>WNWU01000054.1:10027501-10065038 GCA_012654045.1 Ptyas mucosa
GCTGACTTTGTATAAATATACAAAAGTATGAAGGCTATTGCTTAGCGCATTGTAAGCCGCCCTAAGTCTCCGGAGAAGGGCGGCATATAAATCAAATTTTTTTTTAAAAAAAAAGAAGGACCAGGGGTGAAATGATAGCAGTGTTCCGTTATCTCAGGGGCTGCCACAAAGAAGAAGGGATCAACCTATTCTCCAAAGCACCTGAGCCAGAGGTGGGTTTCAGCAGGTTCTGACCAGTTCTGGAGAACCGGTAGTGGAAATTTTGAGTAGTTCGGAGAACCGGTAGTAAAAATTCTGACTGGCCCTGCCCCCATCTATTCTCTGCCTCCCAAGTCCCAGCTGATCGGGAGGAAGTGGGGATTTTGCAATAACCTTCCCTTGCCATGCCCACCAAGCCATGCCCACCAAGCCATACCATGCCCACCAAACCACACCCACAGAACCGGTAGTAAACATTTTTGAAACCAACCACTGACCTGAGGGCAGGACAAGAAGCAACTAAACAAGGAGAAAAGCAACCTAGAACTAAGGAGAAATTTCCTGACAGTTAGAACAATTGCCTATATACTCGAGTATAAGCCGACCTGAATATAAGCCGAGGCACATAATTTTACCACAAAAAACTGGGAAAACTTATTGACTTGAGTATAAGCCTAGGGTGGGAAATGCAGCAGCTACTGGTAAATTTCAAAATAAAAATAATATTAATAAAAAATTAATAAAATTACATTAATTGAGGCATAAATGTTTTTGAATATTTATTTCAAAGAAAAACAGTAAACTAGCTCTGTAAGTGCTTCTTTTAGAAGCCTCTGATGATCAGGCAACTCAGCTGGGATCGCCAGAGGCTTTTAAAGGCATCCCCCCTCACTCGAGTATAAGCCGAGGGGGGCTTTTTCAGCATAAAAAATGTGCTGAAAAACTTGGCTTATACTCGAGTATATACGGTAATCAGTGGAAAAACTTGCCTCCAGAAGTTGTAAATGCTCCAACACCAGAAATTTATAAGAAGATGTTGGACAACCATTTGTCTGAAATGGTATAAATTTCCTGCCTAAGCAGGGGGTTGGACTAGGATACCTCCAAGGTCCCTTCCATCTCTGTTATTCTATTCTATAGTATTCTATGTCCTTGATTTTTGCTTCATATTGAAAATACTGCCTTCTAGGACCTTAATCACACCTTTAATATATTTAAAGTTTTCAGTCATATGTCCTCCACTTCCCTTCTGTCTTCCAGGCTGTACATATGCCATTTCTCCAATGCACCAATTTTACTGCCTATTTCTGAACTTGCTCAATCTTATCAATATCTTTTTTAAAGTGAGGTCTCTAGAACTGGACACAGTATTTCCAATTGGGGTCTGACATATTCCCCATGCTTGTCTCTATTCAGAGATAAAATGAGGGTTCTGAGAGGAGAGGGAGGGTTTTAAGTGAGTAAGGTGCCATTACTGAAAGACACCTGCAGCCAGGCAGGGCAAACAGTTCTCATACAGTTTTGGAGAAATGGCTGTCCTGTCTTTTCTTGAAAATGTTCAACGAGGGAACATCAACAGCTCCAGGAGGCTGTTCCATTGGTTAGCTCTCACAGTCAGGAAATTCTTCCTCAGTTCAAGTTTTGATTTCTTAGTATAAAGCTCTTTTCAACACCCCTCATCTTTGGGACAACATTCATATAGGGAATGCCTGCTTGAAAAGATATATCTTCAATAGGCAGCTGAAAGATGTATGAGTACATACCACACAGTGGTGGGTTTCAAAATTTTTTACTACCAGTTCTGTGGGCGTGGCTTGGTGGGCATGGCACGGCTTGGTGGGCATGGCTTGGTGGACGTGGCAGGGGAAGGATACTGTAAAATCTCCATTCCCTCCTCAATCCAGGGGAAGGTTACTGCAAAATCCCCATTTCCTCCCGATCAGCTGGGACTCGGAAGGCAGAGAATAGATGGGGGTGGGGCCAGTCAGAGGTGGTATTTACTGGTTCTCTGAACTACTCAAAATTTCCGCTACTGGTTCTCCAGAACTGGTCAGAACCTGTTGAAACCCACCTCTGATACCTCATGAATTTCAGAATGCATATACTACCAAAGAGAAAGCTACCCATGAATGACTACTATACTACTATTTCCTGAGTACTCTTGCAGCACAGCCTTGCTGGCTAGGAATTTGGAAATTACAGACCTAACACATGAAGGCTGTACAGCAGTACTTTGGTATTCATCGTTAATTGGTTCTGGGAAGCGTGGTGAGTATCAAAAATGATGAGTACCAAACAAATTTTTCCCATAAAGAATAATGTAGCAAGTCACAAACGAGCCAACACCGAGAGATTCTCTCTTGTGAGTTGAGTACCAAACAAACAATGAGTACTGGGGCAAAATGTTCATGTCAAAATGTGTTGAGTACCAAATTTGATGAGTTTCAAAGCAGTTGAGTACCAAGGCCCTACTGTATTAGCTTTTATCTTTGAAATCTTCTATATGCTCACTGTGGGGGGGAGGGAAAGGATCCTGGAAACCAAATAAGCCTACAAAGTACTTGCTGCCAACAGAAAGTGTGAAAACCACTAGTTTATTCCTAAAAATAATTTGGGAAAAGGAGGAATTCTCAGAAATTAGTGGCTTGTGTACGTAAGAGGTAAAGATAGAATCTTCCTTGAATTAACTTTGACTCCTTATGACTAATATTGTATGTCCTTGTAGATATTTTGGTAACAATACAGAAGTGGTTTGCTACTGATATCAGTCAGTAGAGATCAGTCAGGGGCTGAAAAGAGCAAAATCTCACAGACTTATCCGTTTCACACAAATACAAAATCTCAGCCCATATTAACCAAACTCAACTGGCTCATATTTCCATAACTCGTCTGATGACCATATTTTTCAGTTCACTTAATGACCTAGAAGCTAAGATAGCAGAAGAGATGCTGCACCCCAAATCCCCAACTCCATTTTACTTTAGGTTAAAATGTGATGAGGGTGACCCAACTATCGAACAATAGATATAGAAGAAATGTTTCATGTGACTTGCTCTGTTGAGCTGCCATAATCTCACATTCCATCATGTCTGGCCCATCTGCCATGTCCCTCTCTACCCTCGCCTCCTCCATTGGCAGCAATCCAGAGCACAGCAACTCCAGAATCAAAGGCTCATTTGTTCCAGTGAGGACCTGGCCTAGGATTCAGGTGTGGGACTTTTTTTTTTCTATTGCCTTTGCAGGGTGCAAAAATAAAAGCCAATCTCTGCTCCCATGTAGAGTGCTTTTCCTTGCATATGGAACAACAGCTTTCATGTATCTGAGAAGATCATGGGCTGTTTTTGCAGGGAATTAGCAGCTGTACTGATCCCCATCCATCAGCTTCAGACATTGCTCAGCACCTCTTACCGGCTTCCCGGGAGATCTGCACAAAGGCATCGACCCCACTCTCGCCATAGTTGCCCTCAGAGGCCAAGGTGGAGACATAATTCCAGCCTAGCGCTTTAACAATGTCTACCATAGTTTGAGCTTGGTAAGAGTCAGGAGGCACCACGCGGGAGAAATAATCGTAGCGGTTATTGTCACTGAGCTCTGGTGCTGTGGACGCGTAGCTTATCTGGGGAATCTGTAGAAGTGGAAAAAAATCATGGGTTAGAAGTGGAGTGTTACCCTTAGCCTCCATGCTTGAGTTATGCCAGAGATCTTCCTCTCCAGCCCTTCCTTAACCATTTAGTCCTATTTCTTTTGTAAAAAATATTTCTGTACTGCACCATCAAAGGCTCACCAAGCTCATATCTTGTCCTCCTCCCTATTTTTATTTTAATCCATTATGTTTTATCGAATCCTCCCAGTACTGACACAATATTAAGGCTAAATGGTAGCTTTTTTGTTACAAAGCAAAAATGCTCTTAAGAGATGGGGAGTAATGACCCGAGTGAGGCTTAAGCTTCTTTGTCGACTGATTTATGGCATATAGTAGGGCTCCCATTAATAGTCACGAACACAAAGTAATAATTACCATAACTGTGTGACAAAATTTGCCCTGTACAAAAATCTTAGATCCATTTTCACAATATCTTATTTTCTTTTTTCTTTCTTTTCTCTCCCTCTGTTGCTTAGATTTTATTTTATTTTATTCAAAAAGTTAAAATACGAACTTCAAAAAAAAAAAATCACACGGACAAAACAAAACCGGACAAAATATTTTTCTGCGTTAACAGGAAAAAAAAAGAAAGAAAAACACATATACTTATATTTTCACAATAGGAAGCAGTGGATTCAAAAGTGAAATCGCAAAATGTTAAAGGCTGAGAAATATTTAAAAATACTATCGTTTTTAAAATATTAGAATATTTTTTTTTAAAAAAAGCTTTGCTAGCCTATAGGCATAGCATGCAACGTATCTCCAGAAAGAAATAATTCCAGGATGTACTGTAAAATGTCCACTTCTCTGGTAAACATTCCCTTACTTCACTTGGTGGGGACATCAGAGTTAGCCTCAGTGTCAGCAGGATGCATTTAAAAAGTTTTCATGAGCACAAGAAAAGATGACATTCCTCCTGCCCAACTGGTTTGAGCACAATCTTTAACAGTAGCTCTATTCAGGCAACATGCTGGCTTGTAAAACACCTGTAGAGTAAAACACCCAAAACACCCAAACCACAATGAGCAGCTCCTACCCTTCCATAACTTCAGTAGAGATCTGGTCTCCATAGATACAATGTGATGCTCACCAGTGGGGAAAATTCTTGCACATGAAGGTTCCTCAAAGTTTTATCTCCTTTGGAAGCTTTTGTGTATATGCAGAGCTTCTTTGCTGCAAACAATGGGGCTCAAATGCAACCACACTATGGTTTAGGATGCTATGAATTATTGGGCCATTGCTGGGTTCCTAAGGCTTTCTTATGCTCAGAACACTTTTTTAAATGCATCATGCCAAATTAGAATGTAAATGAAAAGTAGACACTACCCAATCATTTTAAAAAGTTGGCGTCAAATATTGCTAATAGTTAGCAATTGCTAACTATTAAAATCATTTTAATAAACTTCTTGTTGGTTATGAAATTGTAGCCATTCTGAGTTTGAAGGGTTCTTTGAAATGACTGGGTTTAACTCTTTGCTCCCTGCAGGAATCCAAATTAAAACATCCCAGATAGATGGCTATTTAGCTTCTGTTCGAACTCATCAAACAGAACTCGTAGCTTCTGTTTGAACTCAAGGGGAAACTAGCAGGTCTTTGGGTAGCTGTCTCTACTGCTGAACTATTCTTAGGGAGGGGGGGTTTTTTGCCTCTATAATTCCAATGAAATCTGCCTTGTGCAGACCCAGAATTTTCAGCAGTGGTTATGTTGACTGGGAAATTTTGGAAATCACAACATCCAACCCATCTGGAAATTTCCACGATGGAGAAATACTATATGGTCCTTTCTAGTATTTGATGATGCTATCATATCCTCCATGTGTTTTCTCTTCTCCAGGCTCAGCTTACCCAGCTCTTTCCATCTTTATTGATGAAAATATTTATTTTTCCTACAGATATTTTTTTCTGTGCTTTGAATTTTACACTTCATTTTTTTTTCTGTAGAACCACAATTGACTATCCGGCAGCATCCTCCCAAACAGGCACTGACTTTGCAAATGCACCCTTTAAAGCGGAGTGCCACCTTAAATACCATCTCCTGAGACAGAAATCCAGATGTTCCCTGGGAAGGTATAGCTGCTATCACCTCTTTGTTGTTCAACCTCCTTCCCCCAAGTGATGTCATGTGAAAGGCCTGTCTTCTACTTACAGCAAAGAGGCGAAGGACGTTGGCCACCATAATAGAGACAGAGCTGGCAGAGGCCCCAATGACAGCCACCACACGCTCTGGTTTGGCAATGATGGGTGGCTCCCCATTGGAGCAGCGCACATCGGAAGTGTCCTTCTGAATCAGTGCCTGGACAAAAGTCAATGATTGTTCCAAGGCATAGGTGTCACGAGAGCAGGTATCCAGGATACGGGCCCCCAAAGTTATGTTAGGAAGCAGATCAGGGTCACTGTTTATCTGATCCAGAGCATAAAGCATGGCCTCCATCCGATGGATCCCCTTTTCCTTCTTCACCTCCCCACAAGGTACTCCAGCTGGGCCACGGGAATGCACAGGGAACAGGCCTCCGAGAGTGATGTCTCCTTCTATCTTGATTGAATGTGGCTGGGTGGCTGCTTGGCTATGTACCCAGCCTGGGCCGGATCCTAAGGCCCACAGTGACCAGAACCAAAACAGAGGGACGTTAGTAGACTTCATGATGGCTTGCTGTCTTTTTGTGATCTTGGGATGGCTACAGCCTACAAATAGAAGAAGGCAAACATAGAATGGAGCTGGATTCAAGTCTCATTCCAGCACCCACTAAGATTTGCTATTCTGAGACAGATTAAAAGTTAAACAGTGCTAAAAGACAAAGAGGCGATAAAGAAAGTTTTAGACTGTGCGGAGATGGACAAATTGATGAAAGAAATAAAAGAAAAAGACAAAACGGAATATTACTTAATATGGGAAAAATGGTACAAATGGTTAGAGGACAGGAATAGCAAACAAGAAAATATATAATAGAGATGATTTAGAAATCAGGAAGCATTAATAAAATGATATTAAACATATAATATATGTAAAGTAACATATGGATATAATAGTACGTGTAATAAGTAAGGAGTAGTATATATAATATATAAGAAATAAGGGAACTACAAAAATAGTTATATGAATATTATATAAGGGGGGGAAACATAAACTGTGGATATATACCGATACGGAATTGATGTAAAATGGAAATGTTTGTTTTGTTTTTGTTTTTAAAGAAAATATATTTTTGTTATGTATATAAGTTTGGGCGGGAAGTTTGAATTAACTGACTATCAGCTGATTGGCTGACCACCACAGCTGCAAGGTATAGAAGGGGAGCTGTTTCCCCTGGTCAATTGCTGGATTCTCACCCTGAAATAAAAAGCTGTTGTCACTCACTGCCTGGCTTGCTGTGTCCTCATTCACCCAACTTAACATTGGCGACGAAGGTGGGATTTTGAGGCCAAAAGCCACGGCAAGAGCTGAAACCACGAGCCTACAGAAAGAGCTGAAGCCCCGAGCCAACGAGAGAGCTGAAACTGAGACCAGCCAGACGAGCGAGCGGAGTACCGGAGAATCTACCTATGATGTCTACCTACACACCGCCAGCGCCTTTCAACCCCGCGGAAGAAAAGTAGGGATTGTACATGTCCCACTTCGAGTGCTTCATGGTGGCCAATAACCTCCAAGGGCTATCGGACGTTCGGAAGAAAGCCCTGTTCCTGAGCCACTGCGGGCCGAAGGTGTTCGACATGGCCGAAGCCCTGTCAGAACCAAACATGGTCCACACCATTTCGTGGCAAACGCTACAAACGCTCTTAAAGGACCACTATGCCCCAACGCCTTCTAAGTACATGCAGAGGTTTGAGTTCCAGCAGCGCAAGCAAAAGGATGGCGAATCAATCAGCGAGTACGTCGCTGCCCTGCGTAAGGCCGCTAATCAGTGTGAGTACAGAGACTTGGATGAAATGCTCCTAGAGCAACTAATCTGTGGAGTGAGAGATATTCACTTGCAGAGAAGGTTGCTCGCAAGGACAAACCTTACACTTCACATCGCGTTGGACGAGGCCAGGGCACAAGAGTCATCTACCATTGCAGCTGAGAAACTTCAGGGCGCAACACAGACTAAGACAGTACAGAGAGCGGCTCCAGTCCACCAAGAGACCGTGAGCGAGGCAGAGTTGGAAGAAGAGGTCTGCAGGACCGAGCAGTACCGGCGGGACCGGAGAGGTAACTGAGATGCCTGTGCGAGTTGTGGGGGGCCCCATCCGTGCCAGAACTGCAGATTCCGAGACGCCATTTGCCGGCATTGTGAGCGGAAGGGGCACATCGCCAGAGTCTGCAGAGCTAAGCAGAACCCCCAGCACAAGTCACGAGGCAGCCATTCTGAGATGGCACAATGAGCGAGAGCCAATCAGAGGGGAGGACAGCGGGGCAGTGCGAAATTTGAAGATCTGGAGGCCTGCACCATTCGAATTGGCAGGACCTGGACGTCCCCTGGTGAGAAGACCTACACGACGGTCGCAATTGAGGGCCAGGACTGCGTTATGGAGATCGACACCGGATCACCGATAACCATTATGTCCTGGGACAGTCTGAAGCAGACCCTCCCCAGCATCCAGGGACGACAACTACGGCACCAGCGGTTGGGCCTGCGCGACTACCAAGGGAACAGCATCCCCGTGGAAGGCATCGGCGAGTTCCAGGTGGAGTATGGGGAATTCTGGGAGAAGCTTCCCCTCACCATAGTCAGCAGAAAGCTCCCAAGCCTGCTGCGCATGGACTGGTTCAGAGCCCTGGGCATGGGATTCACGGGAGTCCGGAACGTACGGAGCACCCTACAGGATGACCTGCTGCAGGAGTTCCAGGACGTCTTTGATGAGAGGCTTGGCAAGTATGTGGGGACCCTATATCACTCAACCTTGACCCCAATATTGCCCCCATCCGTTTGAAGCCCAGGAGGGTACCATTCGCCCTAAAGGCCAAGATAGATTTAGAACTGGACAAACTGATCAAACAAGGGGTGCTGGTGCCAGTCCCACGCACGATGGGAAACCCCGATAGTGACCCCAGTTAAGCCAGATGGGTCAGTGCGCATCTGCGCTGACTATAAGTGTATGATCAACAAGGCCCTCCAGCAGAGCGCCTATCCAGTTCCGATTGTACACCATCTACTACATTCCCTGGGCCCCGGCAAGATATTCGCCAAGTTAGACCTCGCGCAGGCGTACCAGCAGCTACCAGTAGATGGTGCAACGGCAGAGGCACAAACAATCGTAACGCACAGAGGTGCCTTTAAATGTACCCGACTCTACTCTGGAGTCAGTGTAGCCCCAGGACTTTTTCAAAGCACCATGGAAAGGCTACTACAAGGGATTCCTGGGGTTGTGCCCTATTTTGACGACATACTCATCACTGCAGAAGACGAAAGCCAGCTGGGGGAGAGACTTAGAGAAGTGTTAGGAAAATTCAGACGTGCAGGGCTACGGGTGAAGCGCAACAAATGTCGAATAGCAGTCCCGTCAGTAGAATTCCTGGGGTACCAGGTAGATGGAACCGGCATACACCCCACAGAGAGCAAGGTCAGGGCCATCCAAGAAGCACCGACCCCCAAGGATAAGGCGGAACTACAAGCGTTCCTTGGACTGTTAAACTTTTACGCAGTTTTCCTCAAAGACAAAGCCACAGTAGCCGAGCCCCTACATAGACTGTTAACGAAGAAAGCCAAGTGGGTTTGGGGAAAAGCCGAAGCAACAGCATTTGCCGCTGTTAAGAAGTGTTGTCAGCTAAGAGTTTCCTGATCCAGTATAACTCTACGCTTCCCCTCGTTCTAGTTTGTGACACATCCCCGTTCGGCGTGGGTGCCGTCCTAAGCCATAGACTGCCGAACAACCTAGAGGTGCCCATTGCTTACTACTCACGGACTCTTTCAAGCGCCGAAAGGAACTACAGTCAACTTGACAAAGAGGCCCTGGCAGCAGTCTCAGGAGTCAAGAAGTTCCACGAGTACCTATTCGGCAGAGACTTCGAACTCATCATAGACCATCGCCCCCTTCTGGGTCTCATTGCAGGAGACCGACCGACACTGGCAGCCCTATCACCCAGGATGACATGCTGGGCCATCTTGCTGGCAGCCTACTCGTATCGCCTGGTACGTCGACCAGGGGTGAACATGGGCAACGCCGATGCCCTCAGCCGTTGCCCATTACCGGACAGCTTAGAAGACCCCACACCTGGCATTCCAGTTTTGCTGATTAACGTTTTGGACTCGGGACCCATTACTTCAGCAGAGGTAGCAAGGACCTCAGCCAGGGACTACGTGATCCGCAAGGTCTCGAGCTGGGTCACGAGGGGGTGGCTGGAAAAGACTGAGGGCGGGGAATTCAAACAGTTTGAAAACAAAAAAGATGAGTTAACTGTGCAAGGGGGTTGTCTTTTGTGGGGTGATCGGGTCATTGTTCCCTTATGCCTAAGGGAGAAAGTGTTGGGTATTTAGCATGACGGGCATCTGGGGATTGTATGCATGAAAGGCTTAGCTAGGAGCTATGTCTGGTGGCCACTAATGGACAAAGACATCACTGAGTGGGTGGGGAAGTGTCAGCCCTGCCAGGAATCTAGACCAGATCCCCCAACAGCACCAATAAGGGAGTGGAAGAGACCCCAGGGACCCTGGTCCAGGATACACATAGATTTTGCCAGCCCGTTTCACGGCCAAGTGTTTATGATCATAGTAGATGCCTTCTCCAAGTGGCTGGAAATTAAGCTCATGAAAGCCACTACCACCGATGCCGTAATTAGAGAACTGAGACAGCTATTCGCCAACATGAGTTGCCGGAAACCCTAGTATCGGACAATGGGCCCCAGTTCACAGCCACCCAGTTCAAAAGCTACTTAGCAGGGCTAGGGATCAGGCACACACTATCCGCCCCATTTCATCCGGCTAGTAATGGATTGGCAGAGAGATTTGTGAGAACGACCAAGGAGGCACTCTCACGCCTGGATCCAGGGGACTGGCAGGAGAGGATAGATAAATTTCTCATGGCCCAACATTCCACACCCTGCACCGCCATAGGGAGAAGCCCAGCAGAACTCTTGATGGGAAGGAAACTCAGGGGGGTTATAGACAGGCTACACCCCAACTATTCCCCAGACAGCTTCAGAGGGAGTGAAAGGAAGCTTAGGGAATTTACAATAGGAACACCTGTATTCGCAAGGAATTACGGGAACGGCCCACTCTGAGAGACAGGGGTAATCACAGAAATAACAGGCCCCAAGTCATATAGGATAGAGATGGGAGATGGGAGGATTTGGCACCGACACATTGACTAGTTGTGGAAACGTTTGACCGACAACACAGCAGATCTTCTCGCCGATCCAGTCCCTGACTTCCAACACAACTCCGAAGCTAACTCAACCCCGAGGCAGGCGGAGGACTTATCTGTAGATCCGGAGTTCCAGTGCTGCCCCATCGCGGAAGATCAACCAGCCGAAGAAGTCACCGCCCAGAAAGAAGTCGCGGAGGCCCCATTGGCGAAGCAGGGGGAAACAGGGAGTTCCTTCGACCTGCTTGATGCTGCGCCTCCAACTGAACTGTGCAGGTCAGCTAGGGTGCGGACATGCCCTTGTCACCTGAGAGATTTTGTATGTTAATATTCACCCCAAGTGACTTCTGGGAGGGGAGGAGTGTTATGTATATAAGTTTGGACGGGAAGTTTGAATTAACTGACCATCAGCTGATTGGCTGACCACCTCAGCTGCAAGGTATATAAGGGGAGCTGTTTCCCCTGGTCAGTTGCTGGATTCTCACCCTGAAATAAAGAGCTGTTGTCACTCACTGCTTGGCTTGCTGCGTCCTCATTCACCCAACTTAACAATTAAAAAAAAAAAAACCTTAAACAGTGTTCTTTCCCTCCTGGATATTTCATTTAAAATCATTGACAGATCCATGCCCAGGAAAGGTTTTCTGTTTAAAATGAGGATATACAAAAGTTCTTCCTTTAGAAGCACTTATGGTCTACTCCACTATTTTTTTTGGAAATGTAGTTGTGTACAAGCCAAAATAATATAGAGTATAAATAAATCAAATCCATGTGTGAATAAGGCTTTGTTCAAAAACTGAAATTCAAACAATCCAGCAAAATTGACAGTGCATAATATTCACCTATAATTTTGTCTCATAGAACCTGAACATTTTTGCCCTGATCTCCTAGGCCAGTGATGGCTAACCTTTTTGCCATCGTGTGCCAAAAGCGGGGGGAGCTCAGTGGGGTCACACGCACGCGTGTCCACATCCATAATTTTATGCGCCCTGCCCCCCCATGCTCCCCTTGCTTTTGGCATGTGATGGCACTGTGGGCCCGTTTTTTGCTCTCCCCAGGCTCCAGAGCCTTTCTAGGAGCCTGGGGAGGGCAAAAACAGCCTTTCCCCCCCCCAGAGACCCTCCAGAGGCCAGAAACAGTGTGTTTCCTGACTTCTGGTGGGCCCAGAAGGCCTGAAAATCAGTTGGCTGGTGCACGCATGCGTGCCGGAGCTGAGCTCGCGTGCCCACTGATATGGCTCCGCGTGCCACCTGTGGCACCCGTGCCATAGGTTTGCCATCACGGTCCTAGGCTATAGCAAGCAAGTCAGAAGTTCAGGTAGAATTTGATCATGATAGAATCGTTCCTTGCTCAGCTGTAACCCCTGGACGCCTAAATTTTCTTCACCAAAAATCAGTTTTCTGTCATTTGTTCCTCTTTAGACAGTGCAAACAATGTGAAAACCATACGGTTGGCCAATTTTGCTAGGTTTAATTGCATTTCCTGAGCTGGGAAAAAAAAATAATTCCCTTGTGCTGGAGTTCTCACTGTATGACAAGCTTCCCTAAGGGCACCCTAGGAACTGTGAGGAGAGCTGTATGATCCGGTTCAGGGCTTCTGGCTATTGAAAATGGAGCTGCTGATCAGGTTCTCCTGACATTGGAGGCAGTGATAAATCCCAAAACATTTTCTCCCAAGAGTAAAACTGCCACAATAAATCTAAAACTTACTTTCCTTTTAGACCCCAAAATTCTTCTGCAGCTTCTGCACTCAGCTCATAATACCTCTAACCTTGCTTTATTCACCTGCTAGGGATGGTTTCTTTACCTTTTGAGGAGGGGTGACCAGGTGAGGTTTTTCTATTTATCCTGGGTTTACTGGACAGTTCTCTTTTTAGGGGAAAATATAATATAAATGTTTATAGTTTTTTTTAAAAAAATATGGTTATTTAACATAAATTAAAACATTATTAAAGTGAATAAATACATTCAGTTGTTTGCCAGGGTGGTTTTCAGCATTTGCAATGATGTGGGAGGTTTTTTAACATTTGCTGAGTCTAACCTGCTCAACATTTATTCAACTGCAAGCATCAGCTGAAATGTTGTACTACCCATTTTCTCCCTTATTTATTCTTTCCCATTGGCCACATTATCGTCACACCCATCCCATTGGGCATGATGATAATGTGATGACAATTATGACAGGAAACCAATTTTTTCCACCCTGTGGCTTCATTTTGTCCAGTGATAGGATCGGCTTTGTATTGGCAGTTCTGGTGGAGGCTTGATGGATCCAGATACATGGATGGTGCCTTGAAGAACACCATGCCATGGCGGTTCTCAGTCATAACCATATCTCCTAACTGTCAACGATTCGCTAATTGTAGGATGTGATGGGGTAGCATGTGTGTGTGTCTGTGTGAGAGAGAGAGAGAGAATTTAAACATGATCAGTCTTGCCTAGACAAAGCTTAAAGATAGCCAATATGAGCTGAAGAAGCTTCTTCGATGAGAAGAGAACCATCTTCAAAGAAAATGACCCAGTTTGTGGGGGCAATAAGCTGACTTTGTATAAATATACAAAAAGTATAAAGGCTATTGCTTAACACATTGTAAGCCGTCCTGAGTCTCCGGAGAAGGGCGGCATATAAATATAAATTAAAAAATTAAATTAAAAAAAACCCCAGAAAGTCTGGTTGCCTCTTGAAAAAGCACCTTTGGGATAGCCAACATTCATTTTTTATTTTTTTTTTGCTTTTGGTCCCCATGTGCTATACAGACTAAAACTTCATTATTAAATGTATTTATTTATTTCCCATGTTGCTTATAGGGTTATTGAGTATATTTATTTCTTTCCCAACCAAATCTTTGGGTTTATTCATGGGTATGTCTATGTACAATTCCCTTTATCATTGTGGGGGGGGGGGGGGGGCATAGTAATGCAAAGTTTGAGGCTCCCTGCATAAAACGCCTCCTCTCCTCTCCACAGCTTACTTCCCTACCCCACTACTCATGCGTGTGCGCTCCCGCAAATGCCCTGCCCTCCGTGCATGCGCAGCAGAGACCCAAAAACCAGCTAGCTAGTGGGAGATGTGCGCGCATGCACAGTGGAGCTGAACTGGGGCAATGGCTCATGTGCAATCCGAGAGGGCGCTGTGTGCCACCTCTGGCATGCGTGCCATAGGTTCGCCATCACGGTACTAGAGTCTGATTTGAGGCACAAAAGAGCATTCTCTCAGCATAGTCCAAGTGGATACATCCAGCACCAGAGAAGGAGTGCAGCCAACTTCATTGGGAAGAAGTGAGGCTGCTGAAAGGTTTCTGCACTGCAGATTCTAACAGAGCCAGAAGAGTTTTCCATTATCTGCCTGTCTGCCCAGCCACCCTTTTATCTAACTAATGTCTTTTTTCCCCTCCCTTTCTGCTCATCTGATCTTTCCTTGGACTCAGTTTGCCCAAGATGGCTAAAAACCTCAATTAAAACAACAGCCTAACCATTTTAATAACAGCTACAAATCAACCATCACATAGGGGACGGAGAAAATGAAAATATAGTAACCATAAAAATAATGTAACCACCAGTGCTCTTAAACCTTCTTAAAAAAGAAGCTTTGGTACTTTGCACAAGGCTATTTAAGGAGGTCCTTCCCTTCCCTTCCCTTCCCTTCCCTTCCCTTCCCTTCCCTTCCCTTCCTTTCCCTTCCTTCTCTCCCTTCTCTTCCCTTCCTTTCCCTTCCTTCTCTCCCTTCTCTTCCCTTCCTTTCCTTCCCCCTGCATACATTTCATTTCATTTATTTTATGAATACATTTACATCATGCATATTTGAACATTTGTAATCTTCATCATAAACTGCCATGAAGGAAGGCTTTCATTATAACCTCAAGAATCACCCAGTTCAAAAAATAAAGCTGTTTTTGGCACTCATGCAATTAACCTCATTAATAGTGTCTCCTTAGACTAAGGATTCACCTGTTGAGATGTTTGTATTATGATAAGGATTGTTTTCCTCTCTTTGTCTAAAATCTCTACAATCTGTATAATATTAGGTTAACATATCAATCATCATGGAAGGGATTGTGTTGAGAAGCAACCTGTCAAATGAGCTATGGATTTTTGCCTTCTCCTTTTACATTCTTCTAAGCAGCCGCATGGACACCAGGGAATAAGAATGGTTGCTTGCCCATGTCAGGCATGTGTCAAATTGGGGCCAGGAGTTTTGAACACAAATATCAGCTGGGAGCAAGAGAGAGAGAGAGAGAGAGAGAAAACAAGAAAGATTTTGGAGATATGGTCTAGTAGTACCCTCCAGATAGTTGCTAGGCTAGACATCTCAATGCAGCTGAGGGACTTTGAGTTGGAGAAGGCTGTGATATCTGAATGGTGACTCATTTTCTGAAACTGAGGATGTTGAAACAGTGAGGGAGGGTAAGGAGGAGATACTTGGGCTGATCATGCAGGAATATGTGTGAGTGAATGTCAAGCCAAGAAAATGAAGCTTCCCCCCTCCCCACTTCTGATTGTGTGTGACTTGGTGCTGGTGTAGATCGCTTGAGGGAAATGGGCAGTTTAGAAATATGAAATATAGATAAATAAATAAATTTTACTAAGCCACATTCAGGGAGCAACAGGATATCAGCTTCCAAGAAAGCATGGCAAGGCAGGGGTGAGAGAAATTACAGATCATCCTTGACTTACAACAGTTCATTTAATGACCGTTCAAAGTTACAACGGCACTGAAAAAAAGTGACCATTTCTCAGACGTACGACTGTTGCAGCATCTCCTTGGTCACATGATCAAAAGTCAGACACTTGGCAACTGGCTCATATTTATGACCGTTGCTGGGTCCTGGGGTGATGTGATCCCCTTTTACGACCTTTGACAAGCAAAGTCAATGGGGAAGTCATTCACTTGAGAACCATGTCACAACTTAACAACTGCAGTGATTCACTTAACAACTGTGGCAAGAAAAGTCGTAAAATGGGACAAAACTCACTTAACAACTGTCTCGCTTAGCAACAGAAATGTTGGGCTCAATTGTGGTAGTAAGTCAAGGACTACCTGTAATGTGGTTTGTTTTAAAAATATCTTCAGACACAGACTTCAGAGGATAATTAGAACTGCAGAAAAAACAATTGCTACCAACCTGCCTTCCATTGAGGAACTGTATATTGCAAGAGTCAAAAAGAGGGCTGTTAAAATATTTACAGACCCCTCACATCCTGGACATAAACTGTTTCAACTTCTACCCTCAAAATGACGCTATAGAGCACTGCACACCAGAACAACTAGACACAAGAACAGTTTTTTCCCGAACGCCATCACTCTGCTAAACAAATAATTCCCTCAACACTGTCAAACTAGTTACTAAGTCTGCATTACTATTAATCTTCTCATCATTCCTATCACCCATCTCCTCCCACTTATGACTGTATGACTGTAACCTTGTTGCTGGTATCCTTACGATTTATATTGACTGTTTCCCTATGACTATCATTAGTGTTGTACCTTATGATTCTTGACGAATGTATCTTTTCTTTTATGTACACTGAGAGCGTATGCACCAAGACAAATTCCTTGTGTGTCCAATCACACTTGGCCAATAAAGAATTCTATTCTATTCTATTCTTAAAATAATATACCAATATATGCATTTGGAGATGCATGAATTTCAGAGGATGGATGGATGGATGGATGTTCTACACAAAATGCACATTGTAATGAAAATATTGCACACAAACACATTCTAACTAAGGGAAATTGCTACAAAACTGTTGAAATTGTTCTAGATTGCAGGCAAGAAAAAATAGGCATACGCAGCTCAGTGGAAACTTCAAAGAAAATTTCTGAGAGAAAACAAAAACGAATGGATGCATCTTTCTCTGTGTGAAGTCCCTCTGAACAAAGTCAGGCTCTTTTGGAGCAGAGCTAAATAGTGAAACAAAAGATGCCTGTAGAGGCACAAGGAGGGGAGAAAATGTCTTGCCTCATCAGGGCTTTTGTGCTATAAAATCACATTCCGTTTATGGCACCAGGTTCACAAGATCTCTCTGGGAAAGTGTTATTCTTCTGCAGATACTCTTTATTTCTGGAGCGTTCAAAGGACATGATTTTGGAAAATGCAGTGTTTCTCTCAGTTGCAGTCTATTCCCTGTCCAAAAGGAATATTATGAAGATATCAGTTTTACAACTGGACGTATTACATATGTTTCTCCCGAAACTCCTTCCACATCCTATTACCGAGTAATTATTTTTATTTTATTTCTATGGAGTCTGCACTGGGAGAATTAATGGAACTCTCTCTCTCCATGAGAGCAATGGTATGCATGCATGGTTTTAGTGATGAACTGCATTTAGTGATGAATTTCCTATAGTACATTTCTCTCTGAAAAGAAACCCCCCTCATGGTCTTAATCGGAAGGCCATTCTTCCATCTGCTGCTGCAGATGGAATAACTTTACACTTTTGGTATTGCAAAGTTATTTAAGGACATTGTGCAAAGAGTTTGGATGCAAGACACTGGGGGCACTTCCATACTGGTGTTTTGACTGCCAAATCCTTCAAAAGCTATTTGAAAGAGGTTGTAATAATTTCCCCTGCCACCAACCTCTGAGGCAGAGGTCCCCAAACCCCGGTCTGTGGACTGGCACCAGACCGTGGCATGCCAGAAACCAGGTCACACAAACAAGTGAATCCCCATCTGCAAGATCCAGTCAGCATGCATCCTCTGGTCCATGGAAAAACCTCTGTGGAACCGGTCCCTGATGCCCAAAAGATTGGGAGCAGCTGCTCTAAGAAATGAGAATGGGCTGGAATGATCACTTTTCCTTAGGTTAAAAACTGGGGCACATTAATTGTATCAATCTATATTTTTATTAATGTTGACCTGTGTAACCTCAAAAATATCCACAGGTGCAATCAGGGTCACCACGACACAGAATTGTAACTCCACTCCATTATGGTTATACATCGAGGGCTACCTATATACATACACTGGGTGCCCAGTTATACATCCTGCAACTCTTCAAAACAGTATTGAAACACTACATTTTATAAAATAGCAAAACATAACCACAAGGTGTGGTACTAGTTATCAGTTTGGCTGGCTTTAAAAAAAAAGTTGGGCCAGTTAATGGAAGTCATGGGGATCAATGGTTGTTAGGTTTTATGGCATGGGACTGCCTCTGATGATGGACTTCCTTGTTCCATTGGTTGCTACTCTGGTGACAGCCTGCTGAACTAGATGGCCCAAGGGTTCAATCCAGCAGGGGACTGCTTATGTGCTTGCAGTATGTTCTTATAAAGTTCCAAGACACATATAGATGAGAGGTTGAGCAACTGGCCCTGTGGTGCCATAGAACAATCTGGAGCTGAACATGCTTAAAACTGTATAGAGATGAGAGTGGATTTTAGGAGGAGCCCTCCTATTCTTTCATGTCTTATTATATTTGACCGCACAGTATCAGTAGTAGAATCTTTCAAGTTTTTGGGTTCTATAATCTCCCAGGATTTGAAATGGACACCTAACATTAGAGCCATCATTAAAAAGGCACAACAAAGATTGTTCTTTCTACATCAGCTTAAGTTCAGAATTCAAGTTAAGTTCTGGCCCAGAAGCTATTGATACTGTTCTACCAAGGAATTATTAATCTGTCATTAGTACTTCTATAACTGTCTGGTTTGGTACAGCAACTAAACTGGACAGGTACAGACGCCAATGGATAGTTAGGACTGCAGAAAGAACAATTGCTACCAACCTACCTTCCATAGAAGACCTATATATTGCGCGGGTCAGAAGGGGAGCTGAGAAAATAATTACAGACTCCTCACATCCTGGACATAAACTGTTTCAACTCCTCCCCTCAGGACGCAGTTATATGGCATTATATGCCTAAACAACTAGACACAGGGGCAGTTTTTTCCCTTGTACCATCATTCTGCTGAACACCTAATTCTCACAGTACTGTCTTATGTCTAAATATATTCACCCATGTTGTATAGCTGTAGTATTATTATACAGTTATTATACTGCAGTATTATACTGCTGCACAAACTCCTTGTATGTTTAAACATGCTTGGCCAATGAAGCTATTCTGTTCGGTTCGGTTCGGTTTGGTTCTGTTCATCTTCTCTATTACCCCTTCTTATTGGTATAATTATTACGATTATTATTACCCTGTTGCTTTGCATGTACATTGAGAACTTCTGCATCAGAGACAAATTCCTTATGTATCTAATAACTCTTGGACAATAAAGGTGTTCTGTTCTGTTCTGTTCTGTTCTGTTCTGTTCTGTTCTGTTCTGTTCTGTTCTGTTCTACCCTACCCTGCCCTGCCCTACCCTACCCTACCCTACCCTACCCTACCCTACCCTACCCTACTCTACTCTACTGTACTCTTCTTTCATTTCATTTCCACCTTCTTCGGGAGCACAGAAATAGTTTTCATAGTGAAGAAATTCAAATGTTCTATTATGTTTTTCTAGTATGGCAAAAGCCTCCTTCCTTGTAGTCAGTTCTTTATTATCAATTGGTTAAAGATGGCCATTGTACTGCACCCTTAATTACACATTTACATTTTATAAGTGGAGACATTTCTCTTAAACAACAGAGCAGTGCAGTTTTTGCTATGTATTTTGATCTGGATCATATCTATTATTAATTCTCTGTATAAGGTTTCATTGTAAATAACATACTTGATTTCACTCTTATTCTTTAATTTTTCATTACTATTAATGCATAATCCTCTTTGATTTTAATAACCAACTTCGATTTTAACTACAACCAGCCAAATTGCTCTAGCTCTAGGATGACTACATTCAGTTTGGAATAATTTGGCCTTCCCAAGTTGTAATATTTCTCCTTTACAAAAATATTTCTTTGGGGGCATAATGAAAATTGAGAGACTATAAGGTAGGAAAAATACCACAAAATACCTCCCTCTCCCTCTCTATATACTGTATATGTGGGAGTGATAACTCCATCTTCCACAAAGCTTTGTTAACCAAAGAAGCACATTAGCCTTTCCACTTCTGCTTCAGATAGCTTGTCTCATCTTCAGAAGAATAGAACAAAAGAACACAAGTATAGAACAAACTAAAACTATTGCCAAGTCAAAGTTGATGCAACTGTGTTGTCATTTTCATACCCATACACACTAAATACACTATATTAACATCTGCTGCAAAACTGCCTTTGAACTTGTGCCTGCCACAGCCTGCTTCTGCTTCCGAGTCAGGAGATCTGTTATTGTCATTATCGTTATTGTTACTTCTGATGAGGAAGAGCTATAGAGGAATGATTTGCCAGGAAGGCAGCTCTACCCAGGCAAACTTTCCCAGCCGTTTGACATCCAGCGAATTGTCCTAGATCTCCCATCTCCTCTGATCAATGCAAACAATGGGTCTTCTGGCTGGAGGTAGAAGAAGGGTGCTCTGCTACCTTTGGAAAATATTCAATCGAGGAAGATTGTGCTAGAGCAGGGGTTGGCAACCTGCGGCTCTGAAGCCGCATGTGGCTCTTTCATCCCTTTGCTGTAGCTCCCTGTCACTGGTTGGATGCACAATTGATAGTGCTTTCGGTTAGGACAGGTAGAGGAAAAAGGACGCCAAGCTAGGAGGAGACTCTATGGTGGGGGAACCGGACTTCCTGTCGGCTCCAGAATTGAACGGAGTGGGGGAGCTTCAAGTTAGGATGTTTGTGGCTTTTTGAGTGTTTAAGGTTGCCGACTCCTATGCTAGAGGAAGCCTGTGGTTTAAAAATGTTCCTGGTCTTCAGGTTATATACTTGGATACACACAACAGCTGACTTTTCCCTTCTGTGTTGTCATGCGTTCTATGGCTGACTCTCAGATGTTCAGCTTCCTTTCTGGCAAGTATCCCTCCCTACCATTCTCCAGTGATCCAGCTGGCTTGATCCTATAGCTGGACCCTGTAGGGGACAAGACTGGAGCTTATCCTGGACATGCTGGGATTCCATCTGGCTCTCCTCTAAAGTGCCTGTTCGGTGCTTCCCCTGCTGATGTCTGCAGTAATTGCCCTCCTGCCCGTCTTTTCAGAATGCAAAGGGATAACAGAATAATTAAAAAAAAAAACAAGGGGGATTCAAGTACCCTCAAAGGAGGAATGTTACAGAGATATCATGGGAATCCAAAGCTAAAGGAGAAGAATTTTTTTTCTTGCTTCCAGAGCTTTTTGCAACAGTTTAGGAAGGAAGCAATGGAAATAGGACCAGTGTTCAGAAAGCTGTGACATAAGCATCCAATGTGAAGATGGTGGGATTATGAGGGTGTTTGCCTCGAACAACAAGACGTTTTGTGCTGGGCTTGGATTTTCAGGAACCGTCTACCTCTTATCTCTAAGGCTAACTAAGAATTAGACATTTAATTTTGCTTGGTTTTTTTTTTTTAAAGAAGATTGGATTTTGTATACAAAAAATAGAGATGAGGTTTGAAGCAGGCATCAAGCGTGGTCTTCTCTATTGCTATCTTTCTCCTGACAATCAACTTAATTACAACCTCAGATCAGAATCAAAGAGTAATTGCTTTGCTTCAAAGGATAAATAAGACAAGAGATATACAAATTTTGAAAGCATAAAAAAAAAATTCGAAGTACAGTACATTAATATACCATCTTAATTTCTCCCTTCCTTCACTTCCTGTTGCTCCATGCAACAGCCCTGTTTCTGCCAGACTGCCAGACATGAGTTTTGCGACTTGTCATGTGATTTGGTTGTCAAGTCAATAGCTTACATACAAATTATCCAGAACGCCAGGATATTTTTTATCTTAAGGGGGCTCAAATGATGGAAGGGTCATAGCAACACTGGAAGCAGCAGCATCTAGCTGACTTTGATTGATCCCCCAAAAGCTAAGCATAAGCAAGGTCATTCCATGGATCAGAGACCATGGGGAGATCACAGGGTTGTAGGCTAGCTTGGGGAGTTTGGGAGGATCTTTTGGAAGAAGGGAATGCCAAATAGTTGCCCAAGGAGTTCTCAATTAAAAGGACTCTTCATGGGGCAGCTCAGTGAAAAGCACACAAGTCCTGGGTTATAGAGCAGATGGAAGGTATTAGTCCAAGTAGAAGAGATGAAGGCTTGGGCCAGAAGAAATGACTTCAGATGCTTAGGAATGAGGAGCAGGAGCAAAAAAGATAGAAAGGGGGAGAGGAGTTGGGAGAAAGAAAGTCAAGTATACATTCCTGAGGGGTTTTGATGCAGTGAAAGTAATTTATTTTCCTCTGCGACCTGGCCATATGGATAGAATATAGCTGGCGAAAATGCTAAAGTCGAGGCTGCTGTGTACATTGGGCAGTTCAGAAGGGAGGATATCTGATGAGAACAGGCTGGGAGGGCAGAGGTAGATGTCAAGGAGGGGATCCCCTCCCTTCCAAGGAGGATTAAGAGGAGAAACAGCTGGTTATGCAAGCAGGATGGATATGAAGGGAGACTGATTTTTCACTGATTGGCTCTCTTTTGGCTTATAAGCAACCGGTTTGCACAGAATCAGACCATGGTCCTAATTGTCTTCTTCAGCCTTTCCCAATCTAGCATCCACCAGACTTCTTGAGATAGTAGAGCTCTACAGCATGCTTACTTATCATTAACTTAGCTTCAGTCTACTCAATTAACTCAATGTTGGTGTGTATGATATATAGAATTCCATATTAATTAGCTGAACTGAGTCCACACAACACGGCAAAGCTAAAATGTGGCTGGCGAGTTTTCTAGTACAAGGTCCTATGTAGCGATGCACATACATTCATTGACTTAGGAATAGAACACTCTGGAAAACGTCCGAATTCCATTTCCCTCTGCAGCAGGCTGAGTTTCCTCCCACACTTTGCTGTTCGGGAATTTGCAAAGGTAAATCCTTCAAACTGGAAGTGGTTCGCAACTTTTCTGGGTGCGCCAGTTCTGAAATAGGTTTGTTTCCTTTTTAGAGCATCGTGTGGGAAACACCTCAGCCTGCTTCTATTTAGGAGGATTTACTTCTGGAAACCACTCTCCCAGAATTTATTTTGTTTATTTATTTATTTGATTTGTCGAACATGTACTAGATAACAGGTACAAGTATAAACATGGACATGACCAAGGAAAGAGTACAATAAGTACAAGCATATTCCAGAGGGATACCGTAATGAAATGTACCTGACTAGGTGGCTGAAATGGCTAAGACACTGAACTTGTTGATCAGAAAGGTTCGAATCCCTAGTACAGGTTTTCCTGCG
The DNA here is from genome assembly GCA_012654045.1 of Ptyas mucosa. NCBI lineage: Eukaryota > Metazoa > Chordata > Lepidosauria > Squamata > Colubridae > Ptyas > Ptyas mucosa. Next base: position 10,050,603 of record WNWU01000054.1, read on the forward strand.
TGAGCAGGGGGTCGGACTAGATGACCTCCAAAGGTCCCTTCCAACTCTGTTACCGTATGCATGACCTTGAGGGAGAAAGGAAGGAGATGCTGCCTAGGGAATTATCAAACAAGAGATGGAGGAGTCCTCAGTTGGTCGCTTAACACTCAGAGAATGAAACGTAAGAAGGATCCGGCCTAATTAATAAGATGGTTAAAAGTGGCAATGGGAAGTTTGTACCTTCAAGCTTGCAAGATCTTGTTCAAGTAACCTTACTATCATGTAACCTTACTATCAAGTAGTCTCAAAAGTGCTTTTTCAAAAGGCAACTGGGCTGTTTTTTTCCTTGAGGATGAAGAACAAAACGTTTCATTTCTCATCCAAGAAACTTCATCAGTTGTGCTGGGGTGTGTGTGTGTATGTGTGGAGGGATGGAGGATAGGTAGGGACAGTTGAGACTGGGTGGTGGAGGGATAGTCATGGTACCCAATATTCTGACCAGATACGGTAAAATAGATTTAGCTCATCTTGTCACATTTCCTATCTGGTTTACCAGGAATGGTTGACAGATAAAGAATGATCTAGACTCTTCTGGAATGTTCTAACGTTCTGGAATGTTCCAGTAATTTGCACATCTCTAATGTTTTGCAATGCAATCTGGGAGTTATAATCCTAACATGTATGAATAGAACCAAGTCAGGAGAGCTAGTCTAGGTTGACTGAAAGAAGGGTTTTATTTTGGCTTTTTTAAGAGGAAGGATATTACCAGGAGAAGCCAGAAATTGAGGTGGGACCTGCTTCATGCAGGACACTGAACGACCTATGGTGCTTCCTCTCTTACTGCTTCCTATTCTGACTGTCTGCTGGCCTGGAATTTTGTTCTGTTGATTCAAAGTTGAAATGGTAATACTGTAAGTTTTTTTTTTACTGGCATGTTGAAGCTTTCCTGTGCAGAATCTCTTTGGATCCCTGAGTCTTCATCATTGCTGAACAAAAGAAAAGTCATGAGCTGATTACTAGAAAGTGACTGAGATTGTAAAAAGTCTGGCTGATAGAATAAGGTTGAATTCAGATGACAATGGATGGCAGGAAAGTAAAAATATCAAAACTACATGGAAAATATACCACCTGTTTTCTCAGGTTTGAGCAACATAGTGTCTATGGGTGTCAATATGTCCAAATTATCTTAGCTCTTGCTATTCTCTTCTTCCTCTCCCTCCTCCTCTTCTCTTCCATCTTCTCTCCCTCCTCCTCTTCTTCTCCTCTCCCTCCTCCTCTTCCTCCTCCTCCTCCTCCTCCTCTTCCTCTTCCTCCTCTCCCTTCTCTTCTCTCCCTCCTCTTCCTCTCCGTCCTCTCCCTCCTCTCCCCTCCCTCCTCTTCCTCTTCCTCCTCCTCCTCCTCCTCCTCCCATCATTCCATCTTCACCTTTGTTTCAAGAATACCACTGAAGATATATAAGTTTTGCTAGAAAATAAAACTAATAAGTTACTGTAATCAAATGGCTCATTTAGAAATTTGCCCACTTGTCTGCTCCCCAAAGAATCAAAACTAGGGTAGAAGAGTGCATCCTGTGGTGCTAAAGGGAATGGGGTGTGGGGGGGGGGGCAAGCATATTAAGTTGCTTTCTGGTATGGAGGTGTTTTAGGATTGCCCCACTGGAACTATTTTCTAGGAACTAATAATTCCTGACGTGCCCACCAGCATCCCCCAGTTGCTTATCCCTGTTAAGATTCCTCAGCCTTGAGATGTTTGTTACCTAGAGATCGTCTAGGTAAGGAGGAGGTTGACAGACAGATCAAACGCTGAGAACTACTTGGGTCCCTGTGAAAGGTCATTTTCACTGTTAGATTTCAAGGAACATTTGCAAACTATAGTCCATGTCCTACTATGAAAAGCAAAGCTCCCAGGCTGAGGTCTTGTTAACCTATCGAGTTCTTTAACCTTGGTCAAAACGGCCTCAGGCTTAATTAATGCAACCATTCCTGGGTGGCCAGCACAGAGATAACTATCTTTCTATGGAGCTGGAGCTCACCTCTTCATTTCTTCCACTCACCTAACATTCGTTTCTAAAGAGGCAGCCCTTTTCTAGCTGATGGGCTCACTCAGCTTCTCCAACCTGGTCCAGATGCTTGGGGGAAAAAACAAACACCAATGTTCTTTCCCCTGGTACCAACTTGTCCATTTGGAACCCGCAATGGGTCGGATGCTTTTATCGCAAGACATCTTTTCCCCTCAGTTTACCCATCTGCAAAATGGGCGAAGGGTTTCACCTCTGCATTCCTCTTTGCCCACACAACTAGTTCATCAGACAAAGACCAATTGGGGGGTTGAGGGGGGGGACTCGTATCTGGCGGTCCCTTGTGGAGAGGCCGGGCGTTCGCTCCAAAGGGTTGGATGGATCCAATCTTGGGGAAAGCCAGACAAAGGCGTTTCTTCTCCCAGCAACGTCTCGGGAGCGCGTGCCAAGAGCAGGCCAGGAGCACCGGCAGAGAGTGGGCTGCTCCTCATGGGACAGACCGGGCTGCTTCCCTTCTTCCTATCCCATCAGGCGTCCCAACCTCGCCCTACAAACCAGCTTCCCCGCCGGCCGCTTCAATCTAGGACTGGGCTGGGCTGGGTTGGGGGGGGCGGAGGGTCAGGCGCGTCCACTTTCGCGGGCTCTGCTTTATTCGCCTCTCAGACTTAGCCTGGAAAGCAAAACAACCGAAGATGCCCCAGAGTGGCAAGTAGAAAACGCTTTTCTTCTCTTCCAAGCGCGTCGGGACTGGGAGGGGGGCCCTTCCGATCCGGTTTGAAGCCGAGTTACATGCCCGTGGCAAGCATCTCCTCCTCCCCGGGAGCTCAGGTTCAACTTGCCTTCTTCCTTTGCTTAGTAGTAAGTCCGCGGGGAGTAAGCTCTCTGCAGATGCTCGGGGCAACTCTCTCTTCTCCTTGCCAAGAATAACCGCCCCCACCCCGTCTTCTCTCACCCCCACCCCCACTCCTCTTACCTGACTCCGGGGACTCGTGCTGCCGCTGCCGAAGGCTCCCCTAAGGATCCCTGGGACTCGGGGGTCTCTCCGCCCGGCATCTCCGCCTGCTCCGGGAGAGGAGGCGACCGGGAGGAACGGTTCGGCGGGCGCCCGAGGGAATTAGAGATGGCAGCGAAGCGACGGGCAAGGAAATCCGCTCGGAAAATCCTCGCGTTTTAATGCACCCGGCTTTGGAGAGGATTGGAGTGCAAATGGGAGGGGGAGGGAGGATAGAGACCCTCCCCCCCTCCGCTATGCATTAAGGACGAGAGAGGGAGGAGGGAGGGAGAACGCCAGAGAAAGAGGAATGCTGCTCTTTTTCTTTCCCTTTAGCCTTTTCCAGTTGCCACCTCTCCCTCCCTCCCTCCCTCCCTAATCCCTGTCTCTCTTTCTCTGCCTCCTCTCCCCCACTTTTCCTTCCTTTGGTCGCCCCAAAGATTCTCTGATTGGGAAATAGGTGTATGCATGTGCACACGAGCGCGCGCGTCCACACACATACACACCGGCGCGCGCTCCCCAGCCAATGCACCTTCGCCAAGACCCCTGGGATTTGCCCGGATTTTCGCCAAGCGACCCAGATGTTCAAAACTAACTCTACATCCTGCAGGAACGGGATAGCCTAGCACTCTCCAAATCACCGTTTTGGCTGTTAAAGGTCATGGTGGGGATGCAACAATTCAAGCGGCACTGATTTCTGCTGTATCTAACCCCACCCCCTCCCCAAAATGATGCAGCCTTCAAGAGATTCCATGGAAATCTTAGCAGCAGGTTGTTTGTTGGTTCGGTGTGGACAGCAAGCCAAGCCACAGTTCATATTGACTGCTGGCCTGTACAGGGACACAGTGCCTGAGCCCCAGAAGTCCCCCCCCCACAAAGTGTTGGGGGCAGCTCCTAGAACACTTCTGAATATTGCCCTCATTGTCCCATCAAATGCACGAAGCATAGGGAATTATACTGATTGCACTGAGTTTCATTTTATGCTGATTACATCCAATTCCTTTTAAAAAAAAATTTCTCCTGGGCCAGCCCATTTCTTTATTCCGCTCCACTGGTGGTTCCTAGGATGTTACTCTAAAGCAGGGGTGAAATCCAGCAGGTTCTGACAGGTTCTGGAGAACCAGTAGAGGAAATTTTGAGTAGTTCGGAGAACCGGCAAATACCACCTCTGGCTGGTCCCAGAATGGGGTGGGAATGGATATTTTGCAATATCCTTCCCCTGGAGAGGGGAGGGAATGGGGATTTTGCAGTATCCTTCCCCTGCCACGCCCACCAAGCCACACCACGCCCACCAAGCCACACCCACAGAACCGGTAGTAAAAAAAATTGGATTTCACTACTGCTCTAAAGTCAAGGGAAGCCTTTGTCCGTCTTCCCCCAAACAGGTCCTTTATTCTCTGCCTTCCTCTGCTGACTGGAGAAGTCAAGGAGCCTTAGACAAGTACAAGTTCTTTCCAGTTCACCAGTATATATGGTATATATATACTCTGTGTGTGTGTGTGTGTGTGTGTGTGTGTGTGTGTGTGTATATATATATATATATATATATATATATATATATATATATATATATATTGTGCCTGATTATCGGCACAAGAGATAGCTCATACAGTAGCTCTTATGACTACTATCGTTTAGCCCTTTGCTTAATACACCTTCAGAGCTGTGCAAGGATGCAGCTTTCAGGAGCCCCCGTTTTAACTAGAAGCTGTATATAGAAGTGTCTTCTTTAACTGTCTGGCTTTTTTATGTGCCAATTTCCCCACAATTGTCACATTGGGCATAATTTTAGCTGTTGCCGCCAGTCTCCTCTTACTCACCTCCTCCTCAAACTTTAAATGAGTCAAAGGCTGTAACTTTTCCTTCTTGAAGGATTCCAACCCCTGCCTGCAGATGGTTTAAGTTGCTTTCCCCAACTTTGAGAAAGAGTCCCGAGTCCTTTATGAAGATCCGATAACAAACTATACAACAAAGCCAGTTTTTGTTAACAGGTTCCAGCAAGTTGAGGAGGGGATGTTCCTGGATGGATTCTTTAGTGAAATTCTACAATGATTTTTACCTTTTTAAGGCAACCATATGCTGGATCATGACATGGTTAAACTGCTCCCTTCCATCTTTCTCTCATTCTCTCCTTGAGTTACGTCATGCTAACACCAACTGTGTCCCTGTAAAATGAGAGTGCTTTACTCTTGTTGTTTATTCTCCAATCTGAAAGCCCCTTGTACAGTTCTTTGCCATGCATTCCTGTTTTACTAGTCTGTGTAATTTGGTCATTTGCAAGTTTCACTGCTATGCTGTCAATTCTAGTTAGGCAAAAGTTCAGATTCAGGACAGCTTCTTGACGAGTTCCAGAGTATGTGTTTCCTGGACTTTTACCTATAATGAGATAGGCTGGCTTCTAATCTCTTGAGAAGTCTCCTTTGAGTTTGTAGGAAGTTAGCACTCACCCCTTTCCTAGAAGAATGAAATTCTTTCTTAGGATACTGTATATTAGAAAGGCAGAATATTACCGTATATACTCGTGTATAAGCCGACCCGCATATAAGCCGACCCCCCCCAATTTTACCCCCCAAAACTGGGAAAACTTGTTGACTCGCGTATAAGCCGGGGGGTGGAAAATGCAGCGGCTACTGGTAAATTTCAAAATAAAAAAAGACTGGTCAAAAGTGTGAGGACCTGTCAGAAATCACTTTTTTCAGCCCTCTGGGTAGTCCTTTTGTGCACATGGACTACTCAGAGGGCTGAAAAAGTAATTTTTGACTGGTCCTCGCACTTGTGACCAGTCCTCAAACTTACGACTGTCCTCACATTTTACGTTTTTGCCCTATCTTGTCACCATGGTGAAGAGAAGCAGTTGTGAAATGAGTGACATGGTTTTAAGAATGCTGCACGGGCATAAATGTGAGGATGGTCATAAGTGTGAGGACCAGTCAGAAGTGCGAGGATTGGTCACAAGTGTGAGGACCAGTCAAAAATAACTTTTTCAGCCCTCTGAGTAGTCCATGCGCACAAAAGGAGTCCATGTGCATAAAAGGAGAGGGAGGAAGAGAGGAGGAGAAGAAGAAAAGAAGAGGAAGTAGGGAGGAGAAGAAGTGGGGGGGAAGAGAAAGTAAGAAGGAAAGAAAAGAGGTGGTAGGTTTGAGGAGAAAGATTGCTGTACAATAAAAAAGATGAAAGGGAAGAAAACCAACCCCAAACACATATAAAGATATTAAGATAAAGAATGAATTGTTAAACTTTTAAAGAATAAAAGAGAACAAATATGAATAAATAGCAATAATTAGAAACACACATACAAACATACAATGTATTTTCTTTGAACAGAATATTTGGCCGGTTCACAAATTTAAACAGTGTTTAGTCATTTCACTTAAATTTACAATTTCTATATTTCCTTTTTGCCATATTTATTCCTCATCTATTTTTTAAAAAACCAATATTACCCTTCATCCTCATCTCTAATCTTAATCAAATTCAATTTTTCACTTCTATTCTATATTATACCCCTTCCCATTGTCATCTATTTTTATATCAATCCTCACATTGCTTAATTATGTAATATTACAGTTGTTTAATACAAATTCAACATTTTAATATAAATCAATTAGTTATATAACTATCTTTTTTGTATATTAATCAATATGAACATGAATATTCCAATTATTTCCATGCAATCCAATTTCTTACAAATCAATTAATTATATTTACCAATAATAATAAACCAAATAATTTCCCCCAATATTCTTCCAAACCACAACTTAACCATTTCTGCTTTCAACACAATATACAATTAATAATATCTCAATTATTACAATTCCCTATTTAAATAGAGCTTTTTTTTCTTTTGTGTTTTAAAATCTTGAACTCCCCTCTTTTGCCATTTGCCATAAATTTCCCATTGTTTGCACCAACCTTTTTTGATGAAGAAAAAGAAATCAAATCTGCCTTAGCAAACAGCAAAGCCAACAAGCTGTTTTAGTTTCACTTTGGGTTTCAGCAGAAGGAGAAAAAAAAATGTGCTCTTTGCAGCAGGTACCTTTTTTAAAAAAATGTGCTCTTTGCAGCAGGCACCCTTTTAAAAAAAATGTGCTCTTTGCAGCAGGCACCTTTTTGCAGCGGGCACTGATCTTCTCATTTGTTTTCTTTTAACCCTGATCAGCTGTAGGGGGGTCTTTGAAGCCCCACCGCAAGAATTTAAAGTTTTTTTTTTCCCTCTAGCCATCAGCTGGAACTCAGGAGGCAGTCCCAATAGATTGGGAGTGGGCGGGGTAAGCAAACCCCGTTCTCCCGCTGTTTCCTAGCTTGCAGGGAAAAAATCATTTTTTTCGTGACCTGCGTATAAGCCTAGGGGGCGTTTTTCAGCCTGAAAAACGGGCTGGAAAACTCGGCTTATACGCGAGTATATACGGTATGTTTCCCTGGATGAGCAATGGAGAAGCATGTTTTAAAGACGAAGCAGCTCCCACTTTCTTGACCCCCACCCTTTGTCAATCGGCCAGAGGCAGAAACTCAATTTCCTCCCATCTTTGTCAATGGACCATCATCTGCAACACAATAGGACCCATCTAACAACAGAAACTCACCACATGGCACCTGGGAAGATTACATCAGCCACCAAGGCTAGCTAAACCCCTCACCCCACCCCCTCGGAGTCTGACAACCAATCAGGATACTCTTTCAGGGCCACAGAAAATTCAAAGCCAGAGAGGGCATAAAACCTGGGAACTCGCTGCATCTCGGCCCCTTTTCCGTTCAGGAACTCGAACCATGTGATCCTGTCCACCATTAAGCCATCTTTCCAAGCAGTCTCCATGTTTCCAGTGTCTTTTTCCGCATTTGGAGCTGAACCCAGAAGGATATTTCTTCCTACAAGTTCTTTCCACACTTGCACTTAACAAACATATGAATGAGACAATCTTCAGTTATCCTTAGCTGTATTGATGTTAAAGTATTTTCTCTCGTTCAGTGGGGATGCAAGGTGTGCAAAGTCAATTAGCTTTTGTCTCCCTTTACCTTGGAGGGATATCACTCAGGTCACTGTTAGGATTAGGGATGGAGACAAGAGAGGCAGGAAAGATGAGGAACAGGACAGCAAATGTCATGTTGATACAGTTTTCTGCTAGGTCAAAGAAGGGTAGAAACCAGTGCAACACACCCATGGGAAAGGCTCCAAATACACATCACCAGGTTCTCTCCTGTCTGTATGCTTTTCAATACTTGGAAACTTAGAAGTAAGAAGCTTTTTTTTAAAAAAAAGTTTTTTCATTTTTATTTCTCATACACATACATAAATGTACAATCTCGTATCCATTACTAATCATACATATTATTTTTTGACTTTCATATTAGTTCATTCTTCATTCTAAAAAATTGAAATGTACTTGAGGTTGCTCTTCTACCATTCCATCTCCCTTATTTTACAACAACCCCCTCTCCTCCCCTCTTTCCCTTCCCTCCCTTTTTCTATCCTTTTCTTTCTTCTTTCCTCCTCTCCTTCCCCTTCACTCCTTCCCTTTCCTTTCTCCCACTCCTCCCCTCTTCCTCCCTTTCTAACCCTCTCTCCTACTCTTATTTCCCTTCCCTTTCTTCCTCTCCTTTTCCCTTTCTTCTGTCCCTCTCTCTCTTTTCTTCCTATCTATCCCTCTACTCCCTTCTCCATTCCCTCTCCATTGTTGTGTTTATTTTCAATTCAATATATTTTCAAGAAGTAAGAAGCTTGAAGGTGCACAACTGCCCTTCATTTGCCAGCATAGTTCTTCATATTGTGGAGATATTAGCATGTTTAGAATCTGGACCCACATAGAAGTGAGTGTTGTATGCATTGGAGTCAGCCTAGGAAAAAAACAATGGATCAAAATCTAAATGCCACTACTGTATAGCCAAGCCTTGATTAAGAATAGCTCTGAAGTTACCAAATGATGAGAAAAATCTTAAAATTTTTCTCTGGTTGATAGAACACGGATTCATACAAATATTTACCTACATATCTTTATATGCAGCTATTTCTACAGGACTTCAAAATTGCATGGTCTTCCTTTCTCATTCATTCTCTTGACAACATCCTGGGATGTAGGTTAGCCAAAGAGGTATCTGACTGGTCCAGCAAGAAAGCTTCAGGGCTGAGTGCGAAAGATTTTTCCCAATATAGAAATATGAACAGTCCCTACTCTATTGGCCTTTTGCAAGGTGGCTCTTTCCCAAGACATTGGAGGCATTGGGAACCTTAAATGGGAAACTCCAACATAGCTGCATGTGTCTAATGGCTTGTGTTGAACATCAGTGTGGTTTTAGTTTTAATGAAATTATTTATTTTTGTTGCCATCCAGAGTATCTCAGATAAATGAGTGGCTATATAAAAGAATAAATAAATAAATAAATAAAATAGGATAAATGCAATGCAATACAGTATAATAAAAAGACAACTTCATTGTCCTCATCTTCTGGATGTAGTGGTGGTGCAGTGGTTGGAATGCAGTATTGCAGGCTAATTCTTCCCACTGCCAGCAGTTTAATTCTCATCGGCTCAAGGCTGACTCAGCCTTCCATCCTTGGTGGGTAAAATGAGGACCCAGATTGTTTGGGGACAATATGCTGACTCTGTAAACCGCTTAGAGAGGGCTGTAAAGCACTGTGAAGCGGTATATACTGTAAGTCTAAGTGCTATTGCTATATTTCCAGCCTGGAAATATGCCATAGGAATGGCTCAAGAACTTTTGCTATCCAGGGCAAAGCAGCTAACTTAAAACCCAATATCTAATGCTTAAGATAGATTTCTATACCTGTCTAAGTTTATGTAGTGTGCAATGAATAAAAAGAAGAGCAGAGGTTCTGGAAGAAATGAACTGCTGCCCAGTCTACAATCAAGAACTGGTCTCACACACAGCACCCTAAATCCTAAATCAAAGTTAATCCAACACTACTGGTCTGCTCACATAATATTCTGTGCCAAACAAATGGGTACTATTTGTTATGAGTTAAAGGGATAACCTAGTTTTCACAGCATGTAAGGCAATAGCTGGTGGGCTCTCACAAAATGTTGTTCCACAAGGCCATGCTGAATCTCGCTTTAATCTAAGACCAGAAGTGGGTTTCAGCAGGTTCTGACCAGTTCTGGAGAACTGGTAGCGGAAATTTTGAGTAGTTCGGAGAACAGGTAGTAAAAATTCTGACTGGCTCCACCTGCATCTATTATCTGCTTCCCAAGTCCCAGCTGATTGGGAAGAAATGGGGATTTTGCAGTAACCTTCCTCTACCATGCCCACCAAGCCATGCCACGCCCATCAAGCCACACCCACAGAACCTGTAGTAAAAATTTTTGAAACCCATCACTGTCTAAGACCCCTTATCTCTGTGCACAAGAGACTAAGAGGGGGAAACTGACTGGAACATAAGCTAATTTTATATTTTCTGGTGCTTTGCCTCTAGGTCAGGGGTTCTGGAAAATTTAGAAAGTTTGAAATGCCCTGGTCTAGAGTGTGATGCCATTGAGAGGCTGTTGGGGAAAAGATTATTTACCTCAGCTTCAGTAATACAGATCTGTCTGACAGGGATTGTTGTGAAATGAGGCTAAAAGAGGTCAGGCTTGTGAAGCAATGTAAATACAAGAGAAATAGGAAAAATGGCCACTTTTCTGTAGTAAAACCGTGTTGAATTGTACATGGGAAGATTGCCACATGCTGAATGGTTCTGGGGCTTCTGTCTTAGCTAAAGTTACATGTCCTCTGTGGAAAAAGCAGCTCCTTTAGCATTTATGCATGGCCCCATCCTAAAGCCTTCTTGGACACTAGGCTGCACTTTTTGGTTGCCAAATGGAAGAGGCCACATCATGGCTCAAAAATATTTTTTTTCCTCCAGGTGCATATAACATTTTCATAGCATCATCCTGTCGTCATTGAAGTGATGTAACGTTGACATAGCAGTGGTTGGATAACTCTAGAAGACCCTTTAAATCACTCCTGGGGAAACGGCCAAAGATGCAATGCAACCAAGTGAGACATCAGAGGTGAGAATTCACCTTTCAAGCAAGTGCCTTGGGATGGTCTTTGGTAATTCTGTATTGGAGCAAAAGATGCTCCTGGCAAGGGACATCTTCTGAGACATGGGAGCAGTCCTCTTGGGTCCACCCATAGAATGCATGATGAGAGGGCAAAATAACTAGGGCTTGTCTTTGCCCATTCCCAACTTGAGTTACATTAGGGATTGCCAGATGTCTTTTGGACATTGATCAGGGACATTAAACAAAAGAGGAATCAATAGCTATTCTCACTTAGAAGGGGTGGATGAAAATAGACAAGTATCTGCTTTCCTCCCTGTAATTCTCATTGTTTTGAATCATTTGTCTTCTCTGTGTTGTTTTCCCTCTGTCCTTGGGAAGGTTGGTGCTTAAGATGCCCAGGGCAAAGGAGCATCGATTAAGGAAAGATTGCTTTGGAACCTGTCCTTTGATTTCCTTTCTCTCTGGCCGGCAGCCTTTGCATTTGGCTCTCTGCTGTGAGATGACGAAGGTTGCCTGTTGGTGGCCAAGAAGCTGGCCTGTTTCAGGAAAGGAAAAATAGGAAAGGTGTCAGCAATTTATTGGTATGAATTGGAGTAGAGGAAACATACATGCTGGGCAAACAGGCTAATAGTCGTTCGGTTCAGTCTGCAGCCAGCTTCCATGTGATGGGCTTCCTCCTGATGTGCAGGGGGGAAAAAATGGGACATGACATTTTTAGCAGTGCTTAGTTTTTGAAAATGACAGGCTGGGAAAGGTTGTCTTTGAAAGGAAGATGACAGTATTTTAAAGTTAATAGTTCAGGCTAACTTTAAGCCAGCAGAGGTAGCGGTTGGGGGCAAAATCATGGAATTGTCAGAGCAACACGGTAGAAAAAGAAGGAAGCTCCGTCAGATGTAAGTGTAAGAAAAGCCCCCACTCCCCCCAAAAAATCTCAGCTAATATTTGCCCAGCGTTCATTCCAAGACTTAAAAAGTTGGAATTACATTGCAGTATTTCTTAGGAAATGCATAGTGCATTTCCTGCATTACCGGAACTAATATAATAATTATTACACCATGGATTATAGTCAATCCTCAGAAGATAAATCTTGAACAGCATCAGAGTAGCAGTGGTGGTGGGCTATATGAAGAGGCAGCTTTCTCTCAGATACTTTGTGGTACAACTCCCCTATTTGTATTAAGTACTGCTAAGCAACTTTTGAACATGAATGTACCATTCTTCGGGAAGAGTAGTGAGGTCGTCTCCTTTTGAACACAGGTTAAGCACTCTTCTAGAAGAGCATCGGTGTTTAGCTTGTGTTTAGCTTCCTTTGAAAGAGGTTTAGTGGTAAACCCATATTGAAAAGGAGTTGGTATTTGGCTCCCTTTGATTGCTGCCATGCAAAACACTTCTGTAAAGCCAGAGTGAGTTGTAACAGCTGGATAAACCTACCAGTCTAGCTATTGGTCCAAACAGGGGTGAAATCCAGCAGATTCTGACAGGTTCTGGAGAATCAGTAGTGGAAATTTTGAGTAGTTCGGAGAACCGGCAAATACCACCTCTGGCTGGTCCCAGAGTGGGGTGGGAATGGAGATTTTGCAATATCCTTCCCCCAGGAGTGGGGAGGGAATGGGGATTTTGAGGTATTCTTCCCTTGCCACGCCCACCAAACCACACCACACCATGCCCACCAAGCCATGCCCACAGAACCGGTAGTAAAAAAATTTAGATTTCACCACTGGCCAAAACCTGACTCCTCCTGAGCCCCAAATCATAATAGTATACAGGTGGGTTTAATGTGTGCAATTTTGCAGCATAATTTAGTGGGGAATGCCATGAAAGAAAGCAGGGTAGAGAAATAAAGAGTTACAGAAATGCAAAGAATGACTTATGACTTTTAAATTGTTGGATCAACATTTCTCAAGTTTGCTGCAAAACATTTCTCATTTGCTGCAAATAAAGCAGCAAAACAAATATATACATAATAAATAAATACTTTTTTTTTAAAAAAAATAACCTTTGCCCAAAGTATTGCAAAATATAATTCTCAACTATTGGATAATCTATGGCAAAATGCCAATTCTACAAGTGAATATAAGTGAGTGGTTTCAGGCTCAAGTATCAATTAAGTTCCAATTTACTATTTTCTACTTTAGAAAGGAATTCTATTTTATACCGAAGGAAGACGCAATGGCCTTGGCCCTGCTCTTTCCGATTCTCAGCTCTGAGCCCGTTCTTTTATCCACCATCAAGAATAAATAAAGAATTTCAACTACACAAGTGAATTAAGGAATTAAGGTTTCGCAGAACATAGTTTTCTTTTAAGCCATTCCTGTTCCTTCCCAGGAGTATTTTAACATACATTTCTGCTTCCGTTTGTTGGAAATAAGCCTCTTCACATGACCCTCAATAAGGATGTAAGCCGAACATAGTAGAAATGGAAACAGGAATGGAAAATGTAAGCTCCTAAAAGAAGGGATATAATGGAAGAAAAAACTCCAAACTGATCCAAGGGTAGATAAGCTTTAAAGGTAAGCCAAAGAAACTTGTTTTAGATTTGGGAAGGGATGGTGTATGGTGATAGAGGGAAGATTTAGCTGAGTCAATTAGTAAGAACTGCTGCAGGATTTGGGCTTGGCTAGTCTAAAGAAAAGAAGAATTAGGGGTGACATGATAGCAGCATTCCAGTATTTGAGGGGCTGCCACAAAGAAGAGAGGCTCAAATTATTCTACAAAGCACCAGAGGGCAGGACAAGAAACAATGGTTGGAAACTAATCAAACAGAGAAGCAACCTGGAATTAAGGAGAAACTTCCTAACAGTGAGGACAATTAACCGTGGAATAGCTTGCCTTCAGAAATTATGGGCACTCCATCACTGGAGGTTTTTAAGAAGAAAGTAGACAGCCATTTATCTGATATAGTATAGGTCAGTGATGGCTAACCTTTTTGCCATCGCGTGCCAAAAGCGGAGAGAGCATGGTGAGGTCACATGCACGTGTGCCCACATCCATAATTCTATGCGCCGTGCTCCCCCTGCTTTTGGCACGTGATGGCCCAGTGGGCCCGTTAGGCCCATTTTTTTGCTCTCCCCAGATTCCAGAGCCTTTCTAGGAACCTGGGGAGGGCAAAAACGGCCTTCCCCACCCACCCAGAGGCCTTCCGGAGACCGGAAACAGTGTGTTTCCTGACTTCTGGTGGGCCCAGAAGGCCTGAAAATCAGCTGGCTGACGCACACATACATGCTGGAGCTGAGCTCGCGTGCCCACCGATATGGCTCCGCATGCCACCTGTGGCACCTGTGCCATGGGTTCGCCATCATGGGTATAGGTTCTCCTGCTTGAGCAGGGGGCTGGATTAGAAAACCTCCAAGTCCCTTCCAGTTTCTATTCTATTCTATTCTATTCTATTCTATTCTATTCTATTCTATTCTATTCTATTCTATTCTATTCTATTCTATTCTATTCTATTCTATT
>WNWU01000054.1:10066538-10089983 GCA_012654045.1 Ptyas mucosa
CTTTTCTTTTCTTTTCTTTTCTTTTCTTTTCTTTTCTTTTCTTTTCTTCCATTCTCATTCCATTCCCATTCCCATTCCCATTCCCATTCCCATCCCATTCCCATTCCCATTCCCATTCCATTCCATTCCATTCCATTTTGTGATCAGCTCCTTTGGTAGTAGGTTTTGATACACGGCCAAGGCCACTGGTCTCATTCCTGGCCTCATCCCACATTAAAAGCATATTTTTCTGCAATCTCAAAGACTGGTAGATCATATATTAACACAACTTTAATATAACCATGAGGAAGAGTTCTGTGAAAAACTAAAGAAACATCAATAAAAGAGAGTATAATTTGGAAGTAGAAGTATATTCTTAGGAGACATACTTTGAGACATTTGCCTAATACTTTCCTGGATCATGAGGCCCTGCACACAGTCACTCATTTCCTGATCATCTCCCAGGTGGATTACTGCAACACTCTCTCCATTGGGCTACCCTTGAAGACTATTTGGAAGCTACCATTGGTACAGAATCCAGAAGTATGGACAGTTCTGGAGATCTCTTGAGTAGCACATGTAACACCACTGTCATATACGCTGCAGTGGTTGCCCATTTGCTTCCGGGTCCAATTCGAGGTGTTGGTCATCACCTTTAAAACTCTTTATGGCATAGGTCCAGGGTATCTGAGGAATTGCCTTACCCCAATGGGACTAACCCACCCACTTGTTTTGGCAGAAAGGGCCTACTTTAGATTCCGTCAACAAAAGAATTTCAGCTGGTGGGGTCTAGGAGAAGACGAGACCTTTTTGCACTGTGGCCTCAGCCCTCTAGAATATTTTCCCATAAGAAGTGAGATATATCCACTTCCAGCCTTCCGGAAGAGCCTAAAAACTTGTCTCTGCAACTTGGTCTGGGTCAGAGGTGGGTTTCAAAATTTTTTACTACTGGTTCTGTGGGCGTGGCTTGGTGGCGTGGCTTGGTGGGTGTGGCTTAGTGGGCATGGCAGGGGAAGGATACTGTAAAATCTCCATTCCCTCCCCACGCCAGGGGAAGGTTACTGCAAAATCCCCATTTCCTCCCAATCAGCTGGGACTTGGGAGGCAGATAATAGATGGGGGTGGGGCCAGTCAGAATTTTTTACTACCAGTTCTCCGAACTACTCAAAATTTCCGCTACCGGTTCTCCAGAACAGGTCAGAACCTGCTGAAACCCACCTCTGGTCTGGGTCCCCGAAAGGGTCCTGCTATACTGGGAGTAGCTGATGGGGTAGAGAAGATTCTCATGTCCAGGCTAGCCATCGTCTTGGTTCTTAACTTTTAATCTTTGTATTCTAACCTTTTTTTAGCACTTTTGAACTTTTTGTTATCTTGTAAGCCAACCAGAGTCACTGTATTAGATGGCAACATAGAAATTTGATAATTAAATACTTCCAGTTCACTTGCGGCTTGTGCCTCCCCTCCCCCCGGAAAGTGCATTCCTATACGTATAATAGCCCTGCTGACTTTACGTTGTCACCTCCCCGCTAGTGCCTTCCCTCTCCTCAAAATTAATTGCATCCCAAAACACTCAAAAATTGCCCCGCTCCTGTCCTCATCCACACTTCCCATCCTGAAAACTCATTTTAGATGTAGGAAGATAGAAGAACGTGGATCACCTACTGTTTTACAGCAGAAAATGGACATCCGAACTGGGGAAATGAGTTTATGGGTAGATGATTTCTTAATTGAATGATAAAGACCCATAAACAATAAAATAATTGTACTAGAATGAAGTTAAATTAAGTATAGGAAGACTTCCTGGAGCTCTGTTCTGTTCTTTCACAGTACAACAGTTCTTCCCAGCTAGGGACTGCCAGGTTTTCAATTATGGGCTGTTCCCCACAGCTGTGTCAATGCACTTTCCTCCAGTCAACAAGCTGGACCCAAATTATGCTGACATATTTTGTGTGCCTTGATGTTGTGGCATAGTCTGCCCAGCAATGAGACAGCGACAGATGTTGTCCTTGGAGGTGAAATTCAAAATTCTTCCCTACTGGTCCTGTGGGTGTGGCTTGGTGGGTATGACAGGGGAAGGATATTGCAAAATCCCCATTCCCACCCCACTCTGGGGCCAGCCAAAGGTGGTATTTGCCGGTTCTCCGAACTACTCAAAATTTCCGCTACCGGTTCTTTAGAACTTGTCAGAACCTGCTGGATTTCACCCCTGGTTGTCCTCCAGATTTAAGGCAGGACTCATCAGGGAGAGCACCTGGCAGATTCCCCTGGAATCACCTACCTATTGATCACTCTCCTTAAGAAGGAGGCAAGCTTTTAACAGATGTTAGACCCAAGGTGGTCTGCCATAAGCTGGTTCCAAAATAGCTGATCTGCAGGACTGGATCCTTCTGTCTATTAAAGCTAGTGTTGCTCTCCTGTTTTATTGTCAGCACCTATCCCCAGAAGATCAGGTGCAGTGCCCAATTCACGGGTGGGATTGAGGCTGTCTAGCAAAGCAGGACACAAGAGGCTCTCCTTTACCTGGAAGCGTCCACCATGCCATGCATCAGCCTGAAGAGAGTTTCAAGGGAGGGGCAACCTGTTGATTATAGGGGGAAGCCTAGTTAAAAAGAGGGAGCACCTGGAAAGCAGTGCTCAGACAACAGAGGGGAGAAGGCATGCCCACACCAGCCAAAACTGGTCAATAAAGGCTGGAAGAGCTCAGACTCTGACGGTATCCTCACTAGCTTCACTGAGTAGACCTTTTGTATGACAAGAATTGTGTTAGGAGAACAGGGAAAAGAATCCTTTGAAAGATGGTCGGAGGAGTTGACGGTGACATTATCAAGATATATCCTCTGGAAATAGTGTTTTAATTAGTACGGTGTAAGGAAGAAGAACCCAATATCTCCCAGGTTGATGAGATTTGTGGTCTACTCTAATGTATCTGGAGGACACAGGAGTTTTGATTCTATATTGTTTTAACCAATCTTTTCCTTCAGCTTAATGGTCCTGCATACGAGTTCTGTGAACTGCATAGAGCAGGGCTCTGGTCCATGAAACCAGGCAGTGCAAACAAGCGAAGCCCCATCTGCGAAACCATGCCGCCTCTCATCCGCTGAAAAACCTCTCTCCACAGAACCGGTCCCTGGTGCCCACTGGCATAGGGGGCCACTCAGGAGTGAAATCTAAAATTTGTTACTACCAGTTCTGTGGGCATGGCTTGGTGGGGGGGTGGGGGGGTAATGTGACTGGGTGGGCGTGGCCAACTTTTCTTTTTTTTACTTTTAAAAGCATTTTTTTCTACAACCTTAAGAGGTTGCAGAAAAAAATGCTTTGAAAAGCCTCTGACGATCCCAGCTGAGCTGCATGATCATCAGAGGTTTTTTTTTTTAAAGCATTTTTTCAGCCAAATAGGTTGTAGAAAAAATGCTTTTAAAAATAAAAAAACCAGCCTCTGATGATTGCGCGGCTCAGCTGGGCATTGGGGGGGGGGGCGCAGGGATTTTTGCTACCGGTTCTCCGAACCACCCGCTGCCATTGCTACCGGATCGGGCAATCCGGTCCGAACCGGGAGCATTTCAGCCCTGGGGCCACTTTCATAGGAACTGGGATGAATTAATATTTAAACAACTACAATCTCTTCTACAGCTCATCCTCCCCCTCCATGCACCATAGAAGACCTTGGATCACCTGAACTTTGTCTAACTGTTCTTGCCTCCCCCCTCCCCATCTTTCTCTGACAATTAAATCATCCCTCTTAATTAAAATAAAAGGCCCAATGTTTACTCAGCTGGATATAATTAATATTGGCTGCGACCTGGGTTGCAAGCTCTGGCTTTTCCAGCAGCTGAGGAGTTTGGGAACGGATTTGACTGTATTAGCAGAGGAAGAGACAGCTGTCTCACTTACTGATACATGGATGGGGAGGGAGGCCGGATTAAAAAAGGGAAACCTGGCATTAGATTCAGTGGGTTTACACAGGAGAGGAAACGAAATTATCCACAGAGATACATCTCAATCACTGGTCTAATTACACCATCCATTATTCCTTATTAAAAATATATCTTTAGCTCAAGCTGTAAAAGCATTTGCTTTACCTATGAAGCCGGAGCATTTCTCTCTTTCTCTCCCACCCACCCCCCCGCCTGCCACTTCCGCCCCAAACTAATTCATATAATCAAAACAAAAGTATTAGTTGAAATACAAGATACTAGGATGGGTCTGTCAAACTAAAGTGACACCCTACTCAGACAGAAATTCTGATGGATTGTATGAAATAGTTTTTGAATCCCTTTCTCTAGTTACATTGCTCCACTCATCTCGCTTGATGATATACGGTTTATCTTTAACAAGGTGACTTCCTACTTAGATTTCGGGCATAATTTTCTGGAAATTATGACCTTGGGCTCTATGGTTGAGTTGTGGTGGGGCCTGTGTATTATCATCCAGCTTCTCCCAAAGATAGAAATTAAAGGAGAAAGTGACAATTACAACCAGACCTGTGAGGAAGCTTTTTAGCAACAATACAGTAGCACAAATCAAGTGGTAGGTCTTGGCCTTTAGAAAATCTTCCAAGTCAGGCTTGCCCATCATGTAAATAACTACCGTTTTTCTTATCTTCTGATTTGACAAATTCAGTTTTTCTTACCTTCTGATTTGACAAATGTCAAAGCTGACTTGAATAAAATCAAAGCTGATTTGGATTTGGTTATTTATTTATTTATTTTTGTCAAGCATGCATTAGATAACAGATATAAGTATAAACATGATTATGAATACATGAAATGGATAGGAATAAAAGGGAACATTAGGACAGGAACACTAGGCATGCTGGTGCGCTTATGCACGCCCCTATATAACATATAATGATGCCATATCAGGGATTTGCAATGATTGCAGGGGGTGTGATATGACCTTTGAGTGGCACCTTGGAACTGTGCTCCAAAAAATAGAGAGTAGGGGCAGGAACAAATAAAATTTCATTTCATTCCCATTTAATCAATCATATCTTTACATACAATCAGCTACAATGAATTAATTTTAATAAAAGTGAAATCAAATGTAGGTTTGTCCTGACCTCCACTATTTTTTGGGGGGAGTGGGGAATACAGCCTCAGATTTCAAAATCTAAAAATAGGCCACAAAAAGGACTGGGGTGGAGAAGCAAAACTGCAGTTTGAGGGATTATATTTTCACTTCTCAAATTCTAGAGCCCAGAATTATTTAGTTAAGCCACGGGAAGTTCACAAGGGATAAAAGGAAAGATGTCTTCAGGATCACATGGTGAGCCTGAGGAATTTCTGGATGATTTTTTTAAAAAAGGGGAACAATTAGAGAAATTCATGAAGGATGAAGTTATCCGTGGCTATTAGTCAGGATGGCAATATACTGCATCCAATATCCAGGACTCTCAGGAGCATTTTTTTTTTAAATGAGAAAAGGCTGCTTCCTTCCCTTTACTCTTTACCTGATAAAAAGCTGGAGCCATTATCTTATCAGAGGGAAATTACTTACTGGGGATATCTATTCCCCCACCCCAATTTTTTTTTCTCAGCATGGGTTTTCTCAATCACGATCATCTCTATCATTCTGCTAATGTACAGTAATAGTGCATATGAGATAGAGACAGAGTATAGAAAGAAATTCTTATCAGGCTGAGACTATCTCTGAATAAAGGAAACAAGATTTGCCAGCTGTGGATGCCACATATATATTTTTCTGAAATATTTCTAAAAGTTGACAGATTCCCTGTGGGTGGCAATTCCTCTCCCTTCTCCACCTTCTTCCTGGTTTCTTTCTGTAACTAACACGATTTTCTGACATGTCATCTCCCCCTCTGCTGCATCCTTTGTGAGTTCACCAGACTTAATCCCATGTCCTACTGCAGCCGTTTCCTGCCATAACCTGCTGGGATGTCATGTCACCCGGATTATGATTTACAGGACAGCAAGGAAGAAGAATTCCAGGATAATATTAATCCCCTGGCCTCTTCCATAGAAAAAAATATTGATGTTATCCATGCCGATCCTAATGAAGTTGGTAAATATTATTATCTCCCAATTAAGGGCAGGGGAAAGCAGTGTGAAATTGATGGATTTATCCACATACTCACTGGCTCATAGGAACTGTAAATCCAAAAATCAAAGGGTAGACTCTCCATGCCTTATATGTTCTATAAATAACCCTAGCCTCTGTCCTTGACAGAAGCTGGACAATTTCCCCACAATAGTTTCTCCCAAATTTTTTACCACTACTATGTAGGGTTCCCCAACCACTTTCATGCGTCTGTTTGTTTGCATATTCTTGGATGATTGCTGTGCAACCTCTGTACATTGCTGAGAATTTGGGATCATATGGACCTAGGTACACAGTCTTGTTGGGCCCTCTCATACCTGTCTATCAGTTTATTTGGAAACCCATTGTTCCTTGTAGCTGTAGACCGCAGGAGATGATGAATACAAGCTGTAAAGCATGAATCTTGTCTGCCATTATACATTCTCCAACTGAAGAACCTCTGCAAAGTTTCTGAGGAACCCAGGGTGTTGGATTGCTCAGTTTAAAACATACGCCGTAAAAATAGCCATTTCCATTCTCTTGTCCGTCACATGTATTGGGCACACCCAGACAACCAATTTTGTATCCAACCGGGAATTAATTTTACTTAGTATTTGGTGTAATGACAAGGCTGTGGGTGTCCCAAGTTTAGATATTTCTGCAACTATAAATAATATTATTTGTATTTTTAAGTAATGCAATTCCTTCACTTAGATAATGGATTTTTCTTTGTTCTCAGCATGATTCCAGAGTGAGAGATTTTGCAGCTAATATGCTTCATTGCACAGGGAGTATCCAACTATATATTTCTATAAATTGTTTTTAAAATGTATTTAAAGGAATGAGCTATGACTATGAGGTATTATGCAAATAAATCTTTTGCGCATACACACATAAAAGTCCTAGATTTTTATTCTAAGGCTTCAAATTTCAGTCTAGCATTAGGCCGGGAGAGGATAAATCTCAACTGGTTATTTTGGAGATCATAAATTTATTATTTTATTCTTTTTTTTGCCAATGAGAAAGACAGCATTTAAATTATTCTACATCCAATACCAAAATCTTGTATTTTGATATTGGGCTGGTCTTGTCAAATTCAAATTAACTTCCATAATTTTTCCCAAGTTATGTATTGTAATATGATGCAAATAATGCATTATATAATATAGATATTGGCAGGGTACAGCAGCATGATACAATATAAACTTGAAATTGTTAATGCTATAGCAATTTAGATAACTTAAATCTTCCAGAATTAAAAGTAAAACTTTGATTCCAAACCTTTGCTGTGGATTATTTTCTCTTTAAAATTCTTATTTACTGAATTTACTAAATAAATTCTTATTTATTTACTTTTGAAAATAAATTCCAAAAGATGCCGTGCCAGAAGAGACTTCCTTTGGAAATTAAAGTATTTCATTTCTTTTAATTCCCTTATTTATGCAAAGCTCTCCCATTTATATTACAGATGCATAATACACTTAGAAAAACCGCCTTTAGATCTTGGCATTTGGATTTCATGCATTCTGTTATTCCTCTAGTCTGTGGAACTGTACTAATGACCTAACACATTCTGAACCTGCACAATCCATTGGCAACACTAGTTCCCATAGATCAGGGGTCAGCAACCTGTGGCTCTGGAGCCACATGTGGCTCTTTCACTCCTCTGCTACGGCTCCCTGTCACTCAAAATATGTGTCACAACTGCCAATGTGCGACACCTGCCAGCACACGATTTATTGAGCTTTTCAACCCCCGGTAGCCAACCATAGATAAATCCAGGAAAAGAAAAATTTCAGAAGAAAACAGAACATTTAATTCAACTACACATGCTAGTTTTGTGGCCGCTCAAGAAATAGTCAGGCACGGGAAGGATTTTGTGGCTCTCTGTGTTTTCTTTTCTGTGGGAAATGGGTCCAAAAGGCTCTTTGAGTGTTTAAGGTTGCAGACTCCTGCCATAGATCTTCAGATCTTCCTATCTCTAGTTATTGATTTTCTTTTTGCCTGTTCCAGCCTATTACTGTACACAGGTGGGGAGCCTGTCTGGCCCTCCAGATGTTCCTCAGTTACAACTTCAAGATGAGGGATACTAGGATATGGAATTCAATCTGATTGCCTACTCCTGCCTTATTGGCTCTTTCTGTACATGCCTAGGAAATACAGTCAAAATAAAACTGGATTTTTGCTTGAATAGGTCAGCATACTCTAAAACAAAACATGGGACTAAAAACCTCCAATTGCTTTCACTTAGCGGGTTAGATGAAGCTCAGAGGCATCCTGTAAATAAAGATAATGCTAAAGGCTGTGTTTGCTTTACAACAGGTCAGCTGAGTTCATTTTGGTGCTCATGGCTATCATCCTGCCTATCTCTAATACAGGACTTGAGTTTACATAACCTTACTCAAACATGTTCTGAAATGTTAGTCTCATTTCCTCCACTCGTAACAGCTAATCAACATTTATTAATTTTACCCTAATTAATAAGTACTGTATTCATTTCCAAGTACTCATACTTGGAATATATGAGATATCTGTATTCGTTAATCTTACTTTCCTAATATCTGCTGTTGCTTGAGTTTTGAAGTACAGTACTCTGATTGTGCCATTAAAATGCAGCTTCCTGGGTCTGATTTCCTACATATCTTAAATTCTGCCCTCACAAATAGCAATTGTCCAGCTATTAGCAGTCTAGCACCATCTAGTGAAAGATGGTGGTAGAAAATTCATTTGCCACTATAAATACAGTATGTGATGATTTATTACCCCTTTTTTCCATTTGCAAACTGAGGATTTGGGAAGTTGAGGCTCCATCAACCCAGATGACACCAGTTTGGGAAGGCTGGTTTTACAACGCAGTGGCCACAGGAAAGAAGAAAGGGGTTGCTATAATTCTAATAAAGAGAAAATGTTACAAAATGAAATTTTGCTTGGCATCTGCAGAATTTTCCTACTCTTATGTACTATTAAGCTAGTGCACCAGTGGTAGGTTGCTCCTGGTTCGCACCGGTTCGCAAGAACTGGTAGTAAAAATTTGTAGTAGTTCGGAGAACCGGTAATAACATTGGCTGGCCACGCCCCTGAACCGGTCCTGGGCCTGGTCGCCACTCGCTTACCCCGCCCACCTCATCAGAGGCTTTTTTTAAAAAAACTTTTAAAAGCGTTTTTTCTACAACCTCTTCGGCTGAAGAGGCTGTAGAAAAAAAAATGCCTTTAAAAGCCTCTGGCGATCCCAGCTGAGTTGCCTGATCGTCAGAGGCTTCTAAAAGCATTTTTTTCTGCAACCTCTTAAGGTTGTAGAAAAAATGCTTTTAAAAGTTAAAAAAAAAAAGTTGGCCACACCCACCCAGTCACATTACCCACCCACCAAGCCATGCCCACAAAATAAACCATGCCCACAGAACCGGTAGTAGAAAATTTTAGAACCCACCCCTGTAGTAGTCATCTATGTATTTCTCTTTCCCTTTCCAAATTGTTAGGCTTTGATTTTTCTCCCAATTACATTTTCCATGCACCATTCCTCTTTTGGGGATCAAGGGACTCTTTAATGACCTCAGAAGCGAGTGAATTGATTGCCCTCTCCCCTGACTCATTGACATGCAACAGTTTTTAAAAAACTTTTTACATTTCATTTCTCACCAGGAGCATAGGGAATCTCAGAGCAGAATTCTTTCTATTACGATAATTCCACTAAAATGCAAATGTAATTGCACTGCACGCAGAGAAGCACCACTGAGATTAGCCTCAGACCAATTAGTTGACTGAAGCTGTTATAAAATTGTTTAGCTTGTTGTCCATTTTTTTTTTGTTTCAGGAAACTGAGTATATTTTTCACCCTCAAGTGTCTTTCACATGGCATGTTGATGGATGCTATTTATGGACAAGTCTAGTCTCAGAGCATCCCACCAAGGCTGCATTTAATGAGGATCTCTGTTGTTTCATGAGCCTGCTTCAAAGATTATCTTCCACATTCTATTTTTTTAAAATTTTCTTATAAAAAAAGAAAAGGACAAATAAGAGAGGGAGGGAGAGAAGGAGAAACAGAGTGAGAGGGGGGAAATGCTTACCCTGGATGTCCAAACACTCAGCATCCTCAAACAAGACTCTCAAACTTCCAGTTTTATATTATTGTAGAAAGTTAACACTCACCCCTCTCCTAGAAGAATGAAATATTTTGAGAAATATTAAAAAGGCAGAATATTATATTTTTCTGGATGAGAAATTGAGAAACATGCTCTTGGAAAGGAGCCCTCACCTTCCTTAATAGCCCTCAGCAGATGTCAGCACTTAAAGAGATAAAGAGATATATAGCTCTATTCATAAGCAAATAACCTCACCCAACATCCAACAAAGGTAGGATTAGCCCTCAGCCACAATAGGAATTGGCCAACACCCTTTCAGAACAAAAGCCTCTTCATTGCATCATCTCACCAGTTCAAACTTCAACCAAACGTGGGAGCTCAGACAACCTGTAGAGCCAGCTATGACATGGCCCCATGGGAGTCTGACAACAGCCAATAGAATACATGTTCTTGCACAGGAACAGGAAGCTCAAGTGCAAAGCCCAAGAGAAGGTATAAAAGCCACCCACTCTCTACTCCATGTAGTCAGCAGCCCAGAACCATCCATGTGGTTCTGCTTCATCAGTAAATGGACCCTCTTTCAAATCAGCCTCCAGCCCCCATTTTGTCTCCAGTGCCTTTCTCCCAGCTTGGAACTGAACTAGATGGATATTTCTTCCAACACTATTTTTAATTTTTTAGTTTTAGTTTATTTTAGTTTTATTTAGTTTATTTAACTTTAATTTTAATTTTAGTTGTATACTGTTTGCATTGCTTCTCCTTTAATCAGTCAGCTCTTATTCTCAAACTAGTACCATAATGAGTTAGCCTATCTTATTTAGACTTTAATCTAAGGCAGGGGTGTCAAACTCGCAGTCTGCGGGCAGGATGCGTCATGCGCTGGCCACTCCCAACCCTGTTTTAGTGAAGGGGGAAAAAGTTGCGATACATCACATGACGACAATTTGTCGCCGTGAGTTTGACACCCCTGATCTAAGAGTTATCTCTATCTGGACACTGGAGGTAGGAAGGGATCCTTTTATGTGCCATTGAAAGGGTGCAATATCAGATAAGAGATACTAGGAAGGTCCATTATGTTCCTCTAGACGTGATTTATCACAGAAACTCCTTTTTGGGGTTAAATATACATCTTAAAAATTAAATTTGGTGGCAAACATCTTTTTTTTTAAAATGCTAATCATTATAACAAATGCCAAATCCTACAGAAGCCCAGGCTGCTGTTTGCAAATTCAGCTGATCAAGGAAATGTTACAGTAATGAAAGGAAGTTTGTGTGGAGTAGGGATTCATAAAGAGGAGGGGGTGCATTTCCTCTGACAGTGGGTAATTTCAGTGTCTCACTGTGTGACATTTGATCAAATCAACTGTGAAGTGGCTGCTGAATTATCTGCTCCAAATAGACATGATTGACAGGAATGGGATAGTAAAGGAAGTATGACCCATTATGCAGAAGCACAGTTGGGAAGCTTGTGAGTGGCTATGTGAAATTCACAAATGCCTTTGGTGATTTCAGTAATTTCTTGCTGCTTCTTAGTAATTTTGGAGTATGTTGCTTTGCAAATGACCGACCTATTTCCTTGTAGGCAGTTTCTAGTGAATTAAGTAAGGATAAGATTTAACCAGTAATCATACTATGGAAGCTATGATCCACCCCAACACATTAGACATTAGCAAAATGCCTAGATACACAGAAATCTTAGATAAACAGGGAAAGCTTAAAAGTAACCAAGTATTAAAAGAACAGGGAATATCCAGTGGTGGGATTCAACTAATTTAACAACCAGTTCTCTGCCCTAATGATTTCTTCCAACAACCAGCTCACCAAACTGCTCAGAAAGTTAACAACCGGTTCTCCCGAAGTGGTGCGAACTGGCTGAATCCCACCACTGGGAATATCCATTGATTGGTGGTCATACTTACAACTGCAATCCAGATACAAAAAAGATGTGGAAGAATATGGTATAGACTTGGAACCAAGAAAACTAGATAAATTGCTGACTGGCCCCGAAAGAAAATTAATATCCAAATTATACAATTATTTATTAGAATTTGATAGAGCAGAGGAGGTGGTAAAAGAACCGATGCTTGCATGGGCTAAAAATATAGGGCATAACATAAATTTAGACATTTGGGAAACTATCTGGAACAAAAATTACATATTAACAAAATCGGTGGCCTATAAGGAAAATCAGTATAAAATGCTCTGTCGTTGGCAAGACTGGCTAAAATGTACCCAAATCTAAGCCCTAAGTGCTGGAAATGCAACCAACACCAAGGTACATTCTTTCATGTTTGGTGGTTAGGCCCCGAAGCGAAAAAGTATTGGACCAAAATACGAGACTGGCTACAAGATTTAAATAAATTGCCAAATTGAGTTAAATCTAGAAACATTTCTCCTGGGAATATTAAAAACTAAATTTGATAAAAAAATAAGATATCTGATCCTACATATACTAACAGCAGCAAGAATTGCGTTCGTG
Organism: Ptyas mucosa; assembly: GCA_012654045.1. Classification (NCBI taxonomy): domain Eukaryota; kingdom Metazoa; phylum Chordata; class Lepidosauria; order Squamata; family Colubridae; genus Ptyas; species Ptyas mucosa. The sequence continues at coordinate 10,079,112 of WNWU01000054.1, forward strand.
CAATATTGGAAAGGACATAACTTACCACCAGAGGGATTGAAATATTTGAAAGTGCCGAAATGAATAAACTAACTTTAGAATTAAAAGAAAAAGAGGATTCGGAATATTACGCGGTTTGGGAAAAATGGTATAGGTGGATAGACAACAGAAACAAAAATAGGTAATATTCATAAGGAAGTTGAAGAGATATATATATATATATATATATATATATATATATGTATATAATGTAGGTGTTATGTGAACTGTTAATCCAAAGTATATAAAAATGACACTGTCTGTTTGAATATGTATTAGAGTTTTGGAAAAGAAAAACTACAATAAAAATTATTTATATACGGTATATAAAAAAAGATTTAACCAGTAATCTATTCAGTTAGTTTCAGTGATCTTTCTTTTCCCTACTTCTCTCTTTATCCCTTTTCAGCCTGGTGTCAGGTTTCGGTGTAATCTTAAATAAACTTCATTCTCAAACACAAAGTCTTTGATGAATCTCTCATTTATTAAAGAATTTACGATCCGACCTAAACTCATATGCAGCCAAAACTGATTCTCCGAAACCAAACCCCTCCCCTTCTGCCTCACAATATCTCAATGCCCATTGGCCATCTTCCAAGTCAGTCTCTTCTGCCAACTGCTTCAGATCACAGGAATGTCCCCCTCCCATCATCACCTGGGGAACCCTATCTATTAAGGAAGGGGGAGAAGGACAATATCTCAAATGCCAAGCACTAAATTTCAAACTGTACTGCTCGCTCCGGTTTTTTTTCCCTTTTCCTCTTTGATTATGGCAGCGATGAAAAAATGCAACTTAACTCGCTGACACCTGGTACTATGCAATACTATTTGTAAATTTGATGACGACTTTGAGGAGTTATTGCCTAAACACCTCTGGAGGCTATCAGGTTGGGGAAACTACACCAATTCATCAGTAAACAGATGGCAGCCATGACTTAACAAAGCCTTTGTACTTACTTACTTACTTATTTATTTTCCCATCTTCATTATTTTTATAAATAGTGGCAGCAAACATACCCAATACTCCCTCCTCTTCCTATTTTCCCTAAAACAATCCCTCTGTGAGGCAAGTTGGGCTGAAAGAGAATGACTGGCCCAAAGTCACCCAGCCAGAATTAGAACTCACAATTGCCCAGTTTTTAGTCTTAACCGCTAGACCAAACTGGCTCTCTTGTGTACCTCATTTATTTATTTATTTATTTGTTTGTTTGTTTGCTTAATTATTTAAATTATATGTGGTCCATCTCATTGTCAGGCTATTCTGGGAGGCTTACAACATCATAAAAGCAGAGATAGAAACATTAAAACATTAACATAAAATACACAAAAATAAAATAAGTTAGGAACCAGAATACAACAGGGTGAAGGTGGGATCTTCCTAGTCCACTAATCACTTCCAGGATTGAACAGGGCCCAGGCCAATCGATGGAGTCAGATTTTGAAACTCTTTTGGATGGCCAAGAGGATGGGGGCAGAACTTACCTTGAGGTGTACAATGTTACAGAGGGTGGGTGCCATGACAGAAAAGGCTCTTCTGGACCCCACCAGTCAGAATTTCTTGATCAACAGGATCTACAGTATGCCCCTTGTACCAGAATGTAAAGGTTTCAGTTTGTTTTTCAATTGAATTGTACAGTTTACAGTATATGTTATATTAAAGGTGGAAAAAATTCTGAAGCGATTTATCTCAGTCTGGGGTTTTTTTACGTCTCAAAAACATGGCATTTTAACAGGGATATGTAGCCTTTTTATACTGTACATGCTAGAATAATTTTCTGCCAGCTCAAAGACTAAGGGACAGCATATTAAATGAATTGTGTGCAAGAGCCCATGAAGGGATAAATAGTAGTTTAAAAAAATAGTGGGAAATAGCTACATTTGTAAGGGATACCCCACTGTTTCTGGAATTGATACAATTACAGTGGGATATTTGGCTTTACGGACTCACCCCTCAGAGCATGTGCCACTTCTAAGCCAAATTAACATTAGTTTCTGAGAAAACCACAAACCACAGCTTCCAAGGAAAAACCCTTCTAGCCACTAGTAGATATTGAAGCCCTTAATATCAACATCCTAGATGATAACAGATTACAATCTATCAAGAATATTCTCTTAGACAAGAGAACCATCAAGTTCTGCCACTATTATTTCAGATTTGGAGTGAAAATATATATCTGCAGATAAGTGGCAGAGTCACTAAAAGACTCAAAATAGCGCTTCCCATTCCTGCTTTGGGGGAAAATATTTATTTTTTTCTTCTTGGTTTCTCCCTCAAGGAAAAAAAGAGAATGAAGTCTTTTATTATATTTTAAAATAATGCATAAGATGGTTAGGATATGAAAGAAATTAGTCAATGTTGGAAAATATACACTTCCATTTTCGGCATCAATATACAGGTAGTTCTCGACTTACGACCACAATTGAGCCCCAAATTTCTGTTCCTGAGTGAAACATGTGTTAAGTGAATTTTGCCCCATTTTACAACTTTTCTTGCCACAGTTGTTAAGTGAATCACTGCAGATATTAAGTTGGTAAGATGGTAGTTAAGTGAATCTGGTTTCCTCATTGACTTTGCTTGTCAGAAGGTCGTAAGAGGGGATCACAAGACCCTGGGACACTGCAACCATCATAAATATGAGCCAGTTGCCAAACGTCTGAATTTTGATCACATGACCATGGGGATGCTGCAATGGTCGTAAGTGTGAAAAACAGTCATAAGTCACTTTTTTCAATGCCATTGTAACTTTGAACGGTCACTATATGAACTGTTGTAAGTCAAGGACTACCAGTAATACAACAGAGAACAAAGCCCGAGAAGATATACAGTAGTTTTATTTTAGTACAATGTTACAGATTATTCTGTTTTCAGCCTGAATTATATTGTATGCTTGATTCTCCTAAATAAACAAAAATGAACAAATACTGTGCCATATTCCTTAAAAGTTCAGCAGCTTATAATTTTCTTGGTTAAAAAAAATAAATGAAAGGCACAAGGAAGCCAAACATATTTTCTGAAATTATTGTGATGAATAATGAATGTGTCAGTATTTTATAAAGGAAATCAACTGCTTGATTCCTATATTTACATACCTCCAGTTTCTATTGAGAAGGTGCCACAAAATCTATTGCATATAACCAGGTTCAGTGGTGGGTTGCTGCTGGTTCGTCACGGTTCAGGCGAACCGGTAGCAGCGGCAGCAGGAGGCTCCGCCCACCCACCCGGTCGTCATCAAATACGATCCACGCATGCGCAGAAATGGTGCACGCGTGAGCAAAGTGAGCACATGAGCGAACCAGTAGCAAAGGTAAGTGAAACCCATCCCTGACCAGGTTCTATGATATAATCTATCATATGCACTCCCAGATAATACTGTACCTACATCTGATAAATGTATTGATTGATTTGATTTTTATTCCTTTATGATTTTATAAATAATTCAAAGCAGCGAACATATCTAATATGCCCTCCTCCTCCTATTCTCCCCACAGCAACAAATCTGGAAGGTGGATTGAGCCGAAAGAGAGTGATTGTCCCAAAACCATCCAGCCGGCTTTCAGGCCTAAGGCGGGACTAGAAATCAGAGTCTCCTAGGTTTCTAGGCCAGCACCTGAATCACTATAGCAAATTGGCAATATGATGAAGAAACACAAATTAGAGGGTTTAAAGGCATTTCCCCAACTATAATATTCATCCCCAAACAACATATTTCCTAGTCAACTGTGATGAACATTCCACAACTGACTCCTTCAGACCCACAAGAGACTCCTTCAATTATATTTCTTTCACTGCCATCTACAGCTTTTATGTAGTACTCCACAGCTTCTGCAAGAGACTGATTGCCTTGTTTTATACACCTTGAGCAGCAAGTTTGAATATGAACCAAAAGGGTACAATTGATAAGAAATCTAATATGAAATGTTACATCGTTACTTGTCAAATGTTCTGACTTTCATAAATAGTATATTTTATTGTTTCCAAAGCATCCTGTATTTTTCCTAGCTTCTATTTTCTATCATTCATTACAGCTATGATATTCATACTTTCAAGTACAAATTTCAAGTACAAATTTCATACTTTCAAGTACAAATTTCATTAAAAAGGGGAATTGCAGATTTCAGGGTGGACTGTTAAGTTGTTGATTTTGTTGTATCAGTCTGGCAATGGCACTTGTTTGTATTTAACTTATGATCACTGCATATCTTATTTTGTTGTTCTGACGTCTACATCCCAAACAATCCTGCCTCTTCCTTTCTGTCTCTTTTCCTATGTCCCTTAGTAATTAACTTAGTTATAAAATCTTTGTAGCAGGAATTTACTCCATTCATTTGATAGAGCAGGTTTATTCCACAAAATTTTCATTATGTAATAAACTTTATTCAGTTAATCATTATTTTTTTATAATATTTATCATCAAATTGAAGTATCAAAAATCTGTAGCCCTCCAAATGTTGAATGACAATTTGTAACAAGCCCAATCAATATAGCCAGTGGTAAAGTGTGCTGAGGTAAACCAAGAGATCGGGGCGGGTTCCAAATCCTGTCAGTACTGGTTTGCTCATGCGTGCGCACGGTGCTTCTGCGCATGCACAGAAGCATCCGGGCAGGTGGGCGGAGCCTACTGCCACCGCTACCGATTCACCCGATTTGGCACGAACCGGTAGCAACCCACCACTGCAAGATATACGTAAAACATTCATAGGCTATCTGATGGTATCAGAGAACAGGCTGATAGCACATGTTTGATTCATTTATGACTACTAAGATGTTATAGGTTTTCTTACCTGTTTATCTTTCCTCAAATGAACAGTCTCAATTTCAAAATCTGATCAGAACATACATTAAACTGGTGCAGTTCAAGGCAAATGGAGAACATGCAGCAAAGTTTAAGTCTGCTACGAATCATATTGTGAAGTATGCGGATGACCCGGCAGTGGTAGGTCTTATCCAAGATGACAATGAAGATTCTTATAGGGAGGAGGTGAAGGCTCTGATGAACTGGTGCAATAAAAATAACCTGGTTTTGATTGTTAAAAAAACAAAGGAGATCATTATTGATTTTAGAAAGAGCTGGCAGTCATATTCCGCTTTGTGTCAAGGCTGCAGCTGTGAAGGTGGTCAATAGTATTAAATACCTAGAGGTGCAGATAACTAACAATCAGACTTGGTCTCTTCATAAGTTATCTTTAGTGAAGCATGCAAACCAGCATTTGCATTTCCTGCGTCAGATGAAGGCAGCGCATCTTTCTCCTTCTGTCCTGGCCATTTTTACAGAGGCACGATTGAGAGTGTTTTAACAAACAGCATCACTGTCCATGCAGAGAGTGGTAAGGATAGCTGAGATGATTATAGGAAGCTTGCTTCCCATTATTCAGGATACTGCTTATAAGTGCTATATGCTTAGAGCTCGAAGCATTGTTAGAGACCCCACACACCCACTTCATGGTCTGCTTCTGTTACTCCTCTCTGGGAAAAGGATTTTGGTAAAGGATTTCCCAGATACCTCTGGGAAAAGTATCTATAGCAGGACTATTAGATTCTGTAACAGCTTTATTATGCCATCCGCAGGATTGTAAATTTGCAGGATTCTTTTTTTTTGGCCATGTATATATTTGAACTATACTGTAAGGTTTCTCTTTGTCATATGTGTGGATATATGTGGGTATATGCATAATGGTTATCTTTTGAGAGCTCAATGTAACAAAATTTCATTTTAATGCATGCTGATTAGTGATAAGATTCTCTTCTCTTCTCTTCTCTTCGCTTCTCTTCGCTTCGCTTCTCTTCGCTTCGCTTCGCTTCGCTTCGCTTTTCTGCTTTACAAGGGCCAGACAAGCAATCATATTAAAGATGTTACAGTATACAAGTTTTCCCATTTGTAAAATATTGAGATGTTTCAATAAAACAGTGACATGTCTAATATTTAAATAATGATGATGGTGCCTAAACTCTGTATAATCCTCAATTTATGACCACAACTGAGCTCAAAATTTATGTCATTAAGTGAGAAATTTAAGTGAGTTTTGCCCCATTTTACAACTTTGTTTGCCACATTTGTTAAGTGAATCACTGCAGTTGTTAAATTAGTAACATGGTTGTTAAGTGAATCTGGCTTCTCCATTGACTTTCTTTGTCAGGTCACAGATCACATGACCCCGGGACCCTGCAATCATCATGTGAGTCAGTTGCAAATAGCTGAATGTAAATCGTGTAACCATGCGGTGCTACAACGGTCATAAGTATGAAAAATGGTCATACGCCATTTTTTTCAGGGATGTTGTAACTTCGAACGGTCACTAAATGAACTGTTGTAAGTCACAGACTACCTGTAATCCTCATCCACACTGCAGTCACTTTCTGCCGATTCATAACCATTCCTTAGTAGACATTGAGGGAAAGTGACTGATTTAAGGCTCACTTATCTGTAAATATGGGACACGGTGGCTCAGTGGCTAAGACACTGAGCTTGTCTATTAAAAGGTTGGCAGTTCAGTGGTTCAAATCCCTAGTGCCGTGTAACAGGGTGAGCTCCCGTTATTTTGTCCCAGCTTCTGCCAACTTAGCAGTTTGAAAGCACATAAAAAATGCAAGTAGAAAAAATAGGGACCACCTTTGGTGGGAAGGTAACAGCGATCCGTGCGCCTTTGGCGTTTAGTCATGCCAGCCACATGACCACAGGGACGTCTTTGGACAACGCTGGCTCTTTGGCTTTGAAACGGAGATGAGCACCACCCCCTAGAGTCAGGAACGACTAGCACATATGTGTGAGAACTTTTACCTATACCTATCTGTAAATGCCAGAGTGTGTTGTTTTAAGATGCCTTGCTCATTTGAATAAGAGATAAGAGACTACTGTATGAAATTTGCACAATAAATACAAGCTGTACTGTGATTTCTTTTATGGAATTGCCTTATTCTTATTGTCTTCCCTTCTGCACTGTCAAAGTATCAAAGGCACAACATATCACGCACCTCCGATGAATAAACTCAGTTTTAATAACTCTGCACGTTTGACCTAGAAACATAATAAAAGATGGGGGAAAAAAGTGAGGGGTCAATTCTGCCTTCCCAGATTTGTTGACTTTTAGCTCCCCCATCAAATTACAGCTGCATAGCCAAAAATCACTCTGCGAATTGCAAGAATTTATGTTCAACATCTGTAAAGGGGTGTGGGGTGTGGAGGCAGATCCATTTATTTGTACAGAGTCCCTCTTCACCCATCAACATTTTCTCGTAAGGGGTGAGATTTTGATCCAGGCGCGCAAGCGAAGCGTTACAACAGATAAGACCAACAAACGAATCCCGCTACGCTTGATCGGTCAGCTTGCGATTGGCTGCTTTGGCATTCCACACTGTCAACCTCGTTCCATAACCTCTACTTCTTCATTGGTCGAAGCTGTTCAAGGTCCGCCTCCTTTTCCATCGATCCCTTGTCACAAGAAACATCGCTTCCCCACTCTTAGCTTTAGTGACCGTAGACTTTTTATGAAGAGGTAACATTTCTATGGTTACCTTGCGTTAACACAGGCTCGGTATGAGTCCTTCCTCCGTTTTAGCTCTATGGGAGGAAATACTCGCTTCCCTTTGCGACAGTGCCGTTAGTGAAGGTCTCACTCAGCCTGCGGGGAGCACATTGGAGAAGAACGCGAATAGGAGAATCTCCTTGGAGGAAGTAAGGGGTAGTAAATGTGTATGGAGGATCTTAGTTGTCCTGATCATGGTTGTCCCAAAGGTGCTTTTTCAAAAGGCAACTGGACTTGTTTTTCCAACAAAGTCCAGTTGCCTTTTGAAAAAGCACCTTTGGGATAAGAGGTACTAAGGAACGATACAATATAGCAGTAATTTAAAGTTAAATTAGTAAAGGGTTAGGAAGAACCCGGTGTCCTCAAGATATTTTGGATTAATTTTGTTTCAATATTTATTTTAATTGTCTGTAAGCCTCCCGGAGTCTTACTTATTACGTATTATTCATTTAAATTAATTTTATAGAAGTTATTTTATAGAGTAAAAAATTAAAAAAAATGAAGGAAAAAAGTGACCTAAAGAAGGAAAACAGATATAAAATGGCTTCCCATTTTCTTTACAACTGTTATAAATGCATTTATATTTTATTCTCTTTATTATTTATTCTCTTTACATCATGACTCCTTTCCATATTCTGTCTCCATGTATCAGTCTGTCGTAATTACTGTATATAGCTGCCCATCTAGCATGCAGTCAAAATATTATAAAACAGAGACAAACATTAAAAACTATTGTATAATTAAAAACATCAAAGTTAAGATTAGAAAAGAGCATATCTATGAAATGGGCAGCCATCTAAATCTAAATAATAAATCAATCAAATACACCATCATTAAGCCCCCATGTCCTGGCCAATACTTGTTGGCACTATGGTGCAAACATGTAAGATGCTGATTTGCCTATTTTATTGGGGACAGAAAGAAAATGTGCTGGTTGAGCAAGGGTGACAAGACATGATGGGCTTTTGGAGAAATGGCAATATAAATTTCAGATAATTGATTTTATATAACAGTTTTGAAGATGTGGACAAACATTGGGTGTGGGTATGACAGAAAGCAGTTTTGTCCTAATTTTTCATTAATGTATTCTGCTTTTGTATTATAGAAAGAAAACAATTTTCCAGTTATATCCATACATTGCCTACTAATAACTAAGAACAAAAACCAGATGGTGCAGGAAAACTCCAACTGACATCCATGATTGAAGACTCAGTAATGAACACTGAAGAGGAAGAAGTAGAGACAGTTTCAGGAGATAAGGAAACAGAAGAGGATTCTCAGTTGGATTCCTGTAACCAAACTGATGCCAAAAAGGTTGTGCCTGGCATAGTTTATCTTGGTCATATCCCTCCACGCTTCCGGCCTCGTCATGTCCGAAACCTCCTTTGCGTTCATGGTGAAGTGGGACGCATTTTCTTGCAGCCTGAAGGTGAGATTATATGGGTGCATTAGAGACAGTAAGCAGACAAGTGAATACTAAATAAAGTTAATGTACCTTCCAGTGTAAAAGACTGGGTTAGCAGGGGAACCACGGAATATTATTTCTAATTACACTTATCCTTGATGTGAGAGGCAATGAAGGGCATGGTTTTCAGATGGAAGCTATCTTCAGATGGGTGGACTTTTATTTGTAATCATTGGCAACCTTCAGTCTCAAAAGATTATGGTATCATGCTCTGGAAAGAGATCCTAAAACAGCATCTGGTGTGACTAAAAAAGGCCAATTTGATCCCCTGCCCAGCCTCTAGATTTTGCTGGTTCTGGGACTGCCTCTTTGCCTTGGCCTGCTGAACAAGTGTCTCTTCGAATTGGAGAAGGCCATGCTGCATCTTTATTTGTAATATGATGCAGTCTTTATCATCTCAAAAAGAAATTATACCCATTAGTCCCTGGGTGCCTGCAAGAGATCTTAACTCCAGCCCACTTTGAATGCCTCTCTTATCTCACTCATTTCCCTTAACTGCCAATTGGTCAGATTCTTGCAGAGAGCTTAAGCTTGCAATAAATCTTTATATTCATTTGAACTGTCTGAATGTCCTGATTTCCCCAGTGCTTGACAATTATTAACGGTTACATTTTGCACTTAGGTAAGTTGGTTTAAAGATGAAATATTCATAAATCAACAGGTATGTGTGACTAAGCTACCTTAATTCAAAGTCTGTACATTTTATGACTCTCTTATCTTTTTGCGTTCCCCAGAGCGATTTATCCGAAAGAAAAAGAAGGCGGCTGGTAGTAATGCCAAAAACTTCACAGAAGGTTGGGTAGAATTCCGGGATAAACGTGTGGCAAAGTTGGTAGCTGCTAGTTTACACAATACTCCTATTGGTGTTCGTAAGAAAAGCAAATTCCATTATGACCTGTGGAATATAAAGGTGTGTTTCCTGGGACTGAGTATTCTGTTATCTATTCATAATCTAATTGTTGGGAACAACTCAATCTGTTATTTTATTGGCTCCTCAAAGGATTACTTGGTACCAACTTTTATTTCCTTCTGGGTCAACTGATTCTGACTTGATGTTGTGAAAGTGCTGTTTCTCCTGCATTTCCAGCTTCTGTTCATGCAACTTGGTACAAGATAAGTTGCTTTGCTAAACTTATATTTGAATTGGGAAGGCAGCTCAGCCATATATAGAGACACTGAAAGGATTAAATACATTTTATATGTCGTACATCTATGTTTCCATATAGTGTCCTTGCTCAAGATGCAATGGGTTGAGGCTTATGGGGTGCCAAACAACACTCCATATGCCAGTGTACATGCTCAAAATAATTTTTATCTAGGATGTGGCAGTCTTAATTTTAAAAATCAATCTGTGATTTAATGTTTTACTCACTATAAAAGATGTAATGAATTCCTATGGGTATGTGTACATTTGATAAACAGAATACATTTTGGAGTAAATGTATTTCTTGAGGAAGCACTCATATCTCTTCTCAATTCTTTAATGCACTGCTGATGTTCAAACACAGAATCTTTGGTCAAAGGATGAATTATATGAAGATTAATTTCAGATCAGAAGTCAATAGTACACTAAATGATTTCTTTGTTCTCTCTTCTTCTCCGGGAATGTGATGGATAACTCAGACCAGGGGTGAAATCTAAATTTTTTTGCTACCGGTTCTGTGGGCATGGCTTAATTAGTGGGCGTGGCTTGGTAGGCTGATTGGGAGGGCGTGGCTTGTTGGTCAGGTGGGCGTGGCCAAGTCAATGTCACTTCTTTGCCCTTTTTTAACCTACAAAACACAACACAACATAACTGGCTCACCCACAATATAAAAGCAACTGTGCTAGACCCAAAATGGCCCCTGCAACAAGCAGGAACCTCACAC
>WNWU01000054.1:10089993-10156479 GCA_012654045.1 Ptyas mucosa
CAGCCACAAAAAACCCAAAAAAACAACTTTCACACTTTACACACACAAAATTCCACATACAGCTTTGTGAGATTTTGTGTGATTGTGTAGTTAGAGTGAAACACTACAGAAACACACTAAATCTCAGAAAGCTGCACAAATATTATTTTATTTTATTTTTATATAAAAGCAGCTAAATTTAAAACTTCCTAAACTTTAAATGGCTAGGTCTAAAAAAAGAACAACTAAAAAAAAACCCAATTAACTTTTTTTTAAAGCTCCCAAAGGGGAAAAAAAACTTACCCAATTGAACAGGGGTCTCCAACCTTGGCAACTTTAAGACTTGTAGACTTCAACTCCCAGAATTCCTCAGCCAGCTTTACTTTGCTGGCTGAGGAATTCTGGGAGTTGAAGTCCACAACTCCCTGCCTGCTTGATTGCAGGCAGGGAGATTCAGTTGCTTGCTGATGCAATTGATTGCAGGGATTACAGCAAGGCGTTGCAACCAGCAGCTAAAGTAAGCAAGCTGATGGGAAGGGGAGGGATTTTTGCTACCGATTAGCAGGCAGAGCCATTTAAAAGGAAAAAAGTTTTTTCCTTTTACATGGCTCTGGCGATCCAAGCTGAGTTGCCTGATTAGCAAGCAACTCAGCTGGGATTCAGAGCCATTTAAAAGAAAAAAAAGGTTCTGATGATCGCGCGGCTCAGCTGGGCATGGGGGGCGGGGGCAGGGATTTTTGCTACCGGTTCTCCGAACTGCCTGCCGCCATTGCTACCTCCTTGCCCGAGCCGGTCCGAACCGGGAGCATTTCACCCCTGACTCAGACTCGTATCTTGCAGAGAGCTATTCTGGTTAGACTGAAGGTTGTGACCGGCCCCACATTTGTCATTGAACTTCTACTACCAGATTCTTTATTACAGATTTTAGCCAATTCTAAGGAGGCCAAATTGTTCCGGCCCATAGATTAAGGTGGGCATAGAGTAGGTTCAGACAATGTGGAAAGTATTTAAACTAAGATTAGATCTTCTCAACCATGAGTTGTTATATGCTGATATGATAAATTTACGACACACTAACTAGTTTTCATCTTTTTCTTAGTATTTGAATCGCTTCAAATGGACTCACTTGAGTGAGCAGCTTGCATATGAAAGGCAAGTGCAGCGGCAGCGCATGCGTGCTGAAGTTTCTCAGGCCAAACGAGAGACTAATTTCTACCTGCAGAATGTGGAGAAGAGCAAGCACTTTTTGAAGAAGGACAATCAGAAAGAACATGCAGAGAAGAGCTGGGGCTTCGTGCAGCGCTGTACTGAGGATGAAATTCAGACAAGCAAAGGAAAGAAACGGCTCAAGCAACAGCTAGCCCGGTCTGCTGAAATCCAGCAGAAATCCCAATCAAACAAATCTCTGTTGACCAAAATCTTCAATATCCAGCAATAAGGACCCACTCATGTTCCTGCTCTGGTTCTTGGCAGCTAATGTTTATGAGCAAAGCAAACTAAGTCTGCCATCAATCTTACTAGGAAGAAAATGCTCAGGTTGTTTCAAGTAGTTATTGCCGGGCAAGTACTTGGCCTGCTGTATTGGTGATATAGAAGTTGCAGTCTTGCCTCCTGACAAGAACATTTCTTTAGAAAACTATGTTTTCCTTCTCACACTCTCATGTAGAGTATGGATCAAGTTTTTCTTGATCCTTGAGGGGATTTTGCAGGAGGCAGCTTTCTCTTTTCGTTGTTCCTTTGTTGATTGAAAAGCCAAGGAAATAAAGAAAAGGTTAAACCCTTTCGTGAAGGTTGGTCTAATCTAGTGAAGACCAAGATATTTTAGTCCTGCCTCCATTTGTAGAACTGATATAAAGCATTGTTAAATAAGAAAATGTCCAGAATTTCTGCTTGCTATGTGGAAATAAAGACTATAATGTTACAAGACGATGTGTCATTGGATATGCTAGTCAGTCTGACCAACCACATTTACAATTTGAAGGTTATAAACTATAGGATTCATCTTTTTGCAATCACATCATATTACTGGCTCAATCTCAGTTCCCAATCAACTACTATTCCAAGATCTATTACATAGTGCCAGGATGGATTTGATTTAAATCAAGTCAATTTAAATCATAATTTTTAAAGAGCAACTGTCATCTCTGTCCTGCAGCAGCTCCTCTCTGACCTGCTGTTGACTCATCGACAGTCCCAATATTGCAGAATATACAGCTTGATGTTACATGAATAAGCTCCATTTCATGCCGAATAAACTAAATTATTAATGTATCTTAAATAGAAAATTATCTTTAGATATATTTTTACTCCAAAATCATTTTATTAAAATAAATTTGATAAAAATAAAAAAAATCCAATTTTTTAAAATTTATTTTTTTAAATCTATTTTTATCCAGCCTGCACAATGCCATTATTAGGCTGTACCAGTGCATTTGATTTTTGTTTAAATCCACCTGTCTCTGTTAAATTACATTACTTTCAACCCGTGCCTTCCACTTTCTTCTTCAGGCTTCCTACAATTCTGACAAAGCAAGCCAATATATATCTTTCTACCAATACAGTGATGTTTTGTTGGGCTTTGTGCTTCCAGATATTCAGATAGTTACCACCTTACAACAAGTTTACTTGTCCTTTATCTAAAGCCGTCTTAGTCTCCTGGACTCAAAAGTTCAGTCTTTTTTCTTTGAGGCAGTTTTTATTCCAGCCTCTGAACATCTCAGTCAGAGGTTGTTTTCAATTTAGAATCTTCCCTCTCACAAGGGAATGGCATCTGGAGTTACCTATGCTAGGCAGTTCTTTCAATTCTCTTTGTAAACATACTGGTTCAGAGCATTACTGAACTGCTACAACCTAGTGAATGAGAATATGCATTTTGCCAGATCTAGTTGACCATCACATGAGGCCTCAGGGGTCCAGCTTTCCTTTCTGTATTCAGAAAGCCTCTCCCACTCCTCCATGAGAGAGTTCATGCTTAACTGTGTTGTAACAGTACTTCTTTTCTTTAGGAGAAACTCTTACTGGTGGTTAGTTAAAAAGTTGGTGTCTGGGAAAGAAAAAGAATTGTGCATTCCTTTTTCTTGACCCACCCTCAAGTTTGTTTAATGTTCAGTTCCTGGGCAAAGTCTCTTTATTCAATACTTTATGTAGGCTGAGAGACTCCCCAGTTATTGTGTGCCTGTATATGTAACCTATATAGCCCAGTCTCTTCGCTGGTTTATTACCTTCAGAGTTGGCTCTTTTATTACAGTAACTATGTAGTTGTTTGGGTGTCCTTTAATTTTTTTTATTAAATACTAGCCAATAACCTGGCTTGCCCGGGTATTTATTTATCCCAAAACTGTATTAGACAGGAAGAGCAACTTCACCCTGGGCCCTGATTTTGGTGGGAATTAAATTAGTTAAAAATGTTTTCCCTGTGCCCTCAGAAGTGCCATCTTGTTGTTTTGCTAGCTGATCCATGATCATTTGGTATGCTTTTTCCTGATCTTGATTTAGAAGTGGCTTCTTGTCCGCGATATATTCACTAAGCTGTTCGAAGTTGTAGTTCTTTTCTCGTATGTAATCTGTATGAAGTACATCGTGTTGGTCCTGTAGTGGTGCAGGCAGGCCGAGTTGCAGTAATGTTTTATTGATCATGGCCATACATTTGTCCTCAAGAATAATCAAAGCCTTGTTGAAAATGTCCAGACCAAACGCAATTTCTAATGTTGGCTTTTCCCCCTTACTAGAGGGACCCCCCATGGCAACTCCACTGTGCTGTACAGTAGAAGCCATTTTAAGGCAGTCTAGTAGAAACCATTTTAAGGCACAACAGGCTGTATCTTAACAGAACACCCCCCCAAGGGGTGTTAGGGGTGTCTTGCCCCCACAGTATTTCTTTCCAGAGAGTAAGTCATCTGTGTACCAAGTTTGGTTGAAATTGCTCGAGGCATTTCAGAGTTTTGCTGGAACATACACAAACACACAGCCATTTTTATATATATATATATAGATCCCCACTCCCAATATTCTACCATTGCTGTTTTGTGACTGTACTATTCTGGACAAGGTTTGATATAGTTTGAAGATATAAGATACATCATTTTTTTCTGATTATCTAGGTAGATCACCTTATGACAAGGTTTCCACAGCCACATTACTGAGCTGGATCCAGCTCCAATTTCTCCCTCTTATGAAACTTCATTGCTAACCAGTAGGGAGACAGATTATGTAACCTATGAGGAGTGTAGTCCCTTTAGTCCTTTCTCCCCCCCTCCCATTAATGCTCCCTTGAGAAACATGTAAAGCTGCTAAATTGACTTAGATGTCTTCCTTTTGTAAAGGAACTTGTTAATTTTTCTTGCAGAATTACACCTCCCATCCCTAGGGACTGTATTAACATCTGTTTTCAGACTACACTTCTCTACTGCAGGAAAATAGCATATTCTGGATGGAAGTTGTTCCTCCTTCCCAGATAAAAAATCTTTTTGCCCTACTTTTGTGTTGCTAATTCTGTCTGCTATGTTTCCTTTGGACCTTCAGTTGCTTTTTGAGGAATTAGAAGAAAGAGATGCTCTCTCCCATTATCGGGATTGTTACAATTGCTTAAGTCCAATATTCCACCCTTGTCTTGTATATGTTATAGCCATCTATTGCCTGCAGAAAGTTAAATATTCCATCTTTCAAGTTTGGGTTATGCTGTTTGCTTCTAACTGGATGGTACAATTTCCAAAAAGATCTGGAGATGCAATCATTTTCAAAGCGAATCTTGCAACAGTGCCCTGACTGATCCCAATGGGACCTTAGCAGGACTAATGTGAAAATTCTAAAATGACCCCAGGGTAATAACATTGCAATTCCCAAAAGCACTCTTGAGTTGCTGCTGGGAAAATACTTCTAAAGCTTCATATAAGAGCCCAGAATGTTCCTTAAATTGATATGGAATATAATAGCATATTGTATTAATAAAATTCAATATACTGTTGAACATTTAAAAAAAAAAGAAAACCGGCGTCTGCAACAGCAACAGATCAGTGGACAATTTTTATATTTCTAAGGGGCTTAAGTGATTTGAAAACATTCCTTTCTTGTATCCTTCAAGGAGATGCAACCTGGTTCTTAGATTCCTCTAGCATTTTCCTAACGAACTGGAAGATACTTCACTGGAATCAAGACGGTCCATGCTTTATTTTTGGCTGATTCTTATAAGGAGATGCAAATGGCAAAATATTCGTTAATCAAATTTATATCCTACCGCAATTATAGAAGAGTCTTGATAACAAAGCTGTACTCGGAATCAATAATAGGATGGGTTGAGACACACATTAGGAAAACAGATCCTAGCAAGGTATAGGAATAATATTAGGAGTTTCTGTTCTAGGAGGGACTCTTTAAAAGAAACAGGTGTGTAAGTTTGGCTGTATTCTGATCTCATGGTGCTACTGTGACCCAGTTAGCTTCAACAGTGTGGGTTACTTTGTTTATATTGAGTGGTTCATCCCATTCTGGAATAAGGATCATAGTCTAATAACTAGACATCTGCAAGGCCATTTTTTATTGACAGTGAGTCAGCAATTGCACCGAGCCTGCACTTGTGAAGGGCTTTCTATCCAAAATAGAAATGTGCAGAGGGATTTTTCATCCAGGAGTGTCAAATTAACTACAATATAATCTTTAAGAATTATTTCAGAATTGTGGGTTTTTTTCCTTCTTCTTCACAAACTTTACTGGTTCATCGATCTGAATGAACAGAAGAATATATATTCAGTACAGCAGATTGAAAGGCTTTATACTTTTTTAACTATATATATAGGCATAACATATATGCAGAAAAATAAGTTGAGACTGCAAGGTAACTGCATAAACCAGAGTTCCCCAACCTTTCCAGCTTTCTGGACTGGGGGTGGGGAGAGGAGATGGTTCCGCATGAGCAGTGGGTGAGTGCATGCCCACACTTGCCCACTTCCGCAGCCTGGTTCTGAAGGGCTCAAGGCCCAATAGTGCACTGGGGGTTGGGGACCTCTGATGTTTATGCCACCATATTTATTTACATTAGGTATTTCACATTCATGCCCTGAGAAACATTGACAACCTCCTAAATGATACTAAAACTATTTTTCAAAAATAATTTCAGACCACATTGGCAAACCCCTAATTTTGTCATTAACCATCTCATTTAAATAGCAGATTAAAACAGGGCAAGGGATTGATGACTAATGTTTAATTCCCATCATTAAAAATTCAGTTTGCATCCAATTGTTTATGCAGAATTATTTTTATTTTCCAAAGAGTAAAGTTAAGTCATATTAGCTGGAATTAAAATCTACCACAGAGTAATAGCTATTGAGGACAATTTAGACAACACACAAATATGCATGTTTCTAAGACATTAAAATCTTTTATTCTGCCAAGAAGGTTTGGAAGTGGGAAAAAGAGAAAACAAAAAGAATAACACCACCCAAATTACCTTCAGTATTTATTGTTCGTCACACAGTCGGCCAGATGTTTAGACCAGATTTGGCATTGTTAATCCCCTATTGAGTCCTTCCCAAGGACTTGGGATAGCCAGATGTGGATGTTTGATGGTGTTAGAGGTATCATCACAGGATTTAAGCTGTTCCAAGTAAAGCTGCCTTTTGTAATTGATTGATGGTGAATTTACATCCTATTTGATTTTTGCCTGTATAAGAGGGTGAGAGACGGGTACCTCAGTCTATATACCAAACGAATGATCCATTGGGAACCCCATATCAAAACAACTTACCTTATGTGCAGCCAGAATTTGAAAACAACATTTAATACAGCACAGTACTTAAACAAAATGGTTCGATTGAGATCGGCATATGTGGGAGTGATTGGGGTAGATCATAGGGGTGACACTGAAATATAATTTTATCATAATTTATCATATATTAAATTATTGTTTTATTCCAATTTCATTTTAAATTGTATTTTATTCCAATTCCATTAACGGTTACATTTTACATTACTTCTATTTGCAGGTCATTGTATTTTGTTATTTTCTCCAGTTTTTCCTCTTATGTTGGTTGTCTCAAGATACTCCCATGTCTACTATCCAGACTTTTTTTTAACTTTCTTATCGACAGTTGTTACGCCTGGGATGTTATGTGGCAGGTACTTGTGTGCTTGAATTCTAAAGTCTCGGAGCACTTTATCTTTTTCATTTTCGATTACTTTCTATATTGTACGTAGAGTTCCAACAGTTCTTGCTTGCAGACAAATGATATCCTTGCAGATTTCCCCAATGCGTCATTGTTGCTACTTTGCCAGGCTGTTGTTTGTAGTCAGACTCTGAGATCTTTTTGCAGCAGCTAACTAGGTGGTCTAACTGTTTCTTCAGCTTCTTTGCAGAGACAGCATTTGCTATCTGTTGCTGTCTTCTCAGTTCTACTTGTATGTATTTGTTCTTAAGTTTTGGATTTGTGCAATCTGAATTAGCCTTTCTGTCTCTTTCTTCAATTTTCTTGCTCTTAGCTATTGCCAAGTTATTTAATCCTTCTGCTTTTTTATGTACTGGTCATATGTACTTTATCTTGCCATGTCTCTTTTCTGTTCTTCATTTGGTCTTCTTGTAGGCCAGTTTGGTCTCTCCAGTATTCACTAAGACTTCTTGATATACTAGTTTCGGTGCATCTTATTCACTGTCCTTCAAATGCCCATTTTTCTTCTTCAACTGTCTGATGTACTTGAAATATTCCATTCCCACTTATTTTCCTTGGTAAATAGAATCTATCGATGAATCCTCCTCCTCCTCTTTTTAATTATGACCCCATAATCCCTTGAGTGGTGGAGTCTGGGCAATTGAATGGAACTGAGTGATTCCTGGCAGGATATCCTTCCTGTCGCCAATGCGGAGTTTTATTCAGCAGATATATTCTCAGTGTGCCCAGAGAGAGAAAGATCTGCCTCTACTAGGATCAAACTCACAGCCTCCTGATTATGAGGCAAGAGCTCCACCTCTAGGCCACCACACCACTCAAATCTATGGATGAATGATGGGTATGATTCATTGTCATTATTTTTCTGGTCCTCCTATCCAGGGCTTTTAGTTCTGTTTGAGTCCAGTCCACCATCCCATCTCCCATACTTATTGTTATATTTGTTATTATAGTATTTATTTACAGAGGGAAATGAATTATTTATACAATGAAAAGTGAATAATACAATACACTAAACATAATAATAAAATAGGAAATGTCCCAAATAAATAGCAATTGTCAATAATAGAATATAAAAAACAATATTTTACAGTGCAGTTTATATCATTATAAGAATATAAAATTTAATAGAAAATCTATATAGATGATACAATATATACAATATTGTTCAATACCATTTTCGCCCCTCTTTTGGATTATTTGGGGTGAGATAGGTGGGTGGGGTGAGATGAACCACATAGCTCTGTGTGGTTCAGAAAGAAAGGGTGGTGACTTCATGTGTTTTAACAGCTCAAGACCTCGATACTTGTGATGGCGACATTCAAAGTTTGTGTTTACAGATAGTATATGGTTGCTACTTGTGATGGTCATTAATGTATGGCCTCGTTTAACAACTTCTAGCCTTGTAGAAGCTGGAGATGTTATAAGACTAGTGTTCATTAGCACCTACTGTATTAACAATAGTAGTCACCCAGGGACTTTAGCACAAAACTACATTTTGGCTTCTATAAATCTAAAAAAATAAATCCTTTAAAAGAACAACCATATATTCAGCTAGACCCTATTATAAAGAATCTATAATAATTTATCTGAATAGAAATTCATTTACTTTTCATCCTTCCAATATTGGGGGACCAGTGGCTTTCCAGAAGTTGTTGCATAATAATTCTGAACACCCTTCCCACTTGGTCCTGCTGGGAGACCGGTAGGTCATTATATTTGAAGTAAAAAATGAAAACTCCTGAAATGGTGGCCATGGAGAGATAAGTAGCAGTTACCTCTCTCTATGTCCAGTGCCTAATGACCAGCATCTCTTTCATCCTTCTCCCAAACATCCACTTTCAACTGTCACTGGACTTTCCAACTGCCACTCTTTAACTGCCAAACTACAGAATTCCAGTGGCAAATCTCACTGAAGAGTTTCCATCTTCTCTTTCAAATCAATGAGCACATTTATATGCAAACAAAATAGACAAGTCCAATAGATTTAGTCCCAATAGAAGACGCTGTGTCAAATAACAGAATAATTGTTTATCTCTACTGAATTCCCTTCCAAAGCAATTTAGAAGTACAAAATGTTCAGAAGAGATGCTGTACAACAAAAAGAGAGGGATCAGAATAAACAGAAAGAGCTGAAAACAAAGAACCAGCAATGGAGAAGAGGAAGATGGGCTGGAGGTATACACTTTAGCCTCTAGGTTATTTTCACACACCAAAGAGGATTCAAGCACTATCCAGTTTAAAGAACTTAGATAAGACCTGAACACTGGAATGGGATAAATCCTTTACTTCAGTAAAATAAGATTCATCAGGGATGTCTGAACGCATTAAAATAAATAAAATATCAATAAAATTATCAGACATTGTGTGTCCAGTCCATCCTATAATTTAAGTTTAATTCTTTCAATGCTTATAGAATAATAAAAATGGTGAAGGACATTATGGATGTTAAAATACTTCTGTCAGATGCTGTTGCCTTAAATCCTAATCCTCAACCTGGTGTGGAGCTGATAAGAACTTGATCCCTGAATTTGAGGGAGAAACTTTTACCTTTGCAAAGGGGTTGCTTTATCCATCTAAAAATACAAATCACCAAGTAATTCAGACAAAGCAAAAAGCATTTATTAAGGGAGGGGGGTATCAAGTCTTTTGATAAGGTACAGAAACAAATGATACATACATTGAGTATATGTGTGATACATCAGAAAGCAAGTAATAAAACAAAGACATTAATTACATATGAGACTTGAACAATAGACAACATTGATCACTCATCAAAGTAAGTAACTTATAGATATTGTCACCCTCTTTCCAGGTGCACATACTGTAGTAAGTTTAGAAAATTAAGTTGTTAAAGAGAATCAAGATTGGAGGGCAGAGGCAGAGAGTTTAGGTCCTAATTTTCTGGGGGTGGAGGGGGAGACATAGGGGAAGGAGAAATGTTATATATTCACTTTTGAAGGGAAAATTAAACGGGAAAACACTCGATGTCAAGAAACTATAAAGGGAGCTGTCAACTGGGTTTGTTGCTGGATTTGTCACTGTGAAATAAAGAGCTGTTGTTCACACAGACCTGTCTCCTGTCTCCTCACTCGCCCAACTTAACACTGGCGACGAAGGTGGGATCAAGGTAGATAGGTAGCACCAAAAAGAGCTGACAACCCACAATCCAGCCAGGCGGAAAGCTAATGATCTACAAGGGCTATCCAATAATCGGAAGTGAGCCCTCTTCCTAAGCCACTGTGGCCCAGAAGTCTTCGACATGGCAGAATCACTTTCTGAACTGACCCCGGTTCAATCTAAACTGAATTTAAACTGTTTTTTAACAAACAAAACGAACTGTCTACTCAAGGGAGGTGTCTATTGTGGGGTGACTGTGTGGTTGTACCACTTTGTTTACGGGAAAAAGTATTGGAAACCTTGCATGTGGGGCATCCGGGCATCATAAGGATGAAGGGGTTGGCAAGGAGTTATGTATGGTGGCCTAAAATGGATGACAGTATTACTGAATGGGTTGCTAAGTGTTTCCCCTGCCAGGAGTCTAGGCCTGCTCCCCCCACAGCCCCGGTAAAGGATTGGGAACGCCCCCGGGGCCCCTGGTCACGAATTCATATCGATTTCGCAGGACCGTTTCATGGGCAAACCTTCCTTATAATTGTAGACACCTATTCAAAATGGCTAGAAATTGTCTTAATGCATTCTACCACTACAGAGGCCGTAATCAAGGCCCTCCAAAAACTCTTTGCAACACACGGACTACCAGATGTCCTGGTGTCCGACAATGGGCCTCAACTCACCTCCACACAATTCAAGGGCTATCTGGCTGAAAATGAGGTCCGGCATGCTCTCACCGCGCCTTTCCATCCAGTTAGCAATGGGCAGACTGAGAGGTTCGTGAGAGCTGCTAAGGAAGCATTAGCTAGACTAGGCCCGGGAGACTGGCAAGCCAGGATCGACACCTTCCTGGCTGCCCAGCACGTAATCCCCTGCATGGCCATAGGGTGAAGCCCAGCTGAGCTTTAAATGGGTCGGAGGCTCCGCTGTACTTTGGATCGACTACATCCAAATTACTCCCCAGATGGGTATAGGGAAACTGAGGGGAAAACAAGAGAGTTTGTCAGGTAGACACCAGTGTTTGCTAGAAACTATGGGGAAGGTCCCCTTTGGGTGGCAGGTAGAATTGCTGAAGTCACTGGCCCAAAATCCTACACAGTAGACATGGAAGATGGAAGGGTCTGGCACAGGCACATAGACCAACTTAGAAAACGCCTGGCCCAAGCAGGGCCCGACGAACAGAACCACCAACAAATTCCAGTCCCTGACTCACAAACAATTCTCCCGACAGCTGACTCAAGCCTGAAGTGGTCGGAGAACTTACCGGATGACTTTGGTGTCCAGCACTGCCCTCTCGAGTAGACTGTCCCAGCCAAAGAAAACAATGCCCCGAAAATAATCCAGGAGGTTCCATTGGTTGGGCTGGGAGAGACAAAATGTCTCTCCGACCAGCCCAGAACCCCACCTCACTCTGAGCTGTGGAGGTCCACTAAGATCAGGGAACGCCCTAGTCACCTGCGTGATTACATATGTAAATAGCTGCCTAAGTGCCTTCAGGGAGGGGAGGGGTGTTATGTATTCACTTTTGGAGGGAAAATTAAGTGGGAAAACACTTGATGTTGATTGGCCAGCACCCTGGCCAAGAAACTATAAAGGGAGCTGTCAACTGGGTTTGTTGCTGAATTTCAAGGTTGACTCAGCCTTCCATCCTTCCGAGGTAGGTAAAATGAGGACCTGGATTGTGGGGGCAATAAGCTGACTTTGTATAAAAAAGAACACCGCTTAGGGGGGCTGAAAGCCCTACTAAGCAGGTATATACAAAAGTATGAAGGCTGTTGCTTAATGTATTGTAAGCTGCCCTGAGTCTCCAGAGAAGGGTGGCATATAAATCGAACCAATAAATAAATAAATAAATAAAATTTGTCACTGTGAAATAAAGAGCTGTTGTTCACACAGACCTGTCTCC
Organism: Ptyas mucosa; assembly: GCA_012654045.1. Classification (NCBI taxonomy): domain Eukaryota; kingdom Metazoa; phylum Chordata; class Lepidosauria; order Squamata; family Colubridae; genus Ptyas; species Ptyas mucosa. Next base: position 10,102,150 of record WNWU01000054.1, read on the forward strand.
TGTCTCTTGTCTCCTCACTCGCCCAACTTAACAAGAAAGTTCAACAAGTCTGTGCCTCCCCCCAGCTTTTTTTCTGTTTTCTTTATTGAAAATGGAGGGAGAGGGAAGGAGGGGGAAGGGGATAAAAGAAGGGAAGTGCTTTGGGAAGCTTGTCCCAGAGCTGCTGCCTTTGTATGCAGAGGGCTTGCTTCTCCAAAGCCTAGCAAGAACTAGGAGAGCCTGTAGTCTACCAACTGCCAGTGGATCAGAGCAGAGGCCTAGCTCATAAGGCTGGCTTCCTTCTTTTGCAAAATACCACTAGTAGTGGGATCACTGACCTTCCTCCCTGGTCAGCGCTTGTGTCTCTCTCTCTCTTCTGGTTGCAAAGGGTTAAAAAGTAGGTAGATGCTCCCCAGCTCCAGTAAAAGACACTACCACAAAATAGAGTGGATGATGGTGCTGGTTTGAAATGACCTCTCTGACTTTAAGTTCTAAATCTCAACATGTAATGTAGTGTAGTGTAGTGTAGTGTAGTGTAGTGTAGTGTAGTGTAGTGTAGTGTGTGTGTGCATTCTATAACTGCCCATCTCAATCAATGATCCAGGGTGGTTTACAGTTCTAATAAATGTTGATCTGCCTTACAACTGATTATGAAGAATTGCCTTAAATTCCTATCACGCCAAATGAAAGAGAGAACAAAAGGTTGGTCTTATCAAAAACTACCTAAGCCTTGCTAAGCAATAAATTGTTCCCCTCATATTATTCTCCAGGTGACTGCATTTTACCTGAAGTGTGAGTAATTTTTCATGTTTCCACACTTCCAAATGGGTGTTACTACTGCCTCTGTTCCTATTGCTGCTGTAAGTAAAACAACTAGACAGCCTCTCTTGTGCTTTCCAGAAGGAGTTGTACTGATCTCAACATATCTTCAGCAACATTGCATTGCGGAGACTCTTAAGAAGATCTGCCATCTGCACCCTTACTGAAGGACAGTGGGATGCTGAAGGACAGTGGGAGTTCAGTGAGTTTCTGGACCCAAGGATTTTCTCTCTATACTCTTAAATGGCATAGCATTTGCACATTCAAGAATGGTACATAATCTGGGGATCCTTTCAGATTCAGATGCTGCTCAAATAGCAGGTGGCAGCTGTAGCCAAGAGGGCCTTAATATGGCTGCATCTGGCATGGTGCTCCTTCTTGGACTGAGAAGTCTTTCAATTACTCATGACCTGGTCATCTCACAGCTCAATTACTGCAACACGCTTATAGATTGGACTGCCCTTGAAAACTCTGAAACTTTGGCATGCAGCAGAGTGGGCAATAATGGATAGACCTCAGAATGCCCACGTGACACCTCTGTTTCATAAGCTGTACTATTTTGCCAGTATGCTTCTGGAAGTGATATAAAATGCTGGACATCAACCCTACATGGCATAGAGCTCGATTATTTCAGAAATTGTCTATCTCTGTCTGGCCAGAATATGCTGTGACGCTTTCTCTGTTGTGGTTCCTGTTTTCTGAAATGAGATTCCCCACTGGGGCCCATCCTGTTGGCATGTCATAAGGCCTTGGCGATCCGGTTCTTCTCTGGCCTTGAGTTAAGTTCGATGGAGCCCTTGTTAGATGTCCTTTTGTCTATTTTCATTTCAGTTTTTTTGTATAAAGTGACCGGATCCCACCTTGCTTTGATTTGTATTGTATTTGTATTGTTTATTTGGGAGCCTCTCAGTGTTAGTTTGGGCAACAACATCTAAACTGAATTAAATAAGTACAGTAAATAATAAAGATCATGATCAATGTAATAACTTTTCTAGTTGTTGTGATATTGAACCAAACTATATACAGGGGAAAAAAAATAAAACCTATCAAGATCACTATCCCAGCATGAAGAAAATATTTTAAATCAAATTGATTGCAAATTGTAGAGTGTGAGAAGAGGAACACCTTACCCTGCCTCTAAAAAGACAGAAAAGCAGTTTCCCAGCACCTGTATACTGCATGAGTCAAAAAGAGGGCTGTGAAAATTTTTCAGACCCCTTGCATCCTGGACATAAACTGTTTCAACTCCTACCCTCAAAATGACACTATAGAGCACTGCACACCAGAAAAACTAGACACAAGTTTTTCCCCGAATGCCATCACTCTGCTAAACAAATAATTCCCTCAAAACTGCCAAACTAGTTACTAAGTCTGCATTACTATTAATCTCTTCCCACTTATAACTGTATAACTGTAACCTTGTTGCTGGTATCCTTAAGATTTATATTGACTGTTTCCCTATGACTATCATTAAGTGTTGTACCTTATGATTCTTGACAAATGTATCTTTTCTTTTATATACTCTTGAGAGCATATGCACCAAGACAAATTCCTTGTGTGTCCAATCACATTTGACCAATAAAGAATTCTATTCTATTCTATTCCTTTGAGAAGGGCATTCTGGAAGCAAGTCTCCCTTAAGAATCACCCACTTAATTTTTCATGGTGAGGACAAACAAAAATCAAGTCTCTGAAGATGGCCAAAATGCTCAGAGGATGGAAAGAGGTATTCCCTCTAGTCCCATGGACAATAATAGCCTCATTGATTCCTCAAACTGCCAAACCATATTCATATATTTCGGATGCAAATATATTGAACGTATATTTTCTTCTAGAGGGAGAATTCTGAAAGAGGAAGAGGAGGGGAAAGAGTATCATACAAAACTCTTTCCAGTAGATGAGTTAGAAAGAATATCATGGGTGAAGCAAGAGTGGTCAGAGTGGTCCAACACTGACCAGATCCTGACATAGTCTGACTAACAATTTGAACTGGGACCATCTCAGTCTCAAAAAAAGTTGAAAACACTAATGAAACGGGACTACACATCTGAATTTATTTAAAGTATCTCTCAAGTTGAAATGCCACATTATTGTCTGAATAGAAAGGAAATAATTCAAAATGAAAGACGCTGAATGACTTCTAGAAGAAATTTATTTTAAAATAAATATCCTTGCAACACTTTTACGATCTGGTCCTAATGCTCAAAATGTATTTTGAGGGCACTAAAAAAATCCACACACACACACACACACACATTCTGCTTCCAAACTCAGTAGTTTAAAATGAAGCCACCTTAATACAATGCTCACTCTTGCTTTGTCACTACTTGTAGGTGATAAAAAAAACCCCCCAATTTTGATATAACCCAAAATATTTCCTTGCCTGAGCACTACTGAACCCAACTATTACTATACATTAGTAATAATATGCCAGTCTTTGTCCTGAAAAGTACCTTTCTTTAAAATTGATTCATAGAATCATCACGCTGAAAGGGACTATTTAGGTTTTTAAATTCAACCTTTCAGTCAGGGAGAGAATACATTAAAGCATGCCAGAAAGGAGTCTGATTACTGCTTGCCAGGATCCAGTAAAGAGGAATCACTACTACTTGGAGTCCTTTGTTAAATTGTTCCTGTCCCCCTCCTGCCCCCCCCCACCCCCGGTCAGCCCCCAACGTTCAGTTGTAATCTGTATTCTGCGATTTAGGACCATTATTCTATTTCATGTACTCTGGACAATGGAATGCAGCTCTTGGTCTTCTTCCTTGTAATTTGGACACTATGAGGATATAATCCTTAAAGATTTTTGTGACAGTAGCTCCTCTTGGGATCTTCCACTGTAGATGACCAGGCTGAGCTCGAGGGGTCAAACATGTCATCAGTCTCGAGTCCCTTCACGCCCACAACAGATTTAAGTCCAGCCCACTTTGAATTCCGTTGACTGTTATCTACTGCCAACTCGCTTTGACTGTTAGTTCAGAGCTCTTGTAAAGAGCTTTAGCATGCAATAAGCCTATATATTCTTTTGAACTGCCCGGAATCCTGATTTCCCGCACTTGACACCTGCTGGCTCATTCTGAAAGACAAAGAAAGGAAGTATAATACTTTTGTCTTGAAGCTTTCACCTACCTTTGGAAGAGAGGAAAACATAATTACACCAAGCTGGTCCCCTACAGCCAATTAGTAGAGACTCAAATGTCACTTTGCAATGTAGATTTCAAAAGAAAACTTTCTACAAAGTCTACAAAAAAAAGACTTTCAGCAGACTTTCTCTCTTCCTCAGAAGCTAAGCTTCCTTTTCCTGACTTACTGACATGTAATTACAATTGTAATTTGTCCTGTTTCAGTTGAATAAATGTGCATCATAAAATAATTCTCTACACGATGGAAAAAAATCACAATCAACACCCAGAATTAACTTACACTTGTGGTTAAAAACACTTTTCCATCTAACCTAAAAAAAGGCAGCTTCCCACAACTGAAAATAATGTACATTACCTTAGTTGGATAGTTGATAATTAAAGAAACCAGAAGGCAATATAGAGGGAATATAAGCTTTATCATTCATGCTTCCACACTGAAGAAAATCCCCACATCATACAATTTTCCTGAATAAGGTTAGGGGAAATTTTTTTGAAGAATTCCTACTTTTGTCGTTTATCCAAAACTTGTGAAGTAAAAGAGGAAAACTGTTATTTTTTTTAACAGAACAGTTCTTGGTATTAAGACCAAAAGAACTTTCCTCTTTTGCTTTGTGGTATTATCACTTGTTGTAAACAGTATGATGGCATCTGGTAAAGAAATCTATAAAATCAGGGTAAAACATTTTTGGCAGACATTGCAGAAAAAAAATGCAATAGAACGTAAACCAGGGATTTTTGTTATTGTTGTTGCTGGGGATTGTCTTGAAAGTGTCTTTTGAGGACTACAAGTGGCATGGTATTACCCCTGTGGATGCAATGTTTATTCTTTTTTGCTTTTGTGGATTCTTAAAATAAAGGTAGATAGTTCTTAACCTAGGACTTGTTTGACTGTTCAAAGGCAGTTAAAAAAAAAACAACTTGTGACCAATCCTCACACAACCATCACATCCAGTCACATGATCTAAATTTGGGCATCTGGCATTTATTATATACGGTTGCAGAGTTCTGAGGTCACAATTGCCATTTACCATCTTCCCAGGGAGCTTCCGATAAGTCAATGGGGAAACCAGATTCACTAATGACATGTGATTCACTGAATGACCACGGTAAAGGTATAAATTTGCACTAACACTTAAGCATCACTCAGCAACAGAAGCTCTGATCCCAATTATGGTTGTAAGTTGTAAATACTGCAGTGTAATACCTGCAGTATTAAGCTATTGCTTGCATGAATTTACACAATATCTAGAGTGGTGCTGGTGGCTACAAGCCAGATACAATCCACTTACTATGTATAAGCCACAGGACACAAAACGTGGCATAAAAGCAGCAGCACTGGAGAAGCTATTATCACTTTGTTCTACAGGTCATTCCAATGAGTGATATTTATAACTGATGGGTTGGGACTGAAGGATAACTCTTAAGAGAACAAATTATTTGAGAGCTATGGCATTTATCATCTTTGTTAAAAAATGGAAAATATTTTTTATTATAATCCTCACATTTGTTGTGATGAACTCTACAAATAGCAAAATAGATTTTTTGAAGGAAAACCCTTTAAAGCCACAGCAAGTATTTTAATAAAGATGAGTGCCCCATCTTAAAAAAAAAATATTCCAAATTTCATGAGCTTTGTCTTATTAGTCAGGATGCCATTTGGTGGTTTGACTAACTATATTAGATCAACATAACCAAAGACTCATAACTATATTAGATCAACATAACCAAAGACCCATAGTTAAGAAGGGCTTTGTGTGGCAAATAGTAACATATGGAATTAGTACTTTTCCCCAAAACTTATTACACTGGCTGACTTGACCATCTAATATTCAAGTCTGCGAATGACCACATCAACATACACACAAGACAGAAGCTCAAGAGGTACCCAAAGAGCAAGTCTGTTTTCAACTCCAGCCTTGAGGTAAACTCTCTTCCAGGATCCAGAGGTGCCCCTTCCACCTGCCAAATAAAGCCAGGTTACAATTCTAATTCAGTATTCATTGTGTGATATTTTGATAACGGAGCCTTCCAGGTGAATCCTCATTATCCTAGGGATAATTTATATTAAATATTATGCTATGTTCATCCAGGTTCCTTTAAGGACAGGACTATTATTATCAAATTTATTTGCTGCCCAGCTCACAGGCCAAGGCAACTCTGCGTTCGAGACAAAAATCAAAAAGATCAGCAACTTCACTTTAGAACTAGATACCCCTCGACTTACAACCAGTGACCAGTTACAATGGCACTGAAAATGTAACTGACCAGTCCTTGTACTTACGACCATTGTAGCATCCCATCACATGATGAAAATTCTGGTACTTGGCAACTAACATTTACAATTGCAGTGTCCGAGGGTCAAGTGATTGCCATTTGCAACCTTCCCAGCTGGCTTCTGACAAGCAGTCAGTGGAGTAGCCAGATTTAACCACGATTCATTTACAATGATTTAACAACCCTGGCAAAAAAGGTGGTAAAATTAGGTGCAATTTAACAGCCACCTTGCTTAGTGATAGAAATTCTGGTCATAAGTCAAGGACTACCTGTATGAAGTTGTCTCTACATAGGATACACCAAGCCTTAATGTAGAACATAGAAGATTCAGCTTTGGTCAATCTGTAATGTATTCGACTGAATACATTATGTGCAACTCAACATAACAATCTTAGAATGTTATGGACCCGTGCACGATTGACTTTAATTATTTGAAACCCGGCCCCGAAGTTTCCTTTCTGGGTGGGCATATTAAATTCTTGTAACAAGTCCCACCATCTGTTATCACAAACTACTTTCACCAGGTATAATGGAGTTAGGAGTTAAGCCATGTATCAACATACATGTGCTATCACTCTTCAGACATCTGACTTTATTCATGCGGTCATGTTGGCCCATAGGATGGGGGTTATTATATTAAAATACTTCAATTTTTATAATTGGTATGAAGTCTTGCAGTTTCATTACTTGCTTCTTCCAGTTTCAGTATTGGCATGCTTTTAACAGTTTCTATACCTGTGTCACATTAATTTTGTGACATAAATTGATACCACAAAATCAGCAATGGATCATCAACAAGTTCTTTTTTGATAGATTTGGGACTCAAAAAGCAACAGACCTGTTCAGAAGCCCACTTTTGTCACAAAATACAACAAAAGTAGACTAACTTGGCTATCTTTCCGGAGTCCATATAGGTTGATGTATACTTTACACTCAATATTAAGAATCTGCAGGAACAGCCGAATTATAGTCAGTGCTATGAACTATACTGAGGAAATTTGCATTGTTTTTTCCTTTCAATATTGCATAATTACATTGCTGATTTGAAGGACGATGAAAGATTTCTGCAAGGGACTATAATCCTGCTTTAATAGTCCTTTGCTCTAATATTTTAGCAAGAAACATACATTCAAGGGTATTTTAACAGTGGTGTATTTAGAAAAATTCTTCTAGTGCCTCTGAAATGAAACCTCATTTTAGAAATATTGGTGGTTCTTTAGTGATTATGCATACAACCCCACCATGTATGCATTGTGATTGTCACAAAATACTTTAGGAACTAAAAGTTCTGAGAAACTCAATGGGCAAGATGAACAGTAACTGACAATCATCCTTTATGACAACTTACATACTTTTTAACTAATGCATAAAAAACTGATCAACAAATGATAGTGTCTGGGAAAGTGGAACCAGACGTAATTATTTCATATTTAAATTGAATCTCACATTTCTGATAACCTTTAAAATGTATTTATTTGCTATATCTAAGTAATGCATAACTTGGCAGGGAATCCTAAAAAAAGGCCACAATGGTGTCTTCTATGCAAATTTTAACAACACTTTACCGTAAAACGTTCAAATGGTTCAATGCAAAAAAAAATATTTATGGTTAAACATCTATGTGAGAAATGAGGCATTTCAAGCATCTGGGATGCAGTCCAAACTTCAAATTCAAAATACCTGTTAAGACTTTCACAAAATTTTACACCTGAAATGTTTCAAACCAAGTATTTTGCACACTTCTATAAGGTAACACAGAAACAACCCTTCTAGTTCTAAAAGCTTGATTTTCAAGCTTTTACTGCAACATCTATATGAAATTATTTTATAAAACTTTATGCTTGTAGCCTGCCCACTTATGTGATGGAGTTCTCTATCAAGATTTCTGTTTATCCAAGTACCCATGTAGTTACTGCAGCCTTAACTTGACTGCAAAGAGTTGAAGTGTTACAATGTCAAGAACAGAATTCATTTTCAGAAGGGCATTTAATAGGCTTCGTGAAGCCAAAGAACTGAATACAGGAATACCTTAACCACTTTTAGTACAATATTGAATTACATGTGAGTCTTCCAGTTTAAAAGAAAAATATAAACAAACAGTTTTTCAAGAACTTGCAGGTTCTGCAAGCTTCAGGTTCTAGGTACATCATACAGTATAAATTTGTTTCTGAAGATCAACACGAGTCTCCCTTAATAATCAAGGGGGGGCTGCCTTCCACCATGCCCCTTCCTCACTACATCATAGTACTTTTACAAAACTACAAGGTATTAATGCATTTATAAAAACAAGGAGGATCTTCACACCTTGCTCAGGCTCTGGGGAATTATAGGTGATATATAGGTCAGACCCCCCCACCTTGGCTTGTTGAAAGAAATCAGGGGGAAAAAACAATAAATGTATTATTCAAAATGCTTAAACACACCTGTAAAAAATAAAAAAGGAAAAAAAAGCAAATTAAAAAAAATTCCTCCAAAAAGATCTAATAGGCCATCCTGTAGCAGAAGCTGTTGGGCTGCTTGTGATAAGACTACAAAAAAGGGAAGATACAGGTAGAGAACTAAACAAGATTCAGCGAAGCTCCAAAAATCTTTATAAATACAGCCATTGGAAGGACGATCTTGAGTCAGGAAGGATTTATGCTCGGTGCAAGCTGAGAACGAGAAGCAGGTACAAATTGTAAAGCACACTGAAGAAACCGGTACATTTTACTAAGCTAGTCTCCCTCCTCCCAACCCAGGCCAAATTGTTTACAGCCTTGGGTGATGGTGCTGTCAACTAACCTGAGAAGGAGCATGAGGAAGGGGGGTGGGAGTAAATCTAAGTTTCCTTTAAGGGCCATGTTGGCAAACTTTTTTTCCCTTTCAAAAATGAATGGCTCTAAGAGGTATGTGGTGGTTTATTTATCAAAATAGTCCAGAGGATGTTTCTGTGCGCAAAGAATGCAGTCAGAATTTTTATAGACTTGCTCAATAGTTCCTTTTAGAATCAATTTGTTTTAAGATGTTGAACTGTCCCACTGTTTTTCTTCAGCAAGACAGTTCATTTAGGTTGTATTCTGCTGGCAAAGTAATAGGCATTTAGAAAGCTAAATACTATGTTTTACTACCTACTACATAACAAAAACAGAGACTTAAGCCCACTTGAACAAACTAAAGACACATACTTACCTAATTATCATAATTGTCTCTGTAAGAGCTTCCAGAGTAACGGTCCCCATAACCTCCCTGATTTCTGGAAGAAAAGCACAAGACTGATTTAGTCCAGTGCTAGATCAGTTAAATTGTGCAAATACGAATACAAAGAGCAAAACTCATTACGTGCATGTAAAAATTTGCTTTATCCTCTATGCGCAAATAATAGTTGTGTGATTTTGGATATATATTACCATTATCATCCAATATCAATTATTATGGGATAGGCCAACTACTTTGATGCACCTATTAATTATGTACTTCCTCAGATTGTTATTTTTTTCATTTGTTGTAGTACTAAGTGAAGGAGCTGATATAGAGTGAATGTGATCTGGAATACAGACAGGCAGACAATTAAAACCTGTCCAGAACCACTTAAAGCAACTGCATTTTTCCCAGGGGTTATTTGGTTACTATCATGCCATCCCACTAAGAGATATGCTTGATTGAAGCAGAGATGTTGCAAGGCTATACCAAGGCATGCCTACCATTGTCCACCAGACTGCACTCAGGATCAGTTATAACTTCTACATGGTCTTCAAGGCCAGCCACACATATAAGCACATTGCAGTAAAAAAGCCATGAAGTGACCAGGTGATAAAAAGAGTGGTTGACTGAAGGGCACAACTGGTACACCAGATCAAGCTATGCAAAATTCTTCCTGGCCACAGCTGCAACCTGCCCATGAAGGAGTTAAGTCCAAGATGCCTTTCAAATTATATGATTGAATGGGGAAGTGCTATCCCAGCCAAGGTAAAAGATGTGGTATTTTCAGATCCAGCAATCCAAACATCTTCATTGACTTGGTCTTGCTAGGATTATTTAATATATTAATATAACCTTGCCAACACTTAATTAAATGTTTACATCTATTTAGGGCAAAAAAAAGGGGAAAAAAAAGAATTTTGAGTATTCCCCCTGCCCCCAATTCAACCGAGCTATACTACAAATCCAGCATATCCATTCAATTATAATTTTATACCCATCTATTGCAAGTGATTTAAAATGGCATATTATTTTCAATTCTATAAGACACCGTATGTTATTAACAGCAGGTGAGCACACAGCACCAACAATAAATTTAAAGTAAAATTAACTCCAAAATGCTTACGATGGAAAAGAACAGCAATCCATCTGAAGATGCTTTAAACTAAAATTAACCTGAAGCAAAGCTAAGTATCATGAGTGACAATAAGATAGAGTAGAACTGCTGGAGGTAGCAAGCAGCTGTTTCTAACATATGCTTTGCTGTATAATTTCTAAAATCACAGCTCATTTTAAAAAGTTGTCATTGCTAGGAATTAAATAGAAAATGTCTAGTGAGCTCTTGAAACATTTTACAGGGCAAGAAGGGGGACTGGTGTGCAATACTCCCTCTCTCCCCATAGCAGCTCCCAGCATGGCATTTTTCTACTGACCCTCCGCCCCCGGGTTGTCAAAGGATTGGTCCATGTGCCCATTCTTTAATGTACAAGAATAAACTCTCCGATGAAACACTTTCCCAGCATGCAATACCCTGCTGGCCTGCCCACACCCAATTCCCAATGCTGCCCCCCCCCCCCCCTTTAATAGACTGCTGCTATCTTGGGCTTTTCCTAATTTTTTTACTGTCCTCCAAACTACTTTTGCCTGGAATAATCATCTCTCAATCTGAATTTGGCCCAAAATATTCCTACTTTGTTCTGTTTATTGAACCAATATGTATGTTTCAGTTGAGGCATGGAGTATTTTGTAGATCTGTTTTCCATACCCAATCTGTAAAGATCACAATTTGCCTCTAAAAAAGCTTACCTGCTGCCATAATAGTCTCTGGATCCACCATATCCACCGCTTCGGTTGTCATAACGGCCACCTCCATATCCACCGCCTCCTATTGTAAAGATAAAAGTATCTGTTAAATCTTATCATTTCAATGCAGTGGAGGTTATGATAAAAGGGCAAGTTTAATATTGTAGGAAAGCTTCACCTCTAGAAAATCCACGTCCACGCCCTCTGCCTCCAGAAGATCCACGGGAGGATTTTCCAGCCTGGTCAACTCTGATCTGACGTCCATCCACAGACTTATATGAAAGAATCAAATGAGATTTTTATTTGATACAATTGTATCTACTGCCAAAAGGAAGCTGCCTGTGATGATACGGGCATAGTTAAGTCAAATACTACATTTGATTATAGCATGCATGTTCCTTTTCTTGACACAAGCCCAATTTGATAGCAGTTTTTGGAGGTGCTCTAAGGATTGTTCAGTTGCAGACTGCATTTCTTTATTTTACAGCTTGAGAAGAGGAACAAACTCTCTAATGTATAATACATAATGCCCTGAACAAATACAACCAGTAAATTATATTCTAACTTTCTGCAGCCTATCTACACTTGCTTCCAGAAACAATTTGCCTTCTCTAAGCTAAGCCGATCAGTATCCAGACTCAGTCCACACCTCAAAAATATTTAAATATCAATAATGCAACAATTATCTGCGAAAAAAGTGTCTTAAAGAGTCAGGATTTATTTGTTGTAACTTTCAGATAACTGTGCACATTAGGTTAAGGGGAATTACAATAATTCTGATGAACTGTTTTATGGAGCTAGTATTATGTTATTCACCCATTACATGACATTAATTTTGAGTTGTTTTATGAGTTTTTGCAGGCCTGGTAACAATATTGTGCAAATTAAAAGTCTATTTTCAACCTGAAGTTAACAAAATTCTGTGAAAAAAACTTAGAATGTATGCATTTGCTATGAAAGTTAAAGCACTTTATTTCCTTCTTACTATTATAGTTTAGAAGACACTGTTTTCCTATGAGGCACTGCTTTAACAAAAGAGATTAAAATGGTTGGATTAGATGACTTCTGAAGTACTTTAGAACTCTAGGATTCCAGAGGTTTGATACAGTGGTATCTACTATGAGTAAAGATAGTTGTGTAAGTGGACAGATACAGGATTGGAGGGAACACAATGTAATATTACAATTATAAATCTATATTACAGGAAAAGTATGCTGGGAAATAGCAAAGCATGAAACTTCACTTCAAGCATCTTGATAGTCATCTTGATAGAGAACTAAAGTTCTCACCTCTCCATTCATGGCTCGCATGGCATCCTTGGCATCTTCAGGACGGCAATAGGTAATAAAACCAAATCCCCTGGATCGCTGGGTCTCTCTGTCTTTCACCACAACCACTTGAGATTATAAAAAGAAGCATGTTAACTTAGATCACAGATGTTCTAAGGAGTAGAGTTCAATGTGCTAGAAGTTTATTTCATGCAATTTATACAAAATAAACTGATCTATTAACAGTCAAACCAAACTGGTGTTAGATAAGGGTCAACAGAACTCAGAGGGTTGGATTTAGGTCTTTTGTGGGAATGTAACAACTCCAAACAGATGACCCTACCCTCAGGCTCTGCCTCGTTATCTCCTACACTAAAACTTTGTTCAATTGATTACCATAAAAGTAAAATTTATTAACAGAATCTTAGTCCTTACACATTAAAGTAACTAGCTTACCACTCATCAGAGGAAGTCTTCCATAATATGAAATAAATCCTTACAATTATGTGTATGCTTTTATATGATTTTAAATTAAGACAATTCAAATGAAAGTAATAAAAAAGCAAATTGTTTAGGATTGTTTGAGGCAAAATTACCTCAAAAGTAAAACAATACTATGTCAAGACTTAAATTAAGGATTATATAATAATTGATTTTTTAATATCACTAGGAATGGTTGATTTTTATGATTTTAGAGTTAACTATTGAATGGCATGCTACATCTTTTTTTAGCTAATTGCAGTCATGTTAAAACAAACCAAGATGATTGTCATTTATAACAAGTTTTGTCCACCTCTACTGAACCGCTATTTTATGCATTGCATCACAGTACATGTTACTGATTTTACATCTAATATCAGTAATGAATGAATGAAATGAATGTGATTTTGTGCAATCTAGTATGTCTGAAACATTCTCACCTTCTGCAATGTCACCATAGGGCGAGAACAATTGCTCCAAATTTTGTTCATTAGTGTCAAAACTGAGTCCTCCAATGAAGAGCTTTCCTTCATCTGACGCCATTTTCTAAGTGATCTGTAAGCAAAAGAATCTTTAATTGTGAGAAAATGCAAGGATATACACATAAGGGCAAAATCCACACTTGTTAAAATAGTTCTATGCTGCTTCAATTACTGTAACTTTTAAGTAGATCATAGCAATAACAAATTCAGTAAATATGCATACACTGATACAAGCTTTTAACAGATTATTGCTCAGAAGCATATTCTATTGTTTAAAATTATTAAAAAAATTCAGATTTAAAAGTTTAGAAAAAAATTTAAAAATTGATTTCCAAACATCTGACTAGGTATTTGTAATCTGAACCCAAAACTATATAGTAAATGTTTTTTTAAATCTTTAATTGGGGTAATTTCCAACTTGAAATGTTCTTTTACAAGGATGGAACTTTTTCCAATTTGAACTGTTTGTGCATTTTTTTTACCAACACAGTTTATATTTCTAAGTAACCTACTACAATTAACAATTTATATCCAAATGAAAGCCTTAAAGATCTTTGTATTTTAGTGCTATAAAACTAGGAAGTGTTTCTGTTGTCTTTCCTAAGGTAGACACTTGCAGAGGATGATGAATGCCTGAAGGCAGGATTCCTTTCTCCTATTTATACCTCTCAATGTTTATTTTGAGGAAGGGATGGAACACAACTTAATTATATACATTTAAAAGGCTGTTTCACTAAATCTTACTACCTTTAGAAGAAATATATAGGGATTCTTTTTGGAGATAATACTTGGTACTTTAAAAATCTAAATATATGCAAAATATTTTTAAAAATCACATATTTTGTGGATTTCAAAGTAAGCAAGGAGCATCTATTATTCTTTCAGGGCAAGAATTAAACATAGATCTCCCTCATTGTGGAAAAGGCAATATTAATTGGTATTTACTAGACTGTGTCTATTTTTATGTTACATTCCTTTTATCATTTTAGAAACAAATGGATACAGGAGGATGAAAGAGGTAACACATGTCCAAATGAAGCAAAGCTAATGAATAGACCACCCCAGTGCAGTTAGCTACTGTACTGTTACTCAAGAATTCTTTGATTTCATCACAAAATCAGAAAGATTCCCATTTCTCCATATAAAAAAACACTATCTGATAAACCATGTAGACCTGTAAAAGTTGCTGAAAAGGTCTTGAAAACCTTTTCCTGTTATGTCTTTTCCAATGCCAGTTTTTGAATACAGGGATAATTTGTTCACCAATTACATTTTATTTTTCATTTATAAAATGTGTACACCTCCTTTGATAACGTATGTCATGCTTTTCATCTCTGGAAAATTGAGGGTTTGTGCTATTTTCCTTGTGAGGATGCCTTGGTCTTTCAGGCCAACTACAATATTTCATCCTGTAAACTGGGATTTAAGGTATCATTATCAAACCTGTCTCTTTTATAAGCACCAGCTGCTTATTTAAGCCTCCATGGTATTGTTACATTCATAAAGTTGTGAAGCATATATTATTTCCTGTTGAAAAAGAACTTAAAATATTTATATCAGCACTTGATTCTGGAGGCTCCCACCTAAATAGAATATACCCAGGATTTGGTTGAAACCTTAATGATCCCCAATAGGCACCGTTTATTTTATTTATTTATGGAATTTTATATTGCCGCCTATTCGCACATGGCGACTGAAGGCGGCTTACAGACTATAAAACCTCATATAAAAACAATAAAACTAATAAAAGAGTCATATAATAAATTAATATGATAAAATCTATCTGATTATAAAAAAAAATTATGAGAATCCGATGCTGCTTTTGTCAGAGAAGGATGACAAAAGTAACTGTAAAGCAGCCTGCCCCATCGCATGGTTTCCAATAAGAAATGATAACTGTATTTAATCTTCTTGCATAACCGGGTAAGGGAATAAAGTACCGCTACGGTTAAGGGACTGCCTTAGCGGCATTTTCCCTCCCAACGAATTCCCCCCCTCCCGGTAAAATGGCCACGAGCACGTGGTCCGAACAGAATGCGGGAAGGCGAGTGGAGCGCGGCTCACGTTCCAGAGAAAAACCCAACTAAGCATGCGCTAAGCCCGCTCCCTCGCCGCCCTGCTCGGGTTGAACGGGATTCTTCCTCCGCACCCCGCTCTCCCCGCAGGTTACCAGGCTCATGAAACTTACCCCGTTGCTCACAGCGGCGCGTCCTTCCTCACCGTCCGTTAGGCGCAAGACAGTGAAAAACGAGTTTCAAAACTAGCGCATGCGCGCAAGGGCCCAGTAGTTCTTTCTGGGCAACCGCCATTTTGTGAAGCGTCTCTCCTTTCTTTCCCTGCGCCTTTTCCTCCTCTCCTTCAAGAAAGCCTTTTGTCTCCGCTTTCTTCGCTAAGCCTCACCCCGGCACCCTCTCCTCCCGCAAGAGCCCGAGCGCGCTCCGATCAAAAGCACTCACCAAAATAGGCCTCGAAGCGAAGAGCCGCGCAAAAGACCCGTCAGCTACCGAAGCAAGAGGTATCGCGATGGCGGCGAGGGGAACACGAGTGTTAAAGCGAGGCTGGTTACACACGCTTCTGCGCGGCTCGCGAGCAGCCATTGGTTGGAGTTGCCAGTGGGCGAGGCTTAGCCGAAATAGCGGAGACGCCCATCCGCTCCAGGAAAAAAAACTCTTTTCCTGCGGCGTCTCACTGCAGCCCTATCAGCGTTTCCTTGCTAGGAATTACATTTGTGTGAGGCGTACGCAAACGGTCCTCATTAAGGAAGCACGGCCGCGTACGTGTCGCAGCTGCCATAGCAGGCCTCCGATTCGTCGTCTTTCCATTTTTCCAAAAGACTAATAAAACGAGGGGAGGGAGCCAAAATCTGTGTAACGCCTTATCTCCAATTTGGGGGGAGACGAACAATAAAAGGAATGTTTCGTTGGAGGGAAGTCAGTAAACCTCTAACGGAGAAAGTAAACCGCTAATCAAATGTTGATGGATATCCTGATTATAGATACTGCATAATTTTCGTGAAAAAGCAGAGAATAATCAGTAATTGTCTAAAAAAAACCCCAACAACCTTAAAAATCAAAGGATTGACAAAAACGATGCATGGAAACTAAAGATAATTGGTGGGGTGGGGTGGGGTGGAGGGGAGGGGAGGAGGAACTTACACCCTTACATCACAAAGAAAATCTCATGAATCCAAAGTATGCACCGCAGACACTTTGGATCCCGGATTGGATGACAATTTCACATTTTTCATCATTGCAGTTTATGCCAGACTGCTGTACTCTGAAATTCATTTCATCAGGGTCCACAATCAGGAATCATGTTACACCAACAAAATGGAAGCAAGTGGTGTTCTGTTTGTCAGATTAAGTCATATTTGAAGCATCCAAAAATTTCAAATGTTCATGCGATTGCATATTAAGTTCTCTCATCTTTCAATGTATCATGCCTGATTCCAGAATAGAGCTAGTATAAAATGTTGATTGTGTGGCATTAAGTCAGCATCTTTTTCTATGTTTTCACAATTAAATTACTTCATTTGCAGAATTTGGAAATTTCATTTTTTCCCCTTTCTATCAGATCAGTAGACTACAGTATTCCTCCACTGGAGATTGCATATTGAAGTATTATATAAAACTCAAGTTGGCTCACATAAATGGAAAGCATTGTTGAGCAATTATAGGAATGCTAGTAAAATAAGAATGCTGGTATGCTTACATTTCACTACTCTAACTGAGGTGGAGCAGGAATATGAGAGAAAAATTTCCCTGAAATCAAGAGGTAACTAGTTGCCACATATTTAAAATTTAAATTTAAAAAATCTGTTTTGGCAGAAGAATATAAGTACCATATTAAAAAAAAATCAGTGAAATAACTTCAAAGATTTCTGCTTTGATGTTCAGCCAGTTTGGTGTAGTGGTTATGGTGCTGGCCTAGAAACCAAGGAGACTGAGTAGATCAAATTCTAGGCTTCCCTTAGATATGAAAGGAGTCTTTGGGCGAGTCATTCTCAGCTCACCTTACAAGGTTGTTTCAGAGAAAAAAGAAGACAACAGTACAGTACAGGTAGTCATCAAATTATAACAATTTGTTTAGTGCTGTTCGAAGTTACGGTGGAACTGAAAAAAGTAACTCATGACCAGTTTTCACACTTAAGGTTGTTGCAGCATCCCCATGGTCATGTGATCAAAATTGGGGTACTTGACAACTAGCATGGGGTCAGGTGATTATCATTTTTAGCCTTCCCAGCTGACTTCCAATAATGAAGTCAATGGGGGGAGCCAGATTCACTTAACCACATGATTCACTTAACAACTGCAGTGATTCACTTAATAACTGGCAAAAAACTGTTGTAAAATGGGGCACAACTCACTTAACTGTCTTGCTTACCAATAGAAATGTTGGGCTCCACTGTGGTCGCAAGTCAAGGACTACCTGTATTAGATATGTTTGCCACCTTGAGGTACATGAGAAAGGCAGGATAAAAATCTAATAATTATCCATAAAATGACTTTGATTTGATGTTTAAACAAATCATCAAATAAAACAGCATTTTATAAATATTTACAAAACATATTCAAGACACCACTTAGAATAAAAGAATATAAAAGAAAGCTATTCTATCTTCTAAAGTGAGAATGTTTCATAGAGCAGGGGCCATTGCGGAAAAAGCTTGTCTTTTGGTCCCTGCTAGTTTGACACTCTCACTCACAGGATCTGCAGCATGCCCATTTTGTTGTTTTAGGTTGGACAGATAGATAACTTTGGAAAAAGGTGATCCCCCAGGTAACCCAGTCTAATGCCATGTAGGGCTTTAAAGGTGACCACCAGCACCTTGAATTGCACCCAGAAGCCAATGCAGCTCACACAGGTATTGTGTGTGCCATATATCTGGCATCATTTCTTACCCACGAAACTATATACCGCACCAGATGAAGTTTCCAAATGTTCTTCATGGGCAGCTCCATATACAGTGTGCACAACTATTAGGCTACTGAGCATTTTGACTATATCATCATTTTTATGCATGTTTTCCACCTCCAAGCTGTATAAACTTGAATGCTTAGTAGATATAAGCATATCAGGTGATGTGTATTTGTGTAATGAAGGAGGGTATGGCCTAAGATCAACACCCTATATCACGGGTGTCGAACTTGCTCGCATCACGTGACATATTGTGATGTATCGTGACACTTTTTTGCTTTGGAGCAAGGGTGAACATGGTTTGCACATGATGCATTCGGCCCATTGGCCGCCAGTTTGACACTCTTGCCCTATATCAAGGTGTGCACAATTATTAGGCAGCTTCTTTTCCACAGGCAAAATGGGCCAAAAAGAGATTTAACTGACTCTGGAAAGTCAAAAATGGTAAAAAGTCTTTCAGAGGGATGCAGCATGCTTGAAATTTCTAAGACATAGATCCTCAAACTATGGCCCGAGGGGGAGGGGTTAGAAGAGGCAAAAAACCAGGCAAAAATGGCCCGTTTTTGGCCAAAATACGAGCCATTTTTGCCTGGTGTTAGCCAGCAGAATGCTTATTGGGGGGGGGCTTAGAAGAGGCAAAAAAATGGCCCGTTTTTCACCTACACAGCCTCCACAGGATAGATAGATAGAGAAAGAGAAAGAGAGAGAGAGAGAAAAGGGAGAGAGAGAGACAGAAAGAGAAGAGGGAGGGAGGGAGAGAAGGAAAGAAAAAGGGAGAGAGAGAGAAAAAGAGAAAGAAAGGGGGACAGAGAAAGGGGGGAGAGAGAGAGGGAGAGAGAGAAAGAAAGATACAGAGAGACGGAAAGGGGGAGAGAGGGAGAGAGAAGGAGAAAGAAAGGGAGAGAGAGAGAAAGAGAAAATGAAAGAGAAAGAGGGGAGAGAAGGAGAGGGGAGAGAGACAAAGAAAGAGACAGACAGACAGAGAGACAGAAAGAGAGAGAAAGGGGGGAGAAAGGGAGAGAGGAGAGAGAGAAGGAGAAAGGGAGAGAGCGGGAGAGAGACAAAGAGAGAGACAGACAGAGGGAGAAAGAGAGAGGAGAGAGAGAAAGGAAAAAAGAGAGAGAGAGAGAAGGAAAGAGAGAGAGACAAAGAGATAGAGAGAGACAGAGAGAGATTTCTCAACCTCCTTGGGGCTGACAAGAATTGCAGCAAAACTGAGTTTCCTGAAGTGGACACTAGACTCCTAAACAACTGAAGAAACAATCTAGTAAAAAGAAAAGGCAACCAAGAGCCACATGCAAACAAAAGCAAATATTGTGAAACAAATTTCAGAAACAAAACAAATTAAAGTTTAATTTGTGTGCATTGTTCAATGGACTGTTAAATTGGCCCACCCAGTCACATGACCTAGCCACGACCTAGTCACATGACCACCTAGCCACGCCCACCTAGTCACATGACCACCTAGCCACGCCCTCCCAGCCGATCCAGCCCCCCAACAGTTTGAGGGACCGTGAATTGGCCCCCTGTTTTAAAAGTTTGAGGACGCCTGTGCTAAGATAGTGGGGCGTGATCAGATAATCATGAAATGTTTTGTTGCAAATAGTCAACAGGATTGTAAGAAATGTGTTGAGAAAAAAAAGATATTAACTGCCAAAGATTTAAGAAGAATCAAACGTGAAGCTATTAGGAACCCATTATCCTCCAGTGCTGTGATATTCCAGAACTGCAACCTATCTGGAGTGCTCAGAAGTACAAGGTGTTCAGTGCTCAGGGACATGACCAAGGTAAGGAAGGCTAAAACCCAACCACCACTATACAAGACACATAAGTTGAAATGGCAAGACTGAGCCAAGAAATATCTGAAGACAGACTTTTCAAAGGTTTTATGGACTGATGAGAGTGACTCTTGACGTACTAGGTAGATGGCCCTGTGGCTGGATCAGTAACAAGCACAGAGCTCCACTTTGACTCAGATGCCAACAAGGTGGAAGTGGAGTACTGGTATGGGCTGGTATTATTAAAGATGAGCTAGATGGACCTTTTTGGGTTGAAGATGGACTCAAAATCAACTCCCAACCTACTGCTAGTTTTTAGAAGATACTTTCTTTCAAGAAGACCATGATTTTTATGCAAGACAATGCTCCATCGCATGCATCGACGTACTCCATTGCATGGCTAGCCAGTAAAGGCCTTAAAGATGAAAGAATAATGACACGCCTCCCTTCTTTTCCTGACCCAAATCTTATTGAAAACTTGTGGGACTTTCTTAACTGGGAGATTTACGGTAAAAGAAAACAGTACATCACTCTGAACAGTGTCTGGGACTGTGATTGCTGCTGCACAAAAAGTTGACTGTCAACAGATTAAGAAACTGACAGGCTCCATGAATGGAAAGCTTATGACTTATTGAAAAGAAGGGCGGCTATATTGGTCACTGATTTTTTTTTTTTTTTGGAAATGTCAGAAATGTTTATTTGTACATTTTGAGTTATTATTCTCATTGTAACAGATGCAAATAAACAAGCGAGATGGGCAAATTTTCATTTACCGGTAGTTGCATAATAATTTTGCACACTAATAGTTGCCCAATAATTATCCATACATAGATATTCTCCTAAGAAAGCCAAAACCTCACTTTTACTTTCTTAAATATTAATGTTTGACGTTTATTAACATTTTGGATTGACCGAAAGCACTGTAGTTCAATAATAAAATTAATCCACCAAAATACAACTTGCGTAATTGTGCAGTGTGGTGTGTTAGTCTAAACAAGGTTATATGTGACGTATCTGGGCCGTGGGCCGCCAGTTTGAGACCCCTGGTCTAGACCCACTCATGCATCGTCTCCTATGTAGCCTTAATTAGCCAGGAGAGGCATATATCTCACACAAAAGGCCTAACTAGCAGCTGAGGGGGCCCTGTCCACTTCCTCAGGTTCTGCAGGCTCAAACTCTTCCCAGGTCACCTTGCCTCCACTACTTCCATTGACTCTGCTGTAAGGCTAGAGTCCAATGTAGATCAAATGCGACTGTCTGCCAGATGTGCAGCATGATTTTCACAGCAACCCTTTAGATATATTTTGGTATTGCTCCTTAAGTGGGGACTAAATTACCTGAAACAGGACCATTGGGTGACTATCGGTAGATACAATAAGGGTGGATAGTTACATTCCACCACCCTTACTTCCATAAGGTAGGCCTTAATAGTAGCTTTACTCCATTCTGATTGTCTTTGCTCCTTGTCTCTTGCTAGCAATGCTTTAGGTATCTCTTATCCTGCTTAAATTCCCTCAATCTCATCAAATACCTAGGGAGCTTCGGGAACCCTGTGCATCATTGGAGGGGCTGCTCAGATGCAATCCGGTTTAAAGGCTTCAGGTAGCAGTTTTTCTGAAATAACCCTAAGCTCCCTCTGGAATTCAATCAGTCCATTAGTCACTTGGAGTGGGCCGATCCAATAGGCTTGATCTGCATGCAGAGGGAGGAGGTACCCAAGAATTTGAGGTTCACCAGTGAATTATCTATCCATGGTAGGGGAGAAATCAAAATCTCCCCCAAATTCAGAACACTCTGCCATTGCTCTGGCAGAAAATTCAGATTGGCTATATTACCACTGCTGAGTTGGACCTCAACTCACATTTTCCTCTACCCATTACTATTGGAATCTTATAGCCTGCTCCCATCCCTTCAGACCCTTTCCCTTCATAGCAATACATGTCCTGACCTGTGGCTCCCACCTCACACAATTCCCAAGGTCTTTGCTACCCAAAGCGCTTCTGCATAGACCTCAGCTTACTCAGCCTTCTACCGTAATTATAATTCAACAGCAGGGTTCTCACTGGATTGCTGAGCACCCCACCACACAAACTACACCTTCCCTTCATGGCTTTCACTCAAGGTGAATTTTTCACCGAACCCTCCAGTTGATACCAATCCCAATCAATCTTCCTGCAGTTTTTCTTATTTATTTATTAATTATTCATATTTCTATGCCGCCCACTCTCCGAGGACTTTGGGCGGCTTACACCAAAGGCAGTATACTAAATAGCATATTGCCCCCAACAATCTGGGTCCTCATTTTACCCACCTCGGAAGGATGGAAGGCTGAGTCAACCTTGAGCTGGTGAGATTTGATCCGCTGATCTGCTGAAGTAGCAGTCAGATGAAGTAGCTGCAGTACTACACTCTTAACCACTGCGCCACCTTGGCTCTTTCTTGACCAGTTTATACATTTGTTTTACTGTCCTTCAGCTAAGACTCAAAATGGCTCCTACATTTGTTTTACTGTCCTTCAGAGCACTCAAAATGGCTCCCAGCATTGGAGGGGGCAAAAGAGCTACAGCTACAGGGCCATGGGGCAATCACCTGCCTGCTCCAGTCCTTTGCCCACTGCAACAAACCTTTACCTCCAGATGGTCTGTTGGCTGGGTACCTCTCATCCACACCCTGGTCAGTGTTCCAGTTAGCCTCCTTCTGTAGTATAGCTTTGTCAGTGTGATTTCCTACTAGGTGGGCACAGGTACTGGCATCTTTCTCTCTAGATATAATAGCCAGTTTAACAGTCTAACAGTCCTCTGATTGTGCCATCGATTACCTCACTGAAAGTAACTAGAATGTATTATTATGAAGCCAGTAATTGTTCAATCAGTACACTTTTATTAGAAACTTTGCCATGTTGACAGTTTTGGAAATGGAAAATGTTTTAAGGGCACAGAGAACATACTTTTTTTAAAAAAAAAATAACCCACTGTATTGCAGTAATGTACGATCTAATCAAAAGCATTAAGGATTCTTACTTTGATCTGACATTCTTCATAGTAAATTTTAGGCTAAGAATTACACAACTGTACTGCAGATATGTACATCCATTTTCCCAACTTCTAAAACTACTACAGGATCAGAGTAATTATTCATCAATATACTAGTTCAGTAAGGTGGTTAAAGATGTTTTCCAATTTTGTATGAATTCTTAGAAGTATGTCAGCTAATCAGAAGAAAGTCCTTGTGGATGCATGTATTTCCAGCAATCTTATACAACCTAGTGACAAGTCCTCTTGGTCTGTTATGATGACACTTGTTACAACAATCCTGATAGGTGTGAATTCCTGCAATCTGATAAAATATAAGAACAATTAGCATGCTGAACCAATACATATAAGCTGGTGAACATTAAGTTTGCACCATCAACCGTTATAGAGAAGGTACGTTTAACCCCCAAAATTGGATTCAATTTTTTCTATCTCCACCTCCCTTATTTGAGGAAAATATACAAATTGTTAAACAAACCTGATTGGATAATCTTGGCTCCCATCTTCTCTGGTTCACTGTTACGCTATTTCAGCAAATAGAACAGAAAGTCCTGTAAAGAAAGGATGTACTAGTCAATCATTATACAACAGAGAAAAGAAACCTTTAATGATCATAGATATGTTTTGTAACAGGCTATCAAGATAGAACAATGTCACATGTGCCTGGAAGTAATATCTCCTAGGGTTTTTTTTACTTTTTAGAAACTGCTATGCCCGTTAATACTTATACCATTGTAATACCAGAATATAATGTTTCAAACAGAAGGGACTCTAAGGATCACAGGGCTCTATCCATTAATCAGAATAACACAGAAAGAATAAAACATTGTGAATATTGCAGCATGTTTAGATTTTAAAAAATAAATTGTACTATGAATGTTGATAGCACACTTTACAATCATGAAGATTCTTAGCATGTCAAAAATACACAACAGGGCAAATTTGCTTAAGTGATATTGGAAATCTAACAAAATTTGTTTTCTAGAGTCCCTGTCATAATTTCTTATAAGGCATCGATCGAACAATGCAATCCTATTTTGCCTGTAAATACAAATTTACTATTTTCAGACTTCTGTAGTTTTCATCTATGAAGGTCAACTTCTATCCAGCTTTACAGGAAGCACACTTCATCCTACCTGAGGGAAGGCTAGCCCCAACACTTGCAACTTTCCAAAAAACTCTTACAGTGTAGCTTTTTTTTTAGCAGGCCTGACGAACCCCTGCCAATAGGATGCCTGTTTGCTGAATCATGTACAAGATTCTAACGCATTCCCCCATCACATTTAGACTTGTTTTAAATGACATTTGTATAATGCTTTGTTGGTTTGATTGTATGCCATCTGTGTATGAAATGGGCAGCCATATAAATTTAATCCATAAATAAACAACTATAATCTCAGAGTACATATATTATGCAATGGTGGCAAACAGAGTAGGTATATGATTTAGTATTACTTTGAAAAAAATCTACTTACTTTATAGTGTGGTTTTTAGACCCTTGGTGAAGCAGCAATCTCGTTGTTCAATACTTCAGAGGTCAATGATTATTTAGGCAGAATAACCACTATAATCTTCTTGCCTGCAAACAATAAGTATCACTTAAAAGAAGTTCATTCAAAATTTCAAAAATATAAAAAATATTACAGTGATTACAGTCCTACACAAGATACTTCAGGCCTAGGTGACGCTGTTCACCAAGTCCTCAGAAGATTCCCCAAATTAACATGATTTTTCTCCCATATTTAAGCCTTTTTCAAAATTATATGAAGTTATTTTAAGAAGTGGGAAGGCTTCCACACCCAAGCTAGACTTTATTAGGAAACATCAATCCAAGTAACAATCCAAGTTTTCATAAAACACAAGAGACTGGAAATGAACAGAGGGGGTGGCTGAATGGATCTGAATATTGTTTTAGCTGACTGCCTTCCTCCTTCTTGAAGTAGAATGTCAAGTTACAGGAGCTAGGCAGAACCTCCCCCCCAGGATTAGAAAAAAACAAACCCCAAACATATCAAGTCCAAGTTCTCCTAGGGTCCAATGAGACCCCAGATTTGCCCAATAAATTTGCCAATAACAAAGATCTGTTTTGCTGCAGCAACAAGAATGGAGCTCTATGGGAGAAAAGATGCAGACATGAGCAAAAGAGTTACCTCGAAATACAGGACTATTTCCACAAATGAACTAGCCAAGAGCAGCTTTCGTCTCACATGGATCGCACTGAAGGAGGACAACACACTTCGGGGTCTCCAAGGACACTGGCTTCCACATGCTAGCAGAGAATTCTCACAGTGTAAGAACAGGACAGACCTAACTACAGGTAAGGCCAGCTAAGCATCAGTCCAGCCTTAAAGCTGAACAGAAGCTTTAGGCCTTCCAAATGTCAAAAGCGTATTTCTCTACCAGCTCAAAGCCATTTGTTTCTCAAACCACCAAGTAGGGCATTCCCTACTTTTGGAAGTGTTTGTACAAGCAAGGGAAGTTATTTTCCATGCCCTCCACTCTAGGAATACCAACATTAAAGTAAATTACAGTTAAAGCAAATAGCAACCCATGAAGGTTACTCAGTGAACATATTTTAAAAATTTAGAAACATTACAAATTCAAGTATCACCATACAGCTTACAAACTTAGCATCTTGTTTCTTCTATGGCAATATAGACTTGCAAACCAGAAATTAATAATTAATCAATACTCATCAGAGTCAAATCTAAATTAAATTCACTATTGAATGACACACGTTTAAAAACTGTTTACGTGCCACTGTATCGAGAAAATCTGCTGGGATTCTTGTTAGCAAGTTTCGAGAGCTCTTTCAACAAGTCATCACTGGGCTGCAATTTTTATTTCAGCCACTACCCCTCCTAGAAGTAAAAATGATTTCCCCAAGTAGCATTGCAATGTTGATCCCAACATACTTTGAAACATTCTAGAACAAAAATATATTGGCCATGCTTGAGTCGTATTTGATATTTACAATCTAATACTCATCTGATATCAAGATACATTTAGACTCTTGTACAGAGATTATGGTTATATTAAATCATGTTAGGACACTGCTTTAGTGAGAAACTCAAGTATCTGTATTTATCCCTCCCAATTTGTCAGATTTTTGCATTTGTATTTCATATTTTTTAAACTCCTGGCATACATAAAACCCTCATTACTCAGATACTGCTTCAGGGCCTTATCTAAAATGCTTTTACTTACTATAGCAACTAAACTAAAGATGTGTAGTGCAAACATTAGGAACAGAGAATTGTTTCAGATGGGATTTTAATGGGCTTCGTAAAGCCAAAACCTCAGTACAGGAAATTCCGTATCCACTTCAAATACAATTAATTGAAATTATGCATATTTCTTCCAGTAAAAAAATGGACAATATAAACAAACATTTTCAAGAACCTCTCAAAGCATTCGAGTTATAGGTTTACAGTAAAATAGCTTTTACTATGATCAATGTAGTAATACCAATATCTTTAATAATACCAAGATTCTTTTGCCTTGTCACCCTTGCTTGTTATGCCAAGAGATGAACATCAAATGATTGTACTTTTTCAAAAGACTGGTCAGCTTCCAACAGGTTTATTTTGTAGGGCCCCATGTGTCAAGTTAAAAAAAACTTAAGATTGCAAAGGCAAGACAAATAAAACTGGATTTAAAAAATGCTTAAAAACCACTTAAAAAAAACCCCTTGAGTAAAGTCTAACAGGCCATCTTGTAGAGGAAGCTTTCAGGCTACATGTGATAAAAGCTATATAAGGGGAAGATCATGTAGGTAATTAAACAAGATTCAGCGAAGCTCCAAAAATCTTTATAAATACAGCCATTGGAAGGACGATCTCGAGTCAGGAAGGATTTTTACTCGGTGTGAGCTGAGGACAAGAAGCAGGTATAATCATAAAGGCACAAGTTTATGGACATGTTGCAGCAATTCATCACTCCTATACTTTTAGATTAGTGTTGCTAGGAATCTCAGACCCTCCCCCAGTTAGCACTCAGATAACTTCTCAATTAAAAATTTAACTCTTTAAGGTCCAACATGCACTCAAATTATTCATCAGTAATGTGACTGAAGGCCTGCAATCAATGGCATACATGGAAAAAACATGTTTGATTTTAACTCAGTAGCTGTAAGTTTCTGCCATTATCCAGTGTAAGTTGAAGCATTGAAAGCTTAAGGGCATTTTGACGGGACAATTTTTTCACTCCCTTTCCAACGCCTACTTACCTCAGTTGTCATAGTTGTCTCTGTAAGAACCTCCTGAGGAGTATCGATCATTATAACTTCCTTGACTTCTGAAAACAAGGGATAATATTTTATGCCTATTCCCCATAAACTGGATTTGTAAAATAAAATGTGTACTACCATAATTACCTGCTGTAGTCACGGGAACTACTGTAGCCTCCACTTCGGCTATCGTAACGTCCACCATAGCTTCTGTCTCCTCCGTAGCTTCTGTCTCCACCATAGCTTCTGTCTCCGCCTACAATAAAAAAAAATTCAATGGCAGCTGAATTGCAGAAACCCACCGCTTTCAACCTTAGTTCAATGCATCAAGTATTTATCATAAGTGTCTTGCTCTTACCTCGGGAATAGCCACGACCTCGTCCCCTGCCTCCAAAGTAGCCACCTCTGGATCCACGAGATTTCCCAGCATGATCAACTCTGATCTGACGCCCATCTATAGACTGATAATGAACAAATACTTTAGATGTGATTAAGTCAGGGAATGAAACTGATTATTCTTATGCATTCTTCTAGACATAAAACCATTTTTGTTTTAAAACAGGATTTTAGTCAATGAATACGAATGCTAAGTGACATTGTCAAATTAATGTAAGTAATAAAGCTACCACTCATAATTTATTAAATATAAAGACTGCACAACATTAGAACAATTCTAGAAACCTTTAAAAGAATGGGAAACATTTAAAAAACCATGTCAGGAAAAAACATGCTTTTGGGAAGTGAGGTCTCAAATCAATGTTTGCCTTCTGGAGACTGTGTGGATAAGTCTCTACACTTTCTCCTGGCAAGATTTTCAAAAATAGTTTGCCCTTGCTTGCTTCCTATGACTGCGAATGACTGGCCCAAGGTGACTTGACTGACTTTGTGTCAACTTAACTGGCTTTGTCTCAACTCAATCCACTCTTCTTTCATAGATTTATTCTACAGTTCAACCGTCATTTGTTCCCTCATTCCAACTACTGTCTTCAGCATCCTCAGTGTTCACAGTATACTGAATGTACCTTTTTCTTGATGAAAGGCAGGCAACAAAGTTATTTTGCAAGACCGACTCATTCTAACTTGCATGGAATAAGTGATCTTTGAAGGAAACTATATTTGTGTTTGTGAATATTGTCCAAATTGTATCAAAACTTATTATTTCCTTACTAATAGCCAAAAATGATAGGCATAGCATGGGTATCAGAGTCCAGTAACTTACTCAATTAGGTAAGAAAATATGAATGCTTCAATTGATACATTAAAGATAAAAAAATGCCCAACATCAATAATTCCTGATTCTTTAAAAGCTAAATACCACTGTGCTAGTCTTTATTTCCTGTAAACACCTCACTAAATACATGTAGCTAGATATATTTAGACTGTGGCCATAACCAATAATACAATTTTGAAAAAAATCTCACCTCTCCATTCATTGCTCTCATGGCATCTGATGCATGATCAGGATTGGCAAAGGTAATAAAACCAAAGCCTCTTGATCGCTGTGTTTCTTTGTCTTTGATCACAACAACTGTTGAGTACAGAAAAAAAAAGTCATTCATTTTCTTTGGTAATCCTCAACAGCAACTCATCCCCCTTTATTAGCCAAACACATTACCTTCAGAAATAGGACCAAAAGAGCTGAAATGCTGTTCAAGGCCTTGTTCATCAGTATCAAAGTTCAGCCCCCCAACAAATAGTTTTCCTTCTTCAGAAGACATAATGACGGTAGTCTAAACAATAAACAAAAAGAAAGAATGTGAATGCTGTATAAGATAACCTTTATTGTCACTTTTTTCTGTGAACACACTGCTCTCTTTATAGCTAGATCTACACACACATACTGTGTATCTACTTACACACACATATATATCAAGATACATATGCATACAGATATATATATATATTCTGGTTACAGAATATATATATATATTCTACAGAATATATATATATATTCATATATATATTCTACAGAATATATATATATATATATTCTGTAACCAGAAAACAAATATATATATAGGTATATATATTAATCACAGACATATATTATACTATACAATATACTAGCCATATTTCCTTACGGGAGACGTAAACCAAACGACCGAGAGTCCACCAGGAGCAATAGCAAAACCTGGTAAACTACTGAACTACCCTAGAGGACTTTCCATTATTCTACGCGCCACGGCGTGGGTAATTCCAGCGAATCTACCAATGGAGAATAGCTAGGCCTGAACCGAGCACATGGCTCCGAACGTCACAGGGTATCCGGAATTCCACGTGACCTTAACCGTTCCGCCAGCCCGCTAAGCGGAAGCTGCCCACGAGCTTGATCCGCCCTCCTCGTCGTTTCAAAGTTTAACTTTACCCAGCGCCCCGTTTGGGTCTGGGAACCTTCAAGAAGGACGTTTTAATCCACACTCCCCCACCAGCAAAGACGCCCCAATTTATTCGTTGCCCGGGAACAAAGCCGTAGAAGCCTTTTGAGGCGGCTCGAGAAAAAGTCACCAAGGCGAGAAGACGGCGGTTTCTATCGCTGCGCTCCGAGCGCCATTTTGTTAACCCCGCGCGAGGGAACGTTTTGTTCCCTCGTGCCCCCATCCCCCACCACTCCATGCACTCCAGCACGCACGCGCACCGAACGGCTACGTTATTTCCTTTGGCAGTTGGCGAGGCTTTCGTTCGGGGCGCGAGCTTTTCTTCGCTTTCCGAAAGCCCGCCGTGCGCACGGCGTTCGCGAGCGCCTCCCGCTCCTCAAGAGCGGGAGGCCTTCATTTTCCCGTGTAAAAAGGCTAAGGGCGATTTTTTCCCACCCCCATGGGGGCTGTAAAACTTTGGAGTTTACTTACAAGAAGTCGCCTGGGCTGGACCGTACTCAAAATGCGGCCAGGACACCGCCCGCGCGACGCTTATATTGGATCCCGCCCCCTATCGCGATCACGTGACCGCCACAGGGCCGTTCTATGGCTGTCGGGTGCTGCACCGAGGGTTAAAGCGGTTGGACCGCTGATGGCGCTTTTTGCTACCGTTTCCTCTTGCCGGATGTGCAGCGCCCCGGAAAAGAAGCTCCGGAGGCAGAATGCAACCGTATATAATACGGTTGACTCGTAGGTGGACTTTAAATGCTGACTGATGCACGCACGATCGCTAGTTTTTTTTGATGTGAAAGTGTCTTCTGGATACTTTCCCATGATACCTTGAGATACGTGTACTTGTAAAGTTGATTTTAATCCCGCCTTTTATTATTACTATTTAAGTGGATCTGCTTTCGTTTTGGGTTCTGACTGCACGATTCCACGTGTGTAGCCAGAGGATGGAAACACGAAGAAGCAGGCAGATGTATTCGAGGTTGAGTATGATCATCATAACTAGAGTGCAGAACTCCGGGCAACCACGAGATGGCGGCAGAGAGCTAGAGTTCTCCCGCACTTCAAAAGCTACCACTTCTTGTTCCTATCAGTTTTTTTCCTGCCTGACCTGACGGCAGCCTATGAAAGAGTTTGAGAAATTAATGCTCTCGTCTTTTCCTCGTTCGAGTAATGGGGATTTGTGGATCTTGAGTCGGTGTATTCTGACATAAAAGTTGCCCAGTTATTAGGCAAGAGGAGAAGAAATGACTGGCTACGAAAGGAAGAATGCTTGGGAAGAAAAAGTTCTTATCATATGTGGTTCTTTTGGGGGCTTTGGTTTGTTCTTTTTTGCATGCCACCATTATTGAGTTGAGTGGTCTTATAAATCCAATAATAAATATATTTTTTTCTGAAGATTTTTTAAAAAGGAGGTTTTGTCGGTCAGAGCTTAACAGTCTAATTATGTGCATGTCTACTCAAGAGATCCTTTGAAGGGGGAGAGCAGGTTGACCAGCATGATGCTTTGTAAATACATTACAGTGAACGCTTACTTCTCCACAATCACCTGGTCAGCACAATCAGTTGTTTGTGTAGGGTTCCCTCATTGAATAGTGTGCTGTCACTTCAATTCTCCTGTTCCCAATCTGTGAAAGAGCAGATGGGACCTAGAGATAGCTCTTGTGTGACTATGGAGATGCAAGTTTTGTCATTTCATTCTGAACTTTTTCCATTCTAGCAGACAAGATAACTTGAGTTTTACAAACATAGCTATCTCTGGCATGTACCGTAGTTGCTAGGATAAGCACAAAAAGTTGCCATCACATCTCCTTTCCCCCCTTGGGTTCGATGTATATTTAAAGACAGGAAATGCTGCTGAGAGGATCATGATCTGCTCTTGCTTGCTTACTAGGAAGATTGAATATATTGGCCCCCCAAAAACTGCTATTTGTGAATAGCAAACAAGATTCTAAAACATGAAGTCATAAATAAGATAACTAAAACATGAATGGTTGCAGGAATTGGATTTGTCCAATCTAGTGAAAAGAAAGACTAAGAGTGACATGATAGCAGTGTTCCAATATTTGAGGGATTTCTACAAAAAAGGGGGTTGAACCTATTTTCCAAAGCACCAGAAGGCAAGAGAAGAAACAATGAATGGAAACTAATCAAGTAGAGAAGCAACCAAGAAATAAATTTCCTAACAGAACAGTTAACCAATGGAACATCTTGCCTTCAGAAGTTGTGGGTGTTCTATCACTGGAGGCTTTTAAGAAGAGACTGGACAGCCACTTGTCTGGAATGGTATGGAGATTCCTGCTTGAGCAGGTGTTTGGACTAGATTAGAAGATCTCCAAGGTCCCTTCCAACTCTGTTATTCTGTTATTCATTTGGAAAGGACGTGTCTGCAATCTGGAACTATTCCTTGATCCTCTGCTGTGACTGGATTTGCAGGTGATAGGAGTAGAAAGGAGTTATTTTGTGGGGCTATTATAACCAATACATCTATACTGGCTGTATGCCCAGGGTTCAGAGCAGCATATACAATCCTCCCGCAGAAGATAGGGATAATAGGGATCTTGCCATTTTTGTCTGAATTAGAACAATGGCATAATTCACCCACTCTGCTGAAATTTACTGAGTGGACAGAAATGATTAGAGGTAAGTGGTCCCTCTGATATCTGGACCCTATGCCATACAATGGTTCATAGGTAATAACTAGTCCCTTGAATTATGCTCAAAAGCTGATTGCAACGTATACATAAAGGAAATATCTTAATTTTTAATCTCTTTCCCAGAAAAAATCATCTCAATTTCAGATTTCCTCAAAGTCTAAGATCACCTCCAGCACCTAGAGAAGTTAATGCATGTCTTGCACATGCCTGCTGAGATGTGAGCATACTGAATATGTGTATAGTAAATTGCAGCCTAAACATTGGATAAGTGCCTGGATGCATTGGGATATTCACTCATGCAAGGAAGTGGATGCAAATCCATACATGGCACTCTTTTCTTAGCAGCTTTTCCAAAATATCACAAGCAATGAATGTTGCTTCTGAATATGCATGACATGCAGGTGGTTTAGAGTAAAAAAAAGCTGGATTCATGTTGATATTGACCATTACATAAACTCTTATTGATGTTTCAAATAGATATCATCAGAAGTGCTCTGAAAGTAATGAATCAAACTGATCCAGGGGTGAAATGCTACAGATTCGCACCAGTTCAGGTGAACCGGTAGTGATAAAAGCTACTGATAGCCATGCAATTTATATTCCCTAGAAAGCAGGAAATCCTGCTTTCTAGTGAATCTAAATCGTGCGGCACAGCTGTTCCTCCCTCTCGCTGTTCTACTTACCTTGTTAGGCTTCCTTTTCCCGCGTGAAGTGCATGTTTGGTACGCACTGCACATGTATGCATGCGCAGCATGCATTTGGCGTGCACTGCACATGCATGTGTGCAGCGTGCACTTGTCACACACTGCATGTGTGCGCATGCAGCGTGCATTTGATATGCACTGTGCATGCACGGGCAGCGAGCCAGTGGCAATTTGCAGAGGATTTCACTACTGAACTGATCCCTCTCCCTCTCCCCCAGCAATGTGTAATGAGGCTGGAGAAAAGGGGCAGAAACTTGTTGAGGTGGTTGTATGATATCTGGGTGTAAAGCTATTTTCCTTCCTTTGGGGGATTGAAGCCCACTTTCCCTGCTCATATTTTTATTGTAGTTTGCAAAGTGAAGCAAGAGAGTGTCAGAAGCTGAGAAGTAGCATGAAACATTTACTTTGAAAGGCAAAATTGCCATTGAATGACCAGCATCAAGTGTGTGAAAATATTCAGAAAATATTCTCGGGAACTGAAATGGAACATAGCTATTGCTTTGTAAGTATAGCAGAAGTGGTAGGCTAGGAAGGGCTTGAATCTTGAGTCTATTTTCATATCTCTTTTACCTGGATTTAAAGTCAGGATTACGATTTTATCTCTCTTACCTGTATTTAAAGTCAGGCTTTAACCTGAGAAAAAAGGTAGATGTGCAGAACTACAAAATGTTGTTATCTTGGAAGGAGAAGTAATTAAAAAAAATTTAGACTGTGCAGAAATGAATAGATTAACTTTGATAATTAAAGAAAGAGAGGATTCAGAATATTTTAAGATATGGGATCAATTTTACCATTGGTTAGAAAAGAGATATAGATAAGCAAACTAATAGTTATGTAAGAAAATGGTATAATTAGAATATTGTACTTTTGGAGAAATGTAGTAGATTAAGTAACAACAAAAGATGAAGTCATGGAGAAAACACCGAGATGTCACATGGAAGGAATGACTGATGTATTAAATGTTTGTGTATAAAATAAAATAAAAATTTCAAAAAAAAAGAAGAATGTTGTTATCCATGGTCCACAAGAAATATTATCATCTCTCTCTGCAAGCTTGTACTTTCCAGTTGTGGACTAAAACATTTTTCACTCTCTGATATTATGAGCATTATGCTGTGTGAGGGTAATTGTCAGGTTGAAAACCAAGAATGACACATGATTCTTCCAAATGGAGTTCTTTATTGTTCCACACCTATAGACAAAAATCTTGCCAGACTGGGCATTCTACTATCTGCATCTACAATATATTCTGTGAACTATTAGGGAGAGGCTTCACGCTGTTTCTCACAGACATAGCATCTGGGCTGAGTTGACTTACTCTTCTGCAATGCATCCCCTCCCGCCTTTGGGAATCTTAGCTTACTACACTACACTACTACACTACATCACAGTAATGGAAGTTAAATTTCAATTCAGTATGCGTAGAGAAGCATGTTGTTATGGGGCTAAACTAGGATTGTTGTGGGAAAGTAGTGGAAGAGGAATGGTATGCATGTTCCCCTGAAGGAAAAACATATTAAAACCCTCAGATTGAACTGGGCTCCTGATAACTATATGGACATAACCACAGGATTTTCTTGGAAGTTGACTGCCATCACTTTGAACAGAAACATCTATAAAGTGATTAGGAAAGATTTTATGTCATACCTAACTGTCTGAAGCATTTGATTTTCAGATTCTATTCCAAAGTTCTAACATTGTATAAATCATTTTGTAATAGCATTTATTTAGATTAAAGTTTGTACAGGTTGTCCTCAATTTAGGACTACAATCGAGCCCAAAAGTTGCATTACTAAGCAAGACAGTTGTTAAGTGAGTTTTGCCCCACTTTATGTCCTTTTTTGCCACAGTTATTAAGTGAATCACCCAGTTGTTAAAGTTGTGACACGGTTGTTAAGTGAATCTCACTTCCCCATTGGCTTTGCTTGTCAGAAAGACACAATAAGTGATTGCATGACCCCAAGGCACTGCAACCATCTTAAATACATGCCAGTTAGCAAACATCCAAGTTTTGATTATGTGACCATGGGGATGCTGGAATGGTCATAAGTGAGAAAAAATGTCATAAGTCACTTTTTTCAGGCTATTGTAACTTCGAACAATCATTAAACAAATGGTTGTAAATAGAGGACTACCTGTACATTATTTTATTCAAGTCACATTTGGTTCATTATTTATTTGTTAAAATTTGATGTTTTGCTATACACATTGGTCCTCAGAGCTTTAAGTTTTGTCATCTGCAGCCCAGCTGATTTTGGTTTCTATTTTGTGTCAAGTTGGAATAAAGATGTTTGAAGCACAAACCCTTTGAGACTGAAAACATGCCTAGAAAACAGCTTTGCCAGAAAAAATGAACAGGACACCTTTGGGTATCTTTATCATGACCTCTTCTACCTGTACTTCCCCTCAGTTCCTGCAAGCAAACAGCTCCTAGTCCCAGTGTACACCGGAATCAAGATTAAGAGAGAGCACAGAAGTGGATGGAGTAGCTGTAGAAGAGCCGAAAGTGCGCAGTGAATTATACCAGTCTTCATGACTACGAGGGCTTTGAGGATGATGAGGGACAGAACAAGGAAAAGGGGCAGAAGTAGGAGAGGGGGGCGGTAGAGTGTAGGTGGAAGGGAAGTGGGGTAAATGAGAATGTGGTCCAAGTGTGGGGGGATATTGGTATTGTCGAGGAGGAGGTACAGGAATGGGGCAGATAGAAAGTACAGCAGGCGTGGTTGGCTTTGGTAGGGCCCGTTCTTGCTTTCGCTGCTTTGCCCGCCGGTTCTGGAACCACACCTGACAAGGACAGAGCAAAAGCTGATTATGACTAATATAGTAAGGGCAAAATTGCATAACAGCCATGTTTGTCTAAAGTGCCAAGGGAGGTTCTTGGCAACTACTGGGATTTTGCATTCTCACCTGAAATCCTTCTTAACAGATTGGTAAGTGATTTAGCTGCTACTACATCATATAGATTGTGAATGCCTCAAATTTATGCTGAATGCTGTACTGAATATTTAAGGTTAAATAGATGCCAGATTTCAGGATTAAGAAAATACTAAAATATTATTGAGGAATAAATTCACTTATAATTCAAAAATATAAAAGAAAAGCACATGGCGTTAAATAGTGAAAAATCAAACCTGGGGTGGTATGTAGTAGGGATGGGCAGTGAGTGGGTGGGCACATGATTAATGAGCCTCAGTTTCTTGTGGCCCTTGACCTAGCAGGCTCATATTAGCAATGAACTCACATCTCTAGCAAACACAATACCTTGCTTGCCTGACAGCTATTTGAGGAGGAAAAGAGGAAGGATTGCCAGAAAATATTTTAAAGGGAAATAGATCAGTGGTAGGTTGCTCCCAGTTCACACTGGTTCGCAAGAACCGGTAGTAAAAATTTGTAGTAGTTCCGAGAACCGGTAATAACATTGGCTGGCCACGCCCCCGAACCGGTCCCCGGCCCAGTCTCTGCTTGCTTACTCTGCCCACCTCATCAGAGTCTTTAAAAAAAAAAACTTTTAAAAGCATTTTTTTCTACCACCTCTTCGGCCGAAAAAATGCTTTTAAAAGTAAAAAAAAAAAGCCTCTGATGATCCCACGGCTCAGCTGGGAATGTCAGAGGCTTTTCAAAGCATTTTTTCTACAACCTCTTCAGCTGAAGAGGTGATAAAAAAAGTGCTTTGAAAAGCCTCTGACGATCCCAGCTGAGTTGCGTGATCGGCAGAGGCTTTTCAAAGCATTTTTTTCTGCAACCTTTTAAGGTTGTAGAAAAAATGCTTTTAAAAGTAAAAAAAAAAAGTTGGCCACGCCCACCCAGTCACATTACCCCCCCTCACCAAGCCACGCCCACAAAATAAGCCTTGCCCACAGAACCGGTAGTAAAACAATTTAGAACCCACCCCTGAAATAGATGGAACATGGTTCTGTCCATGTTCTGTGAATTTTATCCAGTATGAATTTCCACTAGCACTCCTGATGGAAAACAGATTCTTTGGTATAAAGCAAGGGGCAACCCATGGCTGCTTTATTTACCCAATTTCTAAAAAGCCTTTTGGGGCTAGTTTAATGTGTCTGGTAGACCATTAATCAGAAGTTCTCTGGTTCTGTAGATCAGGTACCTGGATGCGAGCTTCATTGAGTTTGGTAGCCTTGGCCAGTTCCTCTCGGCAATAAATATCAGGGTAATGGTTTTTTGCAAAAGCTGTCTCCAGATGGTCTAGTTGGTCCTGGCTGAAGGTAGTTCGGTGTCGACGGCGGGTAGGAATGGCAGTTGTATTCAGGGAGTCAGGGACTGCTGGAGAAAGTAGGGAGCCTCCAGCCAGGCCAGGGAATTTCTTATAGAGGCCAACATCTGGAAAGAAATAAAAAAATTCCATGATGTCTTCTTGTTCTAATCTGCAAGGAACCTCTATTTAAATATTTCCCATTCAGAATATTCAAATATTCTAAATATGGCCTGCTGCAATTGCCTGAATAATTCCCATTCTTGTGAATGTGGTAACCAGTACTTTGGTGTGGTAACTAGTACTTAGTACCATATCTAGGAATATCATTCATTACACATGGAATAGGAGCACAACAACTTTGGAGATGGATTTATAATAAAGGTAGGCCCTTGTCCAGACCTTCATTTGCCTCATCTTCTTAGCAGTTATACCTAGATGACTAGTTTTCTAAAAGTAAACACTGGGAAACCCAATTTACATAGTTATTCATGGTAATTGATTGTTTCATTTCAAAAATTTTCCTGCCCCAAAAAATACAATAACAACAAAAAAGAGGGAAGGTTAATGTTTAGAAAGGCTTTTCTGTAATGAAAGCAGCTTCTACTAATTCCACAAATGCTGGGTCCTGTCGTATTAATTCTCAGTCATTGCAGTCTGTTGACTTCCCTCAGAGGTCCTTGACAATGAAGCTTAGCAGATTTTATATATCTTGAGGCTAGCATTTTATGGTGTCAGAATAAGAGCAGCCTCAAGTTATGGAAATGTCTTTTACTTTAAGTCAGGTACAATGAAAGCTGACTCAAGTCTGCTCACTCAAGGGCTGGAGATGAAAGCAACATCATGGCACATGGCCAAAACAAGATGATGTAGACATGTTTTGTCTTCTTGATTAGATGCAAGTGGAGAAAGCCCCACTGGGCACTGAAGAAATGAAGTTTCTCCATTAGCATCTGGCTCGATGAACTTACATTTTCAGTACAGTACTATAAAGGGCAGCAGGGATTGTAAGAAATTGGCACAGCAGTCCTCTGACTTGGAATGCTTCTATCATCAGAAAGACCTGAAGCAGGGGATCAACATGAAAAGGTCTTCCCAGGCCTCCTCAAACCAGAAGCTAGTAATACCATTCAGAATATTCCCCTACTTCTTTATTTATTTATTTACCATATTTATAGACCTCGCAGTCCATCAGATTCTGAGTGGTGTACAAAAACATAAAACCAGCCCATCACTAAAACACTACATGCATATCAAATCCTTTTGTATATTGTACATTGATACGATGCTAGCATTAATTTGTGGACAAACCTACCTCATTTTAAAAACTTCCTACATTATGCAGGATTGAAAGATAGTAAAGGGGATTGATTAAAGTATTGTGATAATGATGAAAAATTTAGGGAAGCCTAACTGTATAGTAGCACTTAAGAAAAGGTACTTTATGAAGGGGCAGCTGAACTCCACACTCCCACAATCTATATAGACACACATAACAGTATTTGAATGGCTGCTTTTTACAATAATAAAGAAGCAATGGTGTGAGAAGGCAATTAGGAACTCAGTAGTTACAGCAAGAAATAAATACTTATTTCCCCATCCCATCCCATCCCATCCCATCCCATCCCATCCCATCCCATCCCATCCCATCCCATCTTGTTTTGCTTCAGATTCTTCCAGTGCCATTCCCTGCCACACATACGTTACTCCATTTTTTTTATTATGCCAGATAGTTTGACTCATAAACCATGCTACAGGGCTGGATTAATCTCTCAATCTAAGCCACACATGCATCATTAACCAAATTTACACTTGAGCCAATATAGCTACTTGGTCTGTTTAAACACAATGTGAGGATAAAGGGGGAATTTCAGATATGAGATTGTGGGCTGCATGTGCCTTCAGAATGCTGCAAGAAGAAGAGGAAGCACTTGTGGGTGGTTTTGGAAGAGAGAAGCATTTTTTAAAAATGGAAAAAGAAAGAAAGAAAATGACCCTCTGTAGCACTACTGCTGGTCCACTTTGTTTTCCCTTTTGGTTTTTGAAAAAAACCATAGGGAACCACCTTCTCTAAATTGGATGGGGACCTTCTTCCCTACACCCACTGAGAATCAGCCTCTCACATAATAAAGTTATTGTCTAGAATGTCCGCACAATTCTTTTGGTTGCACACCGTTATAGTGAAAAACTATCCAACAGTAACAATGTGTTGAACATGGACCCCTGCCTACATATATGTACTATATATTCATGTATAAATTATATACATGTTATAGTGTACTAATATGTTCATTATAAAACATGTCCTCAAGATACAAATGCTACATTTTAAATATTCTCTATATTGGTATACCTTAATATCTTTATTTTTTTTAGATAAATTAATGTTTTCTTTCTGCAGTCTAACTTAATGTCTTGCAGACCCCTGGATGCTATTGTTTCCGTCTTTGAAGACCATTGGTTTAAAGAAACAGTATTGAGTGAATCACTTGTAGTGTTAAGTTCCTAGGATTGTCTATGAAGGGAGACCTTATTTTCACTGGCACTGTTTAGTACAGCAAAATACCTCTTAAGAAAAGCCAACATGCTGTGTATCTTTGGCTGAACATTTTATATTTTAATGTTTTTTAATGCTGGCAGCTGGCAGCATCAGACACTGTGGTATATTGATAATGAAATCCTGTGATAGAAACAGTATTTTTCTCTCTCAGTTCCATCCCACCAAAATAGCTAGGATTAAGCTTGGGAAATATGATGCTTCAGCCCCCACTCTCTGGGAGAACTTGAGATCGTGAGAGCCAAGACAACACAATGGCCTTGCCTGAGAAACTAATTAATTTGGGTCCGCAGTGTTGAGGAATTTGAGCATCCAGGTTTGGAGCCAAAGACCTTTCTCATTAAGAAGTGTGCATCCCTCAGTTTGGGGAGGACCTGTGCTGAGGATTATAAATCTTCTAAGCACTTTCAATTTCCCCTACTATCTTCTGGTTGAGGAGGCCTTCTGTGATGGGGAAAAAAATTCCTCCTTCCCTCCACCAAGGGCCATATTTTTATTGAGGATGTAAGAAAATTGCCCAGTTTAACAGAGCTGCCAGCCAAACCACACCAAGCAAGGCCACGGTTCTGTCCTGAATACAGGAATCCCAGATTAACCAACCCTGCTCCTCCAAATGTCTGAGAAAGCCCTTTTCTAGGAACTAAGAGGTCACACAGTGGTACGCAGTCCTATAGAGTGTGGGTCCCCCCCCTCCCTCCTGCCCCCACCATTGCAGTGCAAAGGGAAAGACTGGAGGCAAATGCAAGAGACACTATATCTGGGGGTCTTGTGCAGTGAATCAGGCTGCAAGATTTGTAGAGTTGGACTCAGGGGACAGAAGCAATCAAAACTTCAGGTAGTGCCTGGATATGCCTTTTTATTGTGTTATTCTGTCCAAGTCAATTTTTGCTTTAGAAGAAATATAGGAATGCTTTAATTTGGAGCTCTGCTCTGAGGAAAGAGTGGACCAGATAGCCAAAATGGCCTGCTTAAAATTTAGGTACTGTAATTTCCTGGCATATTTTTGCTGTGCCATATCTTGAGGAGATTAAATTGGAAGGGAAGGGAAGGGAAGGGAAGGGAAGGGAAGGGAAGGGAAGGGAAGGGAAGGGAAGGGAAGGGAAGAAGTAAATAATAAAAAAAAGCACAGCAAGCATGGCTAATTTCATAAAGGACCAAAGCACAGAAATGAAAACAATTTCAACCCCAGTGGTTTAGGAAAAAAAAGCATTTCTCAATCTATCCTGAACATGTTCATGGATCCTAACTACTAGCTCCCATGAACTCTCATTTGGGAATGGATCAGCAATGTGCTGGCTCCCAATAAGTACAACCCCAAAACCCTTTTCACACAGCAACCTTTCTCTAACTTGTTAGTTGACCTTTTCTTCAACCCACCCTCTTCTACTCAATCTGCTTTGCATCTAGGTGCCCTTTGAATATCCCTGTTGCCTGTAGACCAAAGTTCTTCAACTCACCAGCTCTCTCAGGATATGCTTCAGTGAACCCCACACTCTTCCTCTTGCCTGCTTGTCCACCCTCCATCTCCTTTAAGATCTTCAGTGCTCCCCATTCCCAAACTTATAAGTGAAGGCTGACGTCACTTTTTTCACCTGACTGGGTGGGGGTGTGTCAGGGCATCTTGCAGCTTTACTAGATGCCTCCTGTCTCTTGGCCTGGAGGGCACCATTCACTGGTGGAGATGTTCAACAAAGGGAAGGAATAAAGCAAGACTAAGGAGAATGAAGTATTTGAAATCCGGGCATGGCTGCAAGCTTGGCAGGTCAGTTTGTGTACCTATGAAAGCATCCAAAGATAGCTGTCCTTTACACAGACAACAGAAGTGCACAAGTGCTTTAGATGAGTCTTGCTCAGCTAAAATTCCCAATAATTCTTTCTGGAGGCCAGGGTCTTTGTTAAGAGTTTATTGCAACACTCTGTTAAGGCTAGGCTGGTGTGAGTGTGTTTTTCTTACCATTTCTACAACATTCTCTGATTGATCTGGGAGCACTGAGGCATGCCAATCACTTCGGGAACGGTTTCCCTGCCTAACAGTGCATTGGAGGCCCCTCTGTGGGTGGCAGCCCAGGACTGAGATAAGGTTCCAGCAATCATGGCTGTCTATTGTCAGGGCAAATCCCTTGAAATAGCAGAACTACCCAGCCTCAAAAGAAGACCCTGCCTACATCACCACCTCCTACTTCTGCCGTTTGAGTTTAATTCATGGCCTCTACAGCCTCACCACATTCAGATTCTGGATATCCCACATAGAGGCGGTATATCCCCAGCGGTCCAGCCCTTGTTATTCTGCAGGGCTTTAATATTAACAATTGCGCAGCTTAAGAACAAATCCAGGCACAAAAGGGCAAGATGGAAGCAAACAGGTCTAGCAGCTGTGTGAATGTGGAGGGTGGATGTATAGATGTGCGAGTGTGGAATTCTCAATTAGCCCAGATTTGTAGGTAATGCTTTCTGGCTATGGAATGAGTTCCAACAGTGGTTTTTATGTCTTACTCAGCCAGATTGGTTTTGTTTATGTCTGTTCTTTGGCTGCCCAGGATATTCCAGTAACATAGAACAGGAGTGTGAAAATGCTCCCAGTTCTTCAAAAAGGCAAGATTTCATTCATAGGGTCAACATAAATAGAAGAGGCTAGAAGCTGTTTCAATTCCATTGTACGCCTTTACCCCTACAATTGTTGGAATGTGGTGAGTTGCGAAGAGGAAAGATGGGCTATGGGGTAGGTGGGGGAAACTATCACAGCTGTGTCCGTATCTCATTATGTTCAGTGGCCTTCTAGAAGCCAGAAAATAGATTCTAATTTACATGTACTGTAGATGGTAAACATAGAAGGCTACACTCCTGACCTCTGCACATCTTCTGGTCGTGTTTGGTTGAAAGTGAAAAATATGCACATATAACTGAATGTGCCAGTCCTTTTCTGTCCTTTCTGCTAAACATGAGATCATGTGCTGAAGTTTGAATAGAAGGTGCAGTTGCAATCTAGCATCTTGTATTACAGAGTCATTTGCAGGGTGTCTCGGAACTTGGTAGTCTCTTCTCTCCTTTTTATCATCTGCATCATATGAATGAGGTCATCCATCAGTTTGGGGCCTGGTATCATCAATAGGTGGAGGATGCCCCATTGTATATTTTGAATCTGAGCTGGCCAACTGATGCTATCAGTGTCCAATCTCAGTGTCTGAAGTCTGGGTGAATCTGGATGGGGAGGAGCAGACTCAAACTCAATCCTGCCAAGATGGAGTGATTGTGGATTTTGGGTCCCTTGAACCTGGGGATTTTCTGTCTTAGATGAGGTTAATACTGGTGCTCAGTCGGGGGGGGGGGCATCTTGGATTTACAACTCTTGCTTAAAGAATGGGTGAAAGCTGTGATGAAGAGATCATTTACAAAGCTTTAGTTAATGTGGTAGTTGCACCCATTCCTGGATTGGGAGTCCTTCAGATGGTCATTCATACCCTAGTTACTTCATGGTTTGATTACTGCAGTGCATTACACATGGGGTTGCTGTTGAAGGCCATTCAAAAGCTGCAAATAGCTCATAATACAGGCAGTGTTGGTCATGCTTCAATATGCCCATGTGATACCCCTTTTCCATAGCCTGCAGAATTGCTAGTAGGATTTTGATAGGCTTCAAAGTATAAGCTTGTATAAGTTGTAATCTCTTCATGGCATTGGGCAGGTTACTTGAGGGACTACCCAGCTCTGATGATTTCTGTCTATATGGTAAGGTTCCCCCAGAAATGCACATCATTCTATTCTGATGATGTTCTGCAAGTTGTTGAAAACCCAGATGTTCCTAAGCCTTGAGGTAGGATGCTTGTGGAGCCCTATTTGGCTGGCTGTTGGGTAGTCTGTCCAGATGCTGAGGTTTTTTATTGTTTTCCTGTTTTAAGTATGAACCATCTGTAGACATTTTAGAATTGAACATCTTCTAAATCAACCAACCAACCAACCAACCAACCAATCAATCAACCAGCCAGTCAAATAATCCAGGGCTGGCTTCATTCATCAAAGAAGATGGATTTTCAGAGAAGAGATAAAATTAGGAATGACTGCCATTGCATGAATATGACAGATGAGAATACCATTTCCCATTCCAAGAGGTTGGGCTTGAGGCTGAGAGCAGATACAGGCTATGACATCAAAGGATGACCTCAAGAGCTGAGGTTCTAGAAGTCAGGTGAACTGCCATTTCTTCATGGGGTACATTGGCAAGTGTGTCTTGCTGGGCCGATTAAGAACTTGTGGCCTGGAGAAATTCGAGCTGGAAAGTTGGAGCCTCACTTTGTCAGCTGTCACTCAGAATCTTCTGGAGCTCTTGACTTGGCACCCACAAAGGATAATACCCTAAATGCTTCTTTCTTTCATTTTACTTGGCTGCTATGTTAACTTGATATTTGCTTGGACTTGACCTGCATGAGGCAAGCTATTTACTTACGGTTAATCATTTTGAACTTGGGGGCTGAGGTAAGAGATGGGCCACTGATAAAATAAGCCTTTCTCAATTCTTTGTCCCCCTGAGAGGGTGAAAATTGTTGGGTTGTAGCCCTGCATCAGAAGCCAGAGGACTAGCTTGAAATATAAATTGTCTGCTGTAGATCTGCTTAAATCACTTCTGTTGAGCAGCTCTTTCTACCTTTTTGAGTGTGAGAAGTACCTGTATAGTCAATTAAGTTTGGAAACACAGTATCCCTCACCATTTGTTGGAGTTGAGGGCAGATGGAGCCCAGCAACACCTGGAAGAGCATAGGCAGGCATACTTCTGAATGTCAATTCACAGAGACTGTACAGCGAGTGATCATGCAGCCATCCACACCAAACTGAACTGAGAGTATTGTTTATTTATTTGTACCCATGATCTCTGTACATGTTGATCATCGGGTGCTGATGGGATGTATGATATCTGTATCTAATTGTATTTTCCACATCATAAGCAGAGGGCAGTTTATTTCTCCTGAGTTTCTTCCTTAGTGTTATCATGTAATATTGTTTCTACCTTATTTCTCTATGGAACTGACTGGAACATCCATTGGGAGTATGATCAGTAGACCATAACATAGAATGATAATCATCTAATACATACCCAAGTAAA
This sequence comes from Ptyas mucosa, assembly GCA_012654045.1. Taxonomy (NCBI): domain Eukaryota; kingdom Metazoa; phylum Chordata; class Lepidosauria; order Squamata; family Colubridae; genus Ptyas; species Ptyas mucosa. Next base: position 10,147,119 of record WNWU01000054.1, read on the forward strand.
CCGATTTATAAATCTTATGAACATTTAAGTTATATCCAAAAGGGGCTAGAGTAGGCTGGCATTTGAATCTGAAAGGTCTCCTAGTCAGATCCTGAAGTACCTGAGTCTGTTTCTTTTAGCCATGTACTGAGAGTTGCTCCCTGAAATCCTTTGTTGGATGACTGTAACTAAGAACACTGCTGATTAGGTCAGGCTCAACAGATCCATGAATTCATTGGAGCCCTATGCACAATGGAGCTTTAGGTCACAAATTCATCCTTAGGTTATATTTGGATTTCTCACCCTAAAGCTTTCACCCATTGGTTCTTGTCTTATTATCAGGTGCTAGGGAGAATAAATTTACTCTCTCTTTCCTGGGACATCCCTTAATCCCTTCATGTATCGGAAGACTGTTATCATGTCTCCCCTCAATCTTCTCTTCTATAAGTTAAACATACCAACTTCTTAAACTACTTGTAGGAATCTATTTGTAGGATTTAGCCTCCAAATCCCTTCATGTTTTATACCCACACAGTGGTGGGATTAAGCCAGTTTGGGCGAACCGGTAGTTAAATTGCTGGCCCCACCCCGCCCCTCCCAGTAGTCCCCATGCACCCCATTTTGGCTCCCAGGTAAGTGCAGGGAGGCCTACTAGGCCCAAAACAGGGCGCGGGGTGGTGATGCGCCCCCCTACCGCGTGGCCTGTTTTTGCTCCCAGGAGGCTGTAGGAGGCCAAGTGCTGCTTGTCACACCCCCTGGCCATGCCCACCCAGCCGGTCATTAGGGCAGAGAACCGGTTGTTAAATTATTTGAATCCCACCACTGCACACACACCCACACGCACCCACACACATCCCATATATATGTAATAATATGGATGGTAAGATGGCAGATAATAAATTTTACAAATAAGTAAATATAAGGAAGGAAAAGGAAAAGGAAAAACACAAAGAGAAAGCAAATAGTGCAAGAAAAAAAAGCTAAAGAAAAATAGAAAAGAAATAAATAACATACAAAGAAATGACTTCCAATACAGATAGTCCTTGATGTATGACCACAATTGAGCCTGGAAGTTTGGCTGTAAATTACTGTAATTGGGTCACCACATGACTTATATCAATCACCATGGTCATAGTCAGGTGTTCAGGGCCTTACAAAAGACCAGTAGGATTTGGGCCAATCCTCTGGAGGGAGAAGTTTCTAGAGGGCAGGTGGTAAGGTAGAGAAGGCATATCTCCTGGTTCCCACCACCAACATTCCTTGGCTGACAGGACCCAGAACGTACTGCCTGACCAGACTGAATGGGTAGAAATAACTGGGAGAAGATGAACCCTCAGGTAACCCAGTCCCAAGCCATGCAGGACTTTAAAAGAGACAATGAATTATACCCAGAAGCACATTGGCAACCAATGCAGTGCACATAATGGTGATGTTACGTATGTCAACTAACTGACATAATTTACTATTCCTGCAGCTGCATTCTGCACCAATTGAAGTTTCCAAATGTTTTTCAAAGGCTGCCCTATGTAGAGTGTATTGTTGTAGTCCAGATGGGAGGTCATGAGGGTATAAGTGACATTCTGAGTAAATCAACCTAGAAACTGTTCCAGTTGCAAAAGTCAGTACTAGGTTGAGTGCTGTTAGTAGGTCAATGCATTTTTGGTACAGAAACCAAGCAAGACGTGAGCCTCTTCCCTATATATGTGTCTCTTAAATAAATACTTTCAAGTGTTTCATGATCTGACCACTCTTTCCACAATCCACAAGTCAAGAACATTTGGCTATGCCAGGGGTCAGCAACCTGCGGTTCTGGAGCCGTATGTGGCTCTTTCACCCCTCTGCTGCGGCTCCCTGTCGCTCAAAATAGGTGTCACAATCGCCAATGTGCAACACCCGCCAGCATACGATTTATTGAGTTTTTCAACCCCCGGTAGGCCAACCGTGGATAAATCCAAGAAAAGAAAAGTTTCAGAAGAAAACAACGTTTAATTCAACTACATATGCTAGTTTTGTGGCCGTTCAAGAAATAGTCAGGCACGAGAAGGGTTTTGTGGCTCCTGGTGTTTTCTTTTCTGTGGGAAACAGGTCCAAATGGTTCTTTGAGTGTTTAAGGTTGCAGACCTCTGGGCTATGCCATTTGCACTTCCATTGTGTGTGCCTCTGCACTGTGCTCTTGCTTCCCGTTGTGCAAAAGCAACTCTCCATATCAAAATGCTACCTTCTCATCAACAGTTTGTCTCTAGATGTTTCTCTTCTCTTTGTAGAACTGTCAGCCTGGGAAAGCCCCCCTCCCATTTTCAGGGTACCGGAGATAGCAGAAGCACATAGTTGAGAAGCGATGAAAGGTCTCTGCCTGTGGTTAGCTCTGTTGACCTGCCTCGTGGTGAAAGTCTATGGCAAGATCTTCAGTCGTTGTGAACTGGCATCAGTATTGCGACGCTGGGGAATGGAAGGGCACGAGGGCTACACTTTGGATGACTGTAAGTAGCCTCCATGGAGTGTCCTGACTGTTCTTTTTTAAAATCCCGATCACAGCTTTCTATCTGAAAGTGTGACAAAAAAGAACATACTGGTTTTGCTGAACCTGCTCATAGTACTCGTTTTAGAACAGACTGTAGAAAGCCTGAGGCAAGAATATAAATGGCTCTGAATCCTGCATTCTTCCAGCTCTTTTCAAGTGCTGTGTTTGATTCTGGAACTTTTTCACGTGCCTACACTGTGCAGGAGTCAGCTAGTGCAAGGCTCATTTATATAGAGCTGCCTCGGCAAGATGGGTGATAGAAATTTGATAATAAATTTTAAAAAATATTTATAAAGAATAGAATGTTGTAAATAATTGGTTGGGGCACCTTTGGTACCTTTTGCTAATCAGCAGTAAAAGTGGGGCTTAGGTTATCACTTTATGGTGCTACATATCAATGATCCCATCTTAAAATATTCACATGGAATTCTTATAACCCAGTTGGCTTAGACATTCAGGTGAGAAACTATAGGTAATATACTTTTCCTCCCGCAAACTTATTGCCAGTTGTCTTTATATTTTAACAACAGTGGAAATAATCTACTGGGATTTGATGTAACTATGAACCAAATTGTTAGTGTTCTGGACCAGCCCTGAACAGTTGGCAAGCCTCTTTCTACCCTCAAGATTACAATAGCTTTGCATCTGATAACACTTATTAGGTCCCTAAGGAAAGCTGATTGGAACCATTCATAGGTTGTAAGATGTGAAGGTAGATCCAATTGTATTCCATGCATTATTTGTGCTATTGGTTTGGCTTGAAATAATTTAATTGTTGCCAGACCAAATTTCCCTCCTTGTGTTCTGTAAAAATTTAGACTGGCTGCGGCCCTGTTGTTTGAGGCAGCAAAATTAATTTGAGCCTTTAATTAGAGTAGTCCCACAGCGAGATAGGCAGCATATAAATTTAACACATAAATAAATAATAAAATTCCATATTGTTTGAAAAATAACCTCTATATACTTATACCGATTTGCCTCTTTATTTATATACTTATTAACTGTTCATTTGTGCATTTGGCTGCTATTGGAAAACTTTATTTTTTGTTTTTGCATAATTTATAATCAGATGTTTATTTTTATAGATATAGTATATATATACTTTTCTATATATTTCCATACTTGTAATAGCCACTAATGGAACTATGGGGTCAAGATAGCCATCTTGTCCAACCCCTTTACCCAAAAGGAAAAGGAACATGATCTGTCTAACACTAGTGACAAAGTTGGATATATTATATTATGCTGAAGTTGGTAAAGGATCCTCAGACCTAGGACAGGCTTTAACTTAGATGCAACAGATTGAAGAATGCTAATAACATCTGTAACAATGTGATGCATCCAGTCTCTTTGTTGGCCTGGATTACATGGATATGTGGATTAGAAATAGTAATAGCACTTAGACTTATATACCGCTTCACAGTGCTTTACAGCCCTCTCTGAGCATTTTACAGAGTCAGCATATTGCCCCAACAATCTGGCTCCTCATTTTACCGACATTGGAAGGATGGAAGGCTGAGTCAACCTTGAGCCAGTCAGGATCAAACTCCTGGCAATTTTCAGTTAGCCTGCAGTACTGCATTCTAACCACTGCACCAAATCCAGCTGAAGGAAAGATAGAGAACATGCTTTCACTATTCAAAGAACACAAGACAAATAATAAAACATGTCTGAGCAATATAATGCTTAAGAATAGGGCTCCAAACATTTATGTGTACAAATGTTGGAGTATCTGCAAATATTTGACACTCTGCCCTGGAATTCCCCTTTTTTCCACTAGTTCAATGTCTTACACAGCTTCTCTCTCTGCAAGTTTTTCATTCCATGTCTTAACATAGTTATTTTGAAATAATATACATATCTATCAAATTGATACCTGCAAAAGCCCTTAACTTCTAAGTTCCTTTTTAAATCTTTATCCCACAATACTCTCATCTTGTCTTAAATCTCTATTCAGTATTTTAAGAACCTAAATAAACAAGAGAAAAGACACTGGGCATCCCTATCTTGTTCCATTATCTCTGTTTTGTTAGATCTCCATTAACAATTATTCGCTCCTTCTGTGAATTAAAATTTGATCTTAGCCATTTTATAAAGTTATCTCCAAAGTTCATATCTTCCAAAAGAGGAAGGACAACCATTTCAAATTACCGAAAACCTTCTCTGCATCTTAGAAAATCAGTGTGGCTTATTTTTCATTATATTGTTGTAAACTCAAAAAATTTAGTTCATTTTAATTTAAATTTATTTTACTATTAACATAGATAATTATAGTTGTAACAGTTTAATTTGATGAGAAATACTTCTTTGGAAATTTCTTTAGTTCTTGTTTTCTTTTTATCTCTTCCAAAACAACTTGTCTTTCCTGTTGTCTCTTCTTTTAATTTTCACGATTTTGTTGTATAAAGTACCTTTTGATTTTAATTTTTTACAGTCCTCCACTATTGCTTCTTTCTGTAACATTTCATTTAGTCTCCATCTAGGAAATTGGATTTCCTTTCATAAATCAAACTCATAAGATTCTGATCCAAAAAAGTCTTTGGTAATATATCTATTTCAGAAAACTTAGTAGCCAAATTCTTTGAAATCCAAATCATGTCTATTCTCGAAAAAGATATATGTCTTTCAGAAATTTAGGTGTACTATCCCAAATTGCCATTTTTTTGAGATCTATATATTAACCAGCCATGAATTGTGTATCAAATAAAAAATCGTTATTTGCTTTGGTGATTTTAATTTTTTTCCAGACATTCCATCAAATTGTGGGGAAATCTCTCCATTCCAATCCCCCATCAAACACCATCATAAGAGAAACCTATCTGTCTCTTCATAGGTTCTATACAGAACAGTGATTTATTCTCATTTAGAACATAGATTCCCAATACCATATCAAAGTCTTAGTCTCATGCAAATTAGCTTCCAACCTAACGAATCCTCTCTGGCCAACAGTCAATTCAATTTTTGATTTTAATTGGGCCTTTATACACAAGACAACTCCATTTCATCTTTTTTTTTTTGCTGTTGCTGAGATAAATTCTTCACCCAAATATTTATAAATCAAATATTTTATTTCTTTTTTCCTAATATGTGTCTCTTGTAGGCAAATTATATCTTGTTTTAACTTTTTAAAATAATGTTCTTTTCCTCTCTTGAGGAGCATTTGTTTCATCTATATTCCATGTTAAGCATTTGTATTCTACTTGTATTTACTAAAAAAAAATTTCTTGTAAAATGAATAATGATGTAGAATACCAAATTCTTTCCTGTGCATGAGTTATTTTGCATTTAACTTGAGAAAATGAATATACAAGTAGTCCTCAACTTATGACCACAAGAGAGCCCCAAATTTCTGTTGCTAAGTGAGACATTTGTGAAGTGAGTTTTGCCCCATTTTTATGACCTTCTTTGCCACACTTGTTAAGTGAATCACTGCAGTGGTTAAGTTAGTAACGTTAACAGTTACTAACTTAACAGTTGTTAAGTGAATCTGGCTTCCCCATGGACTTTGCTTGTCAGAAGGTTGCAAAAGGTGATCACATGCTGTTGTAACTTTGAACAGTCACTAAATGAACTGTTGTAAGTCAAGGACGACCTGTATCCCACTAAAGTTCCTTTCCAAATTGATCTTCCAGGACTAATTTCTGTATTTTACTATAAGCATACAAGAAGGCACATATCTTCACATATTCTGCCCCAGCTACGGACCCCAAAGAATGCAGCACACACAAAGTCTGTTCAAACCTTAGTTTACTAAATAAACCAGTTTTTTACAACAACGGCTGTTAATTAACTGCATTAACAGCCTCCAAGAATTCAAAGAATAATAACTGAAAGCTTACTGTGGTTGGCAGAATGCCTAGAAGCAATTTGCAGGAAGCTGATAAGATAAGCAAGACAAGACATGAAGGTATGTGAGTGAAGTTGTTCCCTGCAAATTGTTCCTCCTTAAATAGGCTAAGGGAGTGGCCAATTAGCCCCAAGCCTTACTCTCGAGGAGACCTCCTCCTGAGGAGCCACTCCTGCCTTTTGGCAGCTCTACGCATCCGTGCATTGAGGAGAGGCTCCTCCTCTTTGTCCTCTTCACTTAAGGGAGTTTCTGGAGGTTCTGAAGGCCCTGGCTGAATCCCTGCCTCTGGCACCACATCTTCACCAGCCTCCTCATTGTCTGACTCAAGTGCCAGCTGCACAGGCTGCTGGTGCAGCACCACACCAGCTTCCTCAGTCGGAATCAGCTACTAGCTGCATAGGCCGCTGATGGGTCACAACACATATATGCCACCAGCTACCCTGTGCGCCATTGCCATTCAAACTTTAGGCAAACTGGATTCATCATGTAATGCTAATAATCTGCCTGCAAATAATCTGCCGGTTTTATTTCTGGCATGATCTTATTTCTTATCTGCTTCTTTTCTGAACAAAACTTTCACACGGATGTCAATCTGTACATCACTTTCTCCCTTCAGGGGTCTGCTTGGCATATTATGCAAGTGGTTTCAACACAGCTAAGGTGACCCATAACATTGATGGTACTTCAGAATATGGCCTTTTCCAGATCAACAGTCGCTCCTGGTGTGCTGACCACCACAGCACTTCAAGGAACCTCTGCAGCTTACCTTGTCGTGGTAAGTGTTCCTTCTAAAATATTTGTGTTAAAGTCCAGTTTATAAAGACAGAACTTTGGATCTAGGTCTGGATTTCTTTTAATTTCTCATTTTTGTAAATCAGTCAAAGCTTTTTATTAAAGAGAATATAGGTAGCTCAAGATTGAACTGTGGGGTCCTTGATGCTCTCTGAGCTTGGTTGTTTTCTTGCAGATGTTTAATTATTGTACCTGACAAAAGACCCAGTAGCCTGAGAAGAAAAAGCATCTACAACATACAGTGTAAGGACTGGAACAGCCACTATATGCTGTATGACAGACAGGCAGAAGACTAGCAGAGAGCATCCATGAACACCAACTAACAGGCAGAAGACATGACTAATTTCACAACACATGGAACAGATTCAACCATAGTTTCAACTGGGAAACTATGAGCATCCTACACCAAGCCAAATCTAAAAATGATAGCAATGTCCTGAAACCTTGGCACTCAGATAAATCAGCCATCAATTGACACATAGAGATAAATCACATTTATTCACCATTCAAAAAAGTCAATAGCAATAGCACTTAGACTTACATACTGCTCCATGACTCAGACTGTATTTACACAATGGTTCTGTTCCCACAATACATATATCCCCCGGTCAACTATTAACCGAGTCAAATCTCCTTGCCAGTGATTCTGACAGCACTCAATTCTGTCCTATTAATTGAGTGGGGAAACACGGAGGACAGAGTAGACCTGAATGGCAAAAATCTTTACTACTATAGTAAAGTCATGTGGAGTTTTGCAACTAGACATGGTAGAATTAGAACAAAATGTCCATACAAGTTCTCCAAGAACTGACATCCCACAAGGCCTTGCACCAAAAGGCTACTAGCAAAATAACATGATATCACTATTCCGGTTCCAATTAGCCAAGAAGAGAGCAATAAAGGTAGTCCTTGATTTACGACCACAATTGAGCCCAAAGTTTTTGTTGCTAAGTGAAACATTTGTTAAGTCAGTTTGCTCCATTTTACCACCTGCTTTGCCACAGTTATTAAGTGAATCACTGCAGTTGTTAAATTAGTCAAACTGTTATTAAGTGTATCTGGTTTCCCCATTGACTTTGCTGGTGAGAAGGTAACAAAAGGGGTTCAGGTGACCCCGGGACACTGCAACCATCATAAATATGAATCCGTTGCCCAGCATCTGAATTTTGATCACATGACCATGGGGATGTTACAACAGTCGTAAGTGTGGAAAAATGGTCATGAGTCACTTTTTTCAGTGCCCTTGTAAGCTTTGAGCAGTCACTAAATGAACTGTTGTAAGTTGAGGTCTAGCTGTAGGCATAGCTTGATCATTTCAACTGTCTTGTGTCTGAAATGCCTATTCTGTGTCGCTAAGCTTTAGCAGTGAGTTCTGTAATAGAAAGGCTTAGAGCAGAGGTCTCCAACTTCGGCAACTTTAAGCCTGGAGGACTTCAATTCCCAGAATTCCCCAGCTAGCAAAGCTGGCAAAGCAAAGCTGGCTAGGGAATTCTGGGAGTTGAAGTCCTCCAGGCTTAAAGTTGCCAAGGTCGGAGACCCCCGGCTTAGAGTCCTTTTTATATTTTCTTTGTAATGGAGGAACAGGACGGCAAAGAAATCAGTTGCTGTCTCTAAATGCCAGATTTCACACTCCACAGGCATCACCTTTACCGATCTCAGTGTTGAGTGAGTGCTGTTGCAGCTACCGTGTTTTCCCGACAATAAGACCCTGTCTTATATTTTTTTGAACCCTGAAATAAATGCTTGGCCTTATTGCCAGGCCCTCAAAAACCCGATTGGGCTTACTATCAGGGGATGTCTTATTTTGGGGGAAACAATGTACCAGGTTTCAGCCAGTTGGGAAATGGGCCGCAGAAGCTCCATTTGTGTCTGTGGTGGGTACACGCATAAAACCATTCCTCCCTCCCTCCCCCCTGCCATTGCTGATCCACAAAGCTGGAAAGGTTGGCGACTGCTGCTTTACAGCACTCTCTGAATGGTTTATAACAGGGGTGAAATGTAAAATTTGTTACTACCGGTTCTGTGGGCATGGCTTGGTGGGGGTGGGGGGAATAATGTGACTGGGTGGGCGTGGCCAACTTTTTTTTTTTACTTTTAAAAACATCTTTTCTACACCCTCTTCCGCCGAAAAAATGCTTTTAAAAGTAAAAAAAAAAGCCTCTGATGATCGCGCGGCTCAGCTGGGATCGTCAGAGGCTTTTCAAAGCATTTTTTTCTGCAAC
>WNWU01000054.1:10163975-10202171 GCA_012654045.1 Ptyas mucosa
AATAGAATAGAATAGAATAGAATAGAATAGAATAGAATAGAATAGAATATTGGAACAGAATGGAACGGAACGGAACAGAACAGAATAGAATAGAAAGGAATCTTTGAGGTCATCTAGTACAACCCCCTGCTCAGGCAGGAAACCCTATACCATTTTAGAAAAATTTTATCCACTGTCTTCTGAAAAACTTCCAGTGTTGGAGCATTCACAACTTCTGGAGGCAAGTTGTTCCACTGATTAATTGTTCTAACTATCAAGAAAACCTTAGAAGCTCACCAGTGCAAAAGGCCCTCAAATGAATGGGCATTGTTTACAAATTCCATTGAGTAGGCATCCAGCTCATTCAGTAACATTAATGCCAGAATTAATTTTTTAATTAAAGACTAATATATATTTATTTGTCAAGACCTCATTGCCTTCCGTCGTGCCCTGAAAACTTATCTCTTCCAACAAGCCGGGCTGGCTTAAGCAGTATTTTAAATTTTAAATTTTAAATTTTATGGGGATTGGTATTTTTAATTTGAGCCGAAATTTATTATTCTATTTTTAATTGTTCTTATTGTTTATATTATGTGTTTTTTAATTCCGGCTGTACACCGCCCTGAGTCCTCAGGGAGAAGGGCAGTCTATAAATTTAATATAAATAAATAAAAATAAAAGAACGTATTAGGTAATAAGTATAAACAAGGATTGGATACATAAAATAGATACAAATAGAGGAAACATTAGGACAGGGCTGGAGCTGTGGAAACAAGAAACAAACAATGTGTGATCTTTCCTAAATAATTTTACTGTTGTTATTATTGGTAGAATTTGTTACCTTTCCAGTAGATCTCATCTTTCTCCTGAGTTCTTAAAATAGTGCACACAGAGGAGAGAGTAACCCTCAAGTTGTCTTCACAAACAAAAACTGTGTGAGATGGATGAGACTGAGCAGTAACTGGCCCCAGATCACCTAATGAGCAGCATACTTGAGTTGAGGTTCAACTTTGGGCATCCTGGTCCCAGTCAGAGGGGGTATTCAGCAGGTTCTGACCAGTTCTGGAGAATTGGTAGCGGAAATTTTGAGTAGTTCGGAGAACCAGTAAATACTACCTCTGACTGCGCCCCCCTCCCTGCCCCCATTTATTCTATGCCTCCTGAGTCCCAGCTGATCAGGAGGAAATGGGGATTTTGCAGTAACCTTCCCCTGGACTGGGGAGGGAATGAAGATTTTACAGTATCCTTCCCCTGCCACACCCACCAAGCCATGCCCACCAAGCCATGGCATGCCCACCAAGCCACGCCCACAGAAACCAGTAGTAAAATTTTTTGAATCCCACCACTGGTCCCAGTCCAACACCTTAACATTTATACACACCGACTGTCATTTGTATCTACAACGATCCACTGTTTTGCTCTATAATGTGTCTACAAGTGACAGCTCAGTAGAATACCTGGCTCAGAACAATTGTTAAACTCTCTTCCCAATGTTCTTTATGCCTAAAGAACTTATCCTTAGTGGGGCTCCTCCAACTAATTTGAGCATCTTTCCTTACCTACAGCTGCACTCACGTTTGAAAAAATCAAAGGGAGTTGGATTGGAACTCTAGATAGGATGTACCATGATTTTCAGTGCCAAGTTTGAAAGGAAAGGGAATTGTTTCTAAGTAAATGCTAAGTACTGCAAAATTGGGCAGACTTTCTACCAGTCCTCAGCAATTCTGCTTTGGATGGGGTCAGGCAATGGATTTCAAACCCCAAGAATGTTTCCCCCCTTTCGTAAACTAGTTTGTTGCCCATTTTGCCATTTCCATAGATCATTAGCAAGAATTTAGTTCCAATTACCTGTTCATGGAGAGTCTGTTGATGTTGCTTTCTGTATAACCCTTTGATATTACTCCTCTCTTTTCTTTGTTTTCAAATAACAGTCTTTCAAAGGAGGGAAGAGCTGCTTGTCTCAAAATGTCTAGTGGGAAGATTAAAAACAAATTTAGAGTCAACATTGAAAGGAGGGTTTTCTTAAAAGCTTTTTCCACAAAAGCATCTTGGCATGACCATGCAAGGTAGGGATAACGGAGACTGAAGTCCCATGAACGTAGAGGACCACAAGTCAAGAATACTTGTAGAATATTGGAATGAAAATAGTTGAACACTCTGCAGACATATGTTTCATATCTAGGCCTCTAGGCTGGATCTTGCCTCTTGGTTACATTTTGGAATATTGAGAAAGTCAGAATGAGTGGAAGGTTGTAAAATGAACTCCTGAGGAACCTCTCTGATTTCTCTTCTTTGTAGGGATCTGCATGGCATTTTATGAAACTGGCTTTGACACCAACACCATTGATCGGCACAAAGGTGGCACCAAAGACTATGGCATCTTCCATATCAACAGTGGTTCGTGGTGTAAAGAAAACAATGCCTTATCAAAGGCCATTTGTGACATAGCTTGCTCAGGTCAGTTTCTATCCCTCTCCACGCACAAGGTGGATTTGTGCCATAGGACTAGAAAAAATAAAATAACAACAATAACAACAAAAAAGGAAGATGGGGTGGACTTTTTAGCAATGTTTTGGAAAGTGAATAATCTTGATAATTGAATAGGATGTCCATGATTAAATGGCAACTTTTCAAATCAAAATAAGAACAATAAACATCTTAATATATTGACATACCTCAAGTTACTAAGAGCCATTATTAAGAGCTGTGGTGGCGCAGTGCTTAGAATGCAGTACGGCAGGCTACTTCTGCTGCCTGCCTGCTGCTTGCAATTTGGCAGTTCGAATCTCACCAGGCTCAGGGTTGACTCAGGCTTCCATCCTTCTGAGGTTGGTAAAATGAAGACCCAGATTGTTGGGGCAATATGCTGAGTCTGTAAAACCACTTTAGAGAGTGCTATAAACCACTGTGAAGCAGTGTAAATGTTATTGCTACTATGTACATTATGAATGCATTTTTATATTGTAATGTTGGAAACCATTACAGCCGATGATAATGAGCCTATGCAAAATTCAAGTTTAGATTTAAATTTAGATTCAGAATTCCAGTAAGGAGACCTGAACCCTTGGCAAAACGAATCCTACCAAGTTTGGTTGCTTGAATCTCCTTTCCCCAAGATAAAGTTCATGATAAATCTTTTTTTTTTTACCCAAATATAGCAAGCAGGCAAACTATTGTTTGCTTTCTTTCCTTAATTTTTCTGTACATCACCATATGTAATGGTAATTCCTTTGACACGCCCCCCCCCCCCATCAAAACAATTGTACCACTCAAGAAGTATTGAAACATCGCCACCTGCTGGCTATTTAAATTACAGATTGTATGTGTGTGTGTGTCAAATATTTAATTGAGAAAAAGGTAATTAAATGCTCGCTGGGTTTTTTTTTAAAATCATAATTCTCTTCAGCCCATTCTAGCATGTTTAATGGGAAGGGGCTATGGGAACTTCTAGAATGTATTAGTTGGCCTTCATCTGCTTTGTATTTGATAGCGCTGTCAGGCATACAAATCACTTCAGAGATGTTGCTGTAATGTGTTTAGGAAAGATAACCATAAATAATCTCTAAAGTTAATCATAAATAATAATAAAATCTCTAGGAAGTTGCTTCTAGGTTCCTTCTTTGCCCTATATAAGCCTAGACACAGATTCAGAGTAATTAGGTTGACTAACTGGAGTTTTTAACTTCAAACTGCAGGTGAATTCTCCCCACTCAAAACAAATGTTCCTTTAATATAGTACATAAAATTGTTAAAATGTCTTGGCTGGATTTAAACAGCCCAGCTTTGATGTTGCAAAAGTAGTTAGGCTTGGAAGTCCATACTAGAACTAGTGCACTGGCTTTCTAAATATGGAGAATTATATGTCCTTTTCATTTGGGAGATCACTTAGTGAGGGAGTCTAACTTCTGAAGAGCTATACCTCAACTTCACCTCATAATGATCTATGCACAGTGGTGGAATTCAGCCAGTTTGCACCTATTTGGGAGAACTGGTTGTTAACTTTCTAAGCAGTTTGGAGAACTGGTTGTTGGAAGAAATCTTTTTTTTTTGTTTTTTTCCACTTTACAAGGCTAATCCTGTAAGGAAGGCAGGAAGGAAACATTCTGGTGTTGTTTCTAGCCTAATCTTTATTGCCCTGCTTACAGAAACTGCCTCTCTGGCAGAGGTGGGTTTCAGTAGGTTCTGACCAGTTCTGGAGAACCGGTAGTGGAAATTTTTAGTAGTTTGGAGAACCGGTAGTAAAAATTCTGACTGGCCCCGCCCCCATCTATTCTCTGCCTCCCAAGACCCACCTGATCAGGAGGAAATGGGGATTTTGCAGTAACCTTCCCCTGGAGTGGGGTGGGAATGGACATTTTACAGTATCCTTCTCCTGCCACGCCCACCACACCACACCCACCAAGCCACACCCACAGAACTGATAGTAAAAAAATTTGAAACCCATCACTGCCCTCTGGTTAACCCTTATAACATTGTAACAGCTAAGGTGAAGCACCCATCGATGTGAGTGATGTTGAGTGGCCCATACCCACATGGTCACAAGACCACTGAGCCATGCCTACCCAGCTGGTCATTAGGGCAGAGAACTGGTTGTTAAATTATTTGAATCCCACCACTGTCTATGCATGTATACAGATTGCCTCTGTGGGCATGAAAACCTGAACTGAACATTTCCAGTTTCACTGACCTGCTCAGGAATTGTAGAAATATGTGCGGATAGCTAGGCTTGTACCTATGGAGAAAAACATAAATTAAAATTTGGGGACTAAAAGGAAGCAGTGCTGTTTAATTGAACTTATAATTATGTCTCATATAAATTTGTTTCATTTCAATAGATGGCTTCCTCTTCCAATTCTCATAAGTTTGAGCATCCCAAGAAGTATAAGGAATTCATTTTTATTACTAGTCTTTTAGTTCAACTGCTGGCAAAAACAGTTATTAATCATTAATGATAAGGGGATTCCAATTGATAAGCTGGAGCTGTTGGGCTTCCAATCTAGAATACAAAGTTTTAGATGTCTGCTAGGTATTTGTTGGTTTATTTATTTATCAAATTTATTTGCCACCCATCTTGTGGTTCAGGCAAAAAGATTGAGAGGCATATTGCAACCTAGATATGCACCTACCTGTCTAATTCAACCAGACCAAACCAGACCACCGAGCCTCAAAAGGAATGCTTTCATTATTCCTTATCCTGAAGCTGCCTTGACAATCAATCTCCTTCTAGACACAATTCAGACTGCTGATTATGATTTATAGAGTCTTGTATAAGACTGGATTATTTGAAACCCCTGCGAATTCAAAGCTATAGGAGAGGCTGTCCTCTCGGGGTCATCACCATCAGAAGCACATTTAGAAAAGGAAAGATCTTCACCAAGGTTGCTGCTAGGATCATACCTCTGCCAGGAGAGATCACATTCAAGCCCTGGTGTTGGGAACTTTTAGTTAATTTAGTTAGTTAATTTTATTTCTATACCGCCCTTCTCCCGAAGGACTCAGGGAGGTATACAGCCTATTAAAAGCACAAAGACAAACAACAATTAAAATAATTTAAAATTATTAAATAATTTCGGCTCAATATTAAAACCCTAAAAATTTAAAACGTCCAATTTAAAATCATTACATTGATAGCCCGGCCTGGCGGAACAGCAGGGTCTTGAGGGCACAGCGAAATACCCTGAGTTCAGAGGTCTTACGCATTTCCGGGGGCAGTTCATTCCACAGGGCTGGGGCTCCCACAGAGAAGGCCCGCCCCCTGGGTGTCACCAGCTGACATAACTTGGCCGATGGCACCCTGAGGAGACCCTCTCTGTCGGAGCGAACTGGCCGGTGAGAGGCTATTGGTGGCAGAAGGCGGTCTCAAAGGTACCTGGGTCCTTTGATGTGGTGGACAGAATATCTGGTGTATGTCGGAACTGATAGTGAACTGAGTTGTTGATTGGCCTACTGTGTGAGATTTTGGGAAGCGGGACCAGGATAAAATCCTTGCCACTCTTCCCTTCACTCCTATGGAATCATTTTCCTCTGGAGATCTGGAGTATGCCTTTCCTAATAGACTTTGGGAAGGCAGCAAAGAGAGAACGGTTTTCCCAAGCCTTTCATATTTAATGCTACTGACTGAGATTGTTGATCTTTTTATGGTGTAAAGAAAGTTTAACTAGAGCTAGATTATTTTATAAACCAGGAGTCTCTATGGAATCAGCATTTTTTAAAGTCCTGTAATAAATAAGTACAGGTAGTCCTTGACTTACAACCACAATTGAGCCCAAAATGCTAAACAACACAGATGTTAAGTGAATTTTGCCCCATTTTGGGACCATTCTTGCCACAGTTGTTAAGTGAATCACTGCAGTTGTTAGTAATATGGTTGTTAAGTGAATCTGATTTCCCCGTTGAAGTTTGCAAAGATGATCAATGACCCTGGGATATTGCCACCATCATAAATATGAACCAGTTGCCAAGTATTTTAATGTTGATCACATGACCATGGAGATGCTGCAATGGTCATCAGAGTGAAAAATAGTCATAAATCACTTTTTTTCAGTGCCGTTGTAACTTTGAATAGCCACTAAACGAACTGTTGTAAGTCGAGGACTACCTGTAGGTTTTTCTCTGCCTCAAAGAGCTTCTTCCAGCTTTGTGTCTGTTGCCTTTGTTCACACATTTCTATTATCTTCCTCTATTGCTTGTGTTCTCCCTCTTAAGATTTGCTGAATCCTGATCTTGAAGATGACATCAATTGTGCCAAAATGATTGTGAAAGAGTCTACTGGCATGGCTGCCTGGTAGGAGAACAAATGGCTGCTTCTGTCTAATGATAAGTAGACCCCTCTCTATGATTTTTGTAGACTGGGACAATCTCATTTAGCTCACAGATGGGCAATCTGGTGATGCCTGAATGCTTTAGATCAGTTTCTTTTAAAAAAACAAAACAAAACTGGATGGGGTTCTGTTTCAGATGACTTCCCTAATAAGCTTTGTTCTAGGTCAGGGGTTGGCAGCCTTAAACACTCAAAGAGCCACAAAGGTCCTAACCGGAAGCCCTTGATTCAATTCTGGAGCCAACCGGAAGTCCGGTTCTCCCACCATAGAGTCTCCTCCTAGTGCAGCGTCCTTTTTCCTCTACCTGTCCTAACTGAAAGCTCTATCAATTGTGGAGCCAACCAGCGAGAGGGAGCCGCAGCAGAGGGCTGAAAGAGCCACATGCGGCTCCAGAGCCGTAGGTTGCCAACCCCTATTCTAGGTTGTGGGTTGCACCCCAAATACTGAAGAACATCTGGCTGTATATCTCAACCTCATTATCTACATGTGATTTAGCCCAATATGTCCTTTGGAACTATGTTTTCTTATAGAATTGCTGGTTTCTGCCCTGTCCTTCTCTTATCCTTTACGGCTAATATTAAACTGGTACAGGGGTATGTGGGTACTCAACTGGTTTGAAACTCATCAAATTTGGTACTCAATGCATTTTGATATGAAAATTTTGTCCTGGTACTCATTGTTTGTTTGGTACTCAATGCACAAACTAGAACTTGTTGGTGTCGGCTGTCTTGTGACTCTCTACATTATTCTCTATGGGAAAAAATGTTTGGTACTCATCATTTTTGGTACTCATTATGTCTCCTGGAACCAATTAACGATGAATACTGAGGTACACTGTAACTTTTTTTCACTTGCATTTTTTATGTGAAGCTGTCGTTGCCAAAATGACAAAAAACTCCCATATGATAGAGAAATGTGATAGAGAGACTATGGGTGCATGTCCATTACGAGTTGCTTTAAAGGAAGGAAAAATCTGTGGGTACAGATTGCCTAACAATTCCCTCTCCCAACTCTTTTAAATAACTTGAACTTCATTATTCCTTTTTATGAAATACAGGTGAACTTTGTAATTTGTGTGTGTTCTTAATCTCAACCCTAACTTTTAACAATTGCAGATAATAAAATTGTGGATAAGAAAATCTTGGGAAAAATGTACCTCATGCATATGCAAATACATGTCTGCCATTTTTCATATTCATAACATTAAAAAACACACTCCAAATGTCATCTTCAAAGAGAACCACATGACCCAAACTACAAATACATGAAACTGTTTACTATGAATTGCAAAATCTAATCTCTTATTTTCTCATTGCCGATATGTAAAACTGCAACTAACGGAATGAGAAAAATGAGGGCTATACTAAAGATATAGAAATCCTGCCTCTTTTGTGCCTATTTCCTCTTGTTTTCAAATAGTTTATATTTTAGTATTAAGTAAATATTTCTGCTGTAATCTATCTGGATTTTCAGCAAAAAGAACAGCTGATTTCCCACATCTGGGTCAGCATGTGGCATCTACTTCAGAGGGATTCTAAAGAAACAAATATTAGAGTTCCTAATGCTATTTTTCACAGCAAAATAGCTAAAAAACCCAGTTTTTAGTTGCTGGGAGAGGCAATTATATTCAGGCTGATAGAGATATGGGAGCCTAAGTAAGAAGGAAAAAAAATTAAAAAAACACAGTTATAATGTCCAAATAGCGTGCTATGTGTGAAGTTTCGGAAAGATGCCCTAATTAATTCATGAGCCATAAGTTGCTTATGGCAACTTGAAAGCTTTGCAAATTGACACTATGTCTATCTACACATAAATGTTACTTTATCGCTTAACATGATGCACAAAATTGTGGTGGATCACTGCAATATGCTGAACCACAACAGCAACTCCATTTTAGTTTAGTCTACAGAATTGTTTGAACCCAGCCAGCAAATTCCAAAGATGCAAACACTTAATCTTATAGACTCATTTATGAAACGTATTCATATGCATGATTAAGTTATGCGCAAGACTTTCAGAGAAGTGAAATGAAATAAGGCTGCAAAAACCTGTCAGAATAAAATGACAAATTAAATATTTTAAAATCCAGCCCACCAATAAGATTGCTACTGAAAATGGCTATCTGAAGCCACTAACAGGATTCAAAACCCCATCTAATAAAATTGCTTTCATCAGCCTGCAGAAGGCCAGTAGTAAGACCTACCACTGGGAGAAAAACATTGGCATTTTTTACTGATACTGTGCTTTGTACCAAAATACTACATGATGTGCATATGCAGTTTATTATCTGATTCCCTTTCTCTTAATACAGGCAACAGTGGAAAAAGCACTGTGAAAAACAAGATATGAAAAAGTGGGTAAAAGGATGTAAGGTTTGAAAATGGAGCTTCTTGCAGTCTGTTTCACCTCTCATGTATCAAATGATTTTTTAAAAAACAAAACAAAAACACCTCATCTTCTTTGTTCTTTCATTGGTTCGTTCAGTAGGTTTCCACTTACTGTTAGAAAATGTTCATAATACATTCTTTTGCTTTGTCCTCTTGCTAACTGCACCAAAGTTTGGGGCAGCAGATTATAGAGTGAAGCTCCTTCTGTGTGAGGGACAGTGTGATGGAGAGATGTCTAACAAAGAGCTCTGTGCAACATCATTGGTATTTAGGATGTAAGAATGAAGTTCATAGTGTAACTGCAGGAGATGTAGGAAGATGCAGAAGAAAGCCAGAGTTTGATTTACCCATGGCTCTGTATTTGGAGGTCACAATTGCTACCATGTTGCTTTGTTTGAGTGCAATTTCACAGGGGTGAAATCCATTTTTCCCCCTACCGGTTCTGTGGGCGTGGCTTGGTGGGTGTGGCAGGGGAAGGATATTGCAAAATCTCCATTCCCACCCCACTCCAGGGGAAGGATACTGCAAAATCTCCATTCCCACCCCATTCTGGAGCCAGCCAAAGGTGGTATTTGCTGGTTCTCTGAACTACTCAAAATGTCTGCTACTGGTTCTCCAGAACCTGTTAGAACCTGCTGGATTTCACCCCTGCAGTTTCACTGTTTTGACATTAACATACTCAAGGCCAGTGCGAAGAATGTGATGCCAGATACATACACACACACAGGGGTGGGCGTCAAAAATTTTACCATGGGTTTCTCTGCCCGGTTGTTGGCCTCCTGCACCAGAGTTTGCCTTCCCTGGGCCCCGGAGGTTTTCCTTGAGCCTCCAGGAAGGTGAAAATGGCCTCCCCAAATTTCTGGTAGGCCCATTTTTTGCCTTCCCCGAGCCTCTGCGTGCACCCTGCACTTACCTGCATCCAAAATGGGTCGCGTGGGGACTCCTGGGAGGGGTGGTGTGGGCGGGGCCAGCCAGGAGTGGGATTTGGGGGTTCTCCGAACTGCCCAGAATCTTAGCTAGAGGTTCTCCCAAACTCCTGCGAACCCCCAGGAGCCCACCCCTGCACACGCGCGCGCGCACACACACACACACACATTACTCATAAGGAAGAGCAACATGGCAAGCAAAAAAATGGTCATTGTGAGTGGGTTGAGAGCAAAATTTGGAAATGGGGTGACGGGGGAAACATGGATAAACAAAAAAGTTATGGAAAGGATGGAGTCTCCTGCTCTCATCACACTAAACCAAATGAGAGACAATGCTACTGAAAACACAGAGAATGCAACATGGATATCTTCATACAACAGGCTTATTAAGTTATTCCTTTGTTTCCATAAAGGGGGCAAGGAGGGGACAACGAAAAAAAAATGAGCATTTTGACATTTTTACTCAAATCATGAGACTTAACAACTTGCATTTAACATAAGGATGCATGTACATAACTTTTAAGGTGGGATGTTCAGTTAATAGTAATCTTGGCTAATGGGGATGGAGCAGTGGTGGGTTTTATTTCCTTTGCTACCAGTTAGCTCGCACGTGCATGCTTGCTTTGCTTGCACGCGTGCCACTTCTGCGCATGCGCAGAAACTTCTGCACATGCACAGAGCATATTTGATGACATTCGGGTGGGTGGGTGGAGCCTTCTGCCGCTGCTACTACCGGTTCGGGTGAACCGGGATGAACCGGTAGCAACCCACCACTGAGATGGGGCTTAGCAAGTAATGTAAGTTAAGCTCAATGGATTAATTTATGATGAAATGGCTTGTGCCAACTTGTAACATGTTTAAATGCGATCCCCGTATAAGTGTAAACTTCACCAGAGACCAATCTTTCCACACGTAAGCTGCATGAATTCAAGACAGCACTGAATTCAAGGGGAAGCAACGACTGACCAAGCCCCATTCGAATAACAAGAGACTGCCCAACTTCCTTCCATGCTCATCCTAAATAAATAAATAATCAGAGAGCAATGAGGAGTGAATATATTTTTACTGAGGGTGAAGCCAAAGCATGGAGCCCCTAGGGCATGCTTTGCAGAGAGCTAAAGGGGAAAGAGAAGTGGCAGCAGGGGAAGAAGGGAGGTGTTGAGGTGAAACTGTTCACTTCTGCATGCACCATTCCAGCTTGCGTTCAATCTTGGCCCCCGAGGATTCATGACTCACAGAGCACTGAATAGGGTTGACAGAGTTAAAGAAATGGCGCGATACATTCAGGATGCTGGAGGTGGTGTAAGTACCATCCTCCTTCAAGATCACTTCTCCAGAGGTCACTCCATCAGTTATATCCTTCCCAGCTGCACTCCACTTGATCTCTACTAAGCCTGGGTAGAAGTCTTCAGCTACGCATAAGGCATGGACATCGGAAGATCCTGGTTTCTGGGAAACATCAGACAATATGACGACCGATGATGGTACTTTTACCGATTGTCCTGGGGAAAACAAGAATAATTGAGTTTTGCCATTCTCCCAAACTGCCATTATATTGTTCTTTCGGAATCATACTCCTACAATTTAGAGCCAATATTTGCTTTTTGGAGATCTGGTCTAAAACCCTGCTGGATTGGCTGATTATCCTGTTTCCCCCCAAAAAGACAACCCCTGATAATAAGCCCAATCAGGTTTTTGAGGCATGGCAATAAGGCCAAGCGTTTATTTCAGGGTTCAAAAAAATATAAGACAGGGTCTTATTTCCGGGGAAACACGGTAGCTGCAACAGTACTCACTCAACACTGAGATCTGTAAAGGTGTCGCCTGTGGAGTGTGAAATCTGGCATTTAGAGACAGCAACTGATTTCTTTGCCGTCCTGTTCCTCCATTACAAAGAAAATATAAAAAGGACTCTAAGCCAGGGGTCTCCGACCTTGGCAACTTTAAGCCTGGAGGACTTCAACTCCCAGAATTCCCCAGCCAGCTTTGCTTTGCCAGCTTTGCTGGCTGAGGAATTTTGGGAATTGAAGTCCTCCAGGCTTAAAGTTGCCAAGGTTGGAGACCCCTGCTCTAAGCCTTTCTATTACAGAACTCACTGCTAAAGCTTAGCGACACAGAATAGGCATTTCAGACACAAGACAGTTGAAATGATCAAACTATGCCTACAGCTAGTCCTCAATTTACAACAGTAGCTCAAAGCTACAAGGGCACTGAAAAAAGTGACTCATGACCATTTTTCCACACTTACGACTGTTGTAGCATCCCCATGGCCATGTAATCAAAATTCAGATGCTGGGCAATGGATTCATACTTATGACGGTTGCGGTGTCCCGGGGTCATCTGGACCCGTTTTGTGACCTTCTCACCAGCAAAGTCAATGGGGAAACCAGATACACTTAATAACAGTTTGACTAATTTAACAACTGCAGTGATTCACTTAATAACTGTGGCAAAGCAGGTGGTAAAATGGGGCAAATTGACTTAACAAATGTTTCACTTAGCAACAAAAACTTTGGGTTCAATTGTGGTCATAAGTCGAGGACTACCTGTATTGCTCTCTTCTTGGCTAATTGCAACCGGAATAGTGATATCATGTTATTTTGCTAGTAGCCTTTTGGTGCAAGGCCTTGTGGGATGTCAGTTCTTGGAGAACTTGTATGGACATTTTGTTCTAATTCTACCATGTCTAGTTGCAAAAAATCCACATGACTTTACTATAGTAGTAAAGATTTTTCCCATTCAGGTCTTCTCTGTCCTCCATGTTTCCCCACTCAATTAATAGGACAGAATTGAGTGCTGTCAGAATCACTGGCAAGGAGATTTGACTCAGTTAATAGTTGACCGGGGGATATATGTGTTGTGGGAACAGAACCATTGTGCAAATACAGTCTGAGTCAATTCTACTTTGCCCAATCACCACTAAATGATAACAAGCCACTTTTTTGACACATTGCCTGGAGAATTTTTAATATTAAGGGTAAACACAAATGGTAGCCATTGGCAGCATTTGGCCATTGCTTTCTTGTAGCCAATCTGTTGCATAAATAGGAACTGGATCACACTCAAATGCATGAGCCTGATTCGCTTTGAACATTTTCTGTGCAGTGAAGGAAGCAATTCTGGACCAGAGCTAGATTTTAGAGACTACTGTTGCAGGGAAGTCACCTCCTTTTGGTTGGCCAGAGAATTGTCAATGGCCTAGGCTTTATTGGCTGCTACTGTTTCTTTTGCTATGAAATGAGATTTTCATAGGCATTTTTCAAAGGGCATTGTCTTCAATAAATTGCCATGGTTCTCTCTTGTTAAAATAAATAAATAAATGATAACAAGTAATAGCAACATTAACTTTGCTGCCATCTAGTGGCCCCATGTAAATAGAGCTTTCCATAGGCTGGCAGCCTTCACTTATTTGGTTCTGCTGCACATTGAGCTCTCAGGAGGCTTAGCCAATGGCTGCTGTTCTCACAATAAGACCACCAAACCCCATTTGTTACTAATTAAAGTAGTAACCCCCAACCTTTTGGCACCAGGGACCCGTTCTGTTTTCCCGTGAACCAGAGGGGATGTGATTTCATGTGCTGCTTGCATCCCTTGGATGGAGCTTCGCTTATTTGCACGGACCGATTTCTGGCATGCCACGGACTGGTGCCAGTTCATAGACTGGGGGTTGGGGACCCTTGCACTAAAGCCTCAGGGCAGCCCAGATTTTCATAACATTTAAAATACAAGAGACTATCCTCATCTTTGGCAGAAACGAAACATTCAATTCTTTCACTCCAGGATTGAGACTGCTTCAGGGTGTACAGCTCAAGGGAGTATCTCATCACTATTTTCCTGTTCAGATATTCTAGCAGCATTTATTCCCTCCCTCCATCCCTTGTAAAGACACCGAGAAAGAAAGTGCCTTTACTTTACTTCCATCTGTTATGCAGTAGTCCTGCTCACCTCCTGTGATGCTGAGCCGTGTTCCACTCCCTGAAACGGCTATCTGGAAATTATTTCCCTCTGCTAGACAGAAGTAGGTGGCACTTTCATCTGTTTGCACCTTCTGGATCTGCAAGATGTAGGCATTGGTGTTGGCATCCCGGATGGGCACAAAACGTGCATCAAATGAAGAGGATTTATCTATCTGCCCATTGTTGCCATGCTTCAGGATGAAGGCTGGGCTTTTGCTTGGCTTTTGCTGGAACCAGAAGACATGGTAATCCTGGATCTTGCCACTTTGCAGAGGGCACTGCAGGACAGCAGTAGAGCCCTCGGCATATGAGGCCTGAGGTGGCTGGATAGGCACAGGTTGCAAGGCTCCACCTGAAGAAGGAAGAAGAGGAGCAAAGATTTACCTTGTAACGAGAGCTGAAAATTGGAAACACCTTGATTAGTTTTTCTTTGGAAAGAATCAGGTCACCCCTGCATGCTGAGAATTGTATGGGGATCCCTTTCCAGAGAAGAAAAATTGGTTGTTAAACCAATTTAACAAAAGCATTTTTATTTGGTTTTGCAACACACTCAATTAAATTAGTTCAAGACAGAGCAGCTCTAATTTGCACAATATCCTAAACTTGGTTTGTTTTAACTTTGGCTACTTAGTTGTCCAAATCTTGACCAATGGATTAGTTCAGGGTTCAGTATACTCTGCAACACCACTGACATCCTCTCCTTTTCCGTGAAACAGGGAATTCATAGTCATATTGGGCCGTGGTGATGTAGTGGTTAGGATGCAATATTGCAGGCTAACTCTATATTCCCACTGTCAATAGTTCAATCCTGATTGTGTTCAAGATTGACTCGGCCTTCCATCCTTCCAAGGTCGGTAAAATGAAGACCCAGATTGTTGGGGACAATATGCTGACTCTGTGTAAACCACTTAGAGATGGTGTAAAGCACTATGAAGAGGTAGATAATCTAAGTGCTATTGCTAGTGCTAAGTGATATGTTAAGTATATTCTGTTTCTGCGGCTTTTTTTATCATGGCCCAAAAGCTCTTGAATTTTTTTTTCAGAAGCCTATCCATCTGCCAAAGTGAACAAAGCTCATGTTTTTGAAAGGGACTTTCAAGATTCACAAGTGTGGTTTCATAGATATTCTGTTTTAAATAGTATTACATAGCCTTTTAATTAGTAGTAATGTGAGGCTGTGCCTTTGGGTGGGGGGGAAGAACAATCTCTTTTGCTACTTTGCAAGCTACATTAAGATGACCAAAAGAAAGAGAAATACACTGCAATAATATTGTTAAAACAACCTTCCATTGTAAACCTGCAGGGGAATGTTGTTTAGAACATTATGTAGCAAGGAATGAGCCTTGGTGGTGCAGCAGACTAAACTGCTGTTAAGTAGCACTTAGCTGCCAGCTGCCTCCAATTACTGCGAGTTCAAATCTCACCAGGATCAAGGTTGACTCAGCCTTCCATCCTTCCGAGGTAGGTAAAATGAGGACCCGGATTGTGGGGGCAATAAGCTGACTTTGTATAAAAAAGAACACCCACCGCTTGGGGGGGGGGGCGAAAGCCCTACTAAGCAGGTATATACAAAAGTATGAAGACTATTGCTTAAGGCATTGTAAGCCGCCCTGAGTCTCCGGAGAAGGGCGCCATATAAATCGAACCAATAATTAAATAAATAAATCTTGCTTTTCAACAATGACAGCCATCCTCTCAGCCATTCACAGAAGCACAGGACAGTTGGTTGACTTGCATACTAAACTTAAACCTTAAACCTAGTTAGACAGAGGATTTGGTGAGAATTTGTCCCAAGCATAGTTTCAGTATGTATGGATGTCCCAGAGATAATTCTGTGGGTGTATCATAAATGGTAACATCATATGTTTATCAGCTTTTATCCAACCACATCGACACGTTTAAACAAATCATTAACTTCAATACCCCACTGCCCCACTTCAGTATTTGTGTATTCAATGTACGGTCTGATAACTGAACTGAAAAATATACCGTATTTTCTGGCGTATAAGATGACTGGGCGTATAAGACGACCCCCTACTTTTCCTATTAAAATATAGGGTTTGGGCTATACTCGCCATATAAGACTACCCCTCAATGTTGTCGGCGCTCCCGTAGTGTCATTGGTCAGCGCCGGCAACTCAGATTCAGGAAGCTGTGCCGATCTCATCAAGACTGCATGCCGCTGAATGCTGGACCCAGCTGGTTGCTGCGTGAAGCACCACCATCCCCCACCGTCCCAGGCATCCAGGTGGATATTACCGATGCTCTGACTTCCCCAGACAGCTGGGGCTCACCATCACTGGGGGTCAGCTGGGGAAGTCGGAGTGTCGGTAGGCTTATACCCAGCGTATAAGACGACCCCCGACTTTTGAGAGGATTTTCCTGTGTTAAAAAGTAGTCTTATATGCCAGAAAATATGGTACTTGCTAGGAAAATTTCCATGCTGCTAGTTCAGTATTGGTTAAAGAATGGCCAGATCCTTGCTTGGTGGCAAAATCTAGCTAATCTTGGTTGAACAAAAATAGTCTAATTATAGGAACTAATTAACAGTTAGATGGGAGACAAGGGGAAAATTCAGAGCTGTAAACTAGACTCCAAGAAGCCAAGCATAACTTGAAAGAGGTTTTAATGATTGGAAAGATGGAAGCAGGGTAGTACAGTGTTTTCTGTTCTAGTTTAGTTTATTTTTTTTTAAAATCACAGTGAGAAGGAAAACAATTTACAGCACATCTCAAAACTGGCATTTGGCTATGTAACAAAGAGGAGAGAGCTCGGAATCCTTAGCCTTATCTCCAATACGCACCACTGCACAAACTTTGCAGATGTTTCAAAGTGGAGATCTCTTGATCTTAGAAAGGAACGTAATATCTCGGAGGCCACCAGAAAGGAGAGAGAAGGAATCCATTAATTTTAATTAATTAATTAATTAATTTTCCTTTCTTTTCAGTTTGAAGAAGAGGAGAGTAGCTGACATATTCTATAGCTCTTGAGGTGTTGTCCCACAGACCATCAGATGGCACTTTGAGCATTATTTGCTCACGGTACCAATGTGACAATAATTGCTTCTATCTACTTGTTATTGAGATTCCTGCTTATTCCATGCTCCTGAAAAAAAATGGATCTATCTATCTATCTATCTATCTATCTATCTATCTATCCATCTATCCATCCATCCATCCATCCATCACCCACCCATAAAGAGAAAGACATATTTATTTTATGTTTCCCAGTTTCCCAGATGTGCATCACTATTTATATGCCTTTATTATCTCTGCTGTGTTCATTAAGTGTATTGTATTCCCATGAAAGATTAGAGATGTCTAGATTTTGCCAGCCCCTCATGCTTACTCTTACACAATTGAGAGAGTTCAGAGATATTTCACAAGAAGAGTACTCCATTCCTCTGTTTGCAATAGAATACCTTATGCCAGACTTGAAATTTTGAGTTTAGACAATTTAGAACTATGTCGCCTTCAGTCTGACCTAAGTGTAGTACATAAAATTATCTGCTACAATGTTCTACCTGTCAATGACTACTTCAACTTCAACCACAACAATACAGGAGCACACAATAGATACAAACTTAAAGTAAACCGCTCCAAACCTGATTGCAGAAAATATGATTTCAGCAACAGAGTGGTCAATGCCTGGAACGCACTACCTGACTCTATGGTTTCTTCCCCAAATCCTCAAAACTTTAACCTTAGACTGTCTACTGCTTGTTTGTTTTTTTTAAAATTTGATTTATATGCCACCCTTCTCCGAAGACTCAGGGCGGCTTCAATGCATTAAGCAATAGCCTTCATACTTTTGTATATTTATACAAAGTCAGCTTATTGCCCCCACAATCTGGGTCCTCATTTTACCTACCTTTGAAAGGATGGAAGGCTGAGTCAACCTTGAGCCTGGTGAGATTTGAACTTGCAGTAATTGCAGGCAGCTGAATGTTAATCACACTGCTTTAGTCTGCTGCGCCACCAGGCTCTTACTGTCTACTGTTAACCTCACCCCATTCCTAAGAGGTCTGTAAGGGGCGTGCATAAGTGCCCCAGCGTGCCTACTGTCCCTGTCCTACTGTCCCCATTTATTCGTACTCATTTCATGTATTCTTAATTATGTTTATACTTTTATCTGTTATCTTGTATATGCTTGACAAAATAAATAAATACATACATACATACATACATACATACATACATACATACATGGTCCCCTTTAGTTGGCACATGTACTCACCCTGGATGGAGAGAGCCAATGAGAGGCACAGCAAGATCTTAGAGCTCATCTTTCTCTGCTCAGGGTTGGGGCTCTGGAGTGAAGCCGATTTTCAGATCTTTACCGTAGAGAACAGTGTATCACACACGGTATTTTATGGGTCTCAAACTCATTTGCAAGCATTTGCTTACAAAACTGGCTTCTTTCCCGACTTTCAGGCAATATAGCTTAGTGATGAGTTTTAAGGCAATAGAGCATAAAGCTGGTTATAAGTGTACTGGGGGATTTCCATGGGGGATTTCTTCAACATTTGAATGCATGTTCTGTTTCTTCCAAAACAGTGCGGTCCTACTGAATTGGGATAATCCGGAGTGATTGTAACAATTTGCTTTATTCCGTTAAAAAAAATCTTTGCATCCAGGCAGAAAAGAGCAAACATTCACAAATAAATCCTTCATCTAAAGCAGATTTCCAGACTACAAGAAGAACAACAAAAAAAGGTTGCTGCTCCTAATTGTTAGATCCTTAATGATAAAAAAAAATGTCTTAGAAATTTTGTTAGAGTAGTATTCCACCTAATTAATTATTCTCCATCCATTCTTAAAATCTTTTGAGGATGACTTAGCTGGTCTCTAATGGAACTGTTGAACTAGCCTTGCCACCTTTTAGCATTCCTTTAAAGTGTCCTTTAGCATTTATCTTGTTATGCAGGAGTCTGTATAACTATAGAGAATAATTTTTTCCCCAGTATGGTTTGAGATCCTAAATACTGAATGTTCTGATCATTTTCTTAAAAGTGCCATCTGATTTAAAAGTACTCTTTGGTATGAAAGGTGGTATGAATGGTTGGAGAATAGGAAAAATGAGAAAGAGGAATAAAGGAGAGAGGGGAGAAAAAATGTTGAAGATCAAAGTACAATCGAAACGAAAGAAATAATGATGGAAAATAAATTGTTGAATAAGATAAAGTTAAAATGTGTGTGAATAGATGTAAATAGTAAGAAAGGGTCACTTCGAAGTAGCTGTAGGGAAAAGTGATATGTATATAAATGTGTGTTTGTGTCTTGTTTTTAATGTTTTCAAAATAAAAAACTTTTAAATAAATAATAAAAGTACTCTTTAAGTTTGATTTCTAACACGCATTAAGATTTGGGAGGTTCTATAACTCTAAGCAGTAAATTATTTAAAATTTAAAATTAAAATTTAACAGTTAATGTTTAATTTAATAAATTAATATTACATATTTAATTTAATAAATTTAAATTTTATTAAAAATTTAATAAACAATTAATAATTAACATTTAATTTAATAAATTTAATTGAAAAGAACCCTTTACTGAGATTTCTACCTCAGTTCAATCTGAGAACCCTGAGCAGTATATAGAATCTAATCCGTAAAGAAAAGTACACATTTGTGTCTACAAATACAAAAAAAATTGGCAACTGACAAAACATGCCTAAATATTTATTAAATTCCTTTTCCACACAACATTCTTCTCTCAAAAGATGGGGAAAACATGCTTATAGTTTAGCATGCCACTCTTCAGTCCCTGAAAGTTCTATATAAAAAAATAAATTTAACTACTTTTCAAAATGTTTTGGGGAATAGAGCCAACCCCACTCCAGGGATAAATTTCTTAAAGGAAGAGTGTCCTAACAGAGACTTCTTATTTCCAGGGCCCTTCCTCCTATCCAGGGATATTCATACTGGAGTAAAAATGGGCAAAATGTCTGGCATGGTGCCACAATTGAAGTCCCACCTCTTTCCTATGTATGTGCATATAGACGGGCATGGCCTGGAATGCGATGCGGTGTCAGCTATCTAGCAGATTGTGTTCCCTGTGTTTGCAGAGGTTGTGCTGTCATATCTCTCAGTGAGTGAGAAGTTGTAATGGTGTGTGGGGATGACCTTGGGAGACAAGAGGAAGAGCCCCATCTTAGACGGCTGTCATGCAAATGGTATCTCAGTGCAGAGAAAGAAAAGAAGTGTACAAAGCATCTCAGAAAGGACCCTGCCTCCCCCCACCCAGTTCTCTGGAAAGTGAAGTCAAGGGAGGGGGCAAGTGCAGTACTTGTAGACTGGAAAGATTCTGTTACTGTAAACTAAAGTGAAGGCAGTGATGGAATTCAGCTGGTTCTCTCTAGATCGCGCTGAAGGGACATAATAATAATAGAATAGGTAGAATTAGTGGGACATAATAGTAGAGTCAGTAGAATTGGTTTGACTTGCTGTTTTGCTTCTGTAAGAATTGCTTTGCTAAGAATTAGAATGGCCTCTGCCATTTGCTTCTACCAGAGATCTCAGCTCTGTGTTATCTTGTTTTTCTTGTACCACTCTGTGCCTGGTGAATATCTCAAGAAGTGGGGTTGCTAGGCACTCAGGCCCCTGTTCCTTGCTGCACAGCCCATGCAGGGAATGGGCCAGGGGGCCAGAATTGGGTACTAAGCTGAGGGTATAAAAGGACACCATACCTTCCTCAAGGGATGGCTATTCCTCACATGCATTGTATCTGTATGTTCTGGATATAGTCCCACCCAGTATTTTGGTTTTGGCCATAAATAAAATCTGCTTCTTTTTGCAAGCCTCGTCTTGAGTCTCTCTCTTTGGCTTTCTGGTCCACATCAAGTACATCTTGGGACCTTACAGTGCGAACTGGTAGCAGTGATTGCAGGAGGCTCCGCCCGCCCACCCATACATAACACGCCACTTCTGTGCATGCGCAGAAGGCTGTGCACACGTGCTTTTAACAAACTGGTAGGGAAGGTAAGTGAATCCCACCTCTGAGTGAAGGTAATGTTAGCACTCATGATTTGTACTTCTTGTTTGGACATGTCTTGCCTTGCTGACAGGAAGGGACTGGCATCTATTGACCTTTCTGGGAGCATCTATTTGGCAGGCAGATTCTACCTGGAACAGACACTTCTGTACAGGGGTGGGTTCTAAATTTTTTTACTACCGGTTCTGTGGGCATGGCTTATTTTGTGGGCGTGGCTTGATGGTCATGTGACAATTCTTTAGGATTTAGCAGAGGTACTGGTCTACCAGGCTTTTAACTGCTTGCAGAGCTGTACCAATCTACCCATTTATTTTTTGCAGGCACTGGTCTACCCATTTATTTTTGCAGGCACTGATGTACTCATGTATTTTTGCAGGCACCGGTCTACTCATTTGTTTTCTTTTACCACTGATCAGCTGTAGGGTGGCCCTTTGAAGCCCCACGGCAAGAATTTAAACAGTTTTTTTCCCTCTAGCCATCAGCTGGGACTCAGGAGGCAGCAATAGATTGGGGGTGAGGCCAAATAAAAGGTAAGAATAATATGGGGGGTGGGGGGGTGCACGGGCACAGGGGGGGCGTGCAGGGGGTGCACGGGGGAGGGGGAGAACCAGTTCAGTGACGTCATATCGTCACTGCTACCGGCTTGGGAGAATCAGGTTGAACCGGGAGGAACCCACCACTGCTTCTGTACTTGGGAGGAGCAGTCTATGTTTTTCCTCTGTGTGTGATTTCTATTAGAGGGAAATACAACAAAAGCAAATCCCTCTTTAGTCTCTTCATTTAGGCATCTCAAATAATTTAAACAAGGAATATCCATTTTTCAGACTTGCAAAATCTTTGCTGATGTTTTCATTGTGTTGTTATTATGACCACCAACCAGTTATAAAAATGTACGTTTTGTTGCCTTGTTGCTGATAGAATTTTAAGAATTGCATCACTCATTGTTGAACATTACAACTGTCTTAAGTTTTTAAATGAACCTTTTAATGTTTGATTTCATTAAAGTTTGTACAGATCTATTCTTTATAATATACATGTGGAAGATCTAAATAATATTGTAAATCAATGGCTGTTAAAGTCGTGATATATTTGTGCTTTAATACGCTCTGAAACTACTAAGAAGATGACTGTGCATTACTGAAAAAGATCTTGCGTTGAAACCATTTATTATTCTGATAAATGAGCTTAGACGTTTTCCACAGATGTCTATTAAATTACATACCATCAAGCAAAGGAATTTGCCTTTTAAAAAATTTTTTCAATGCAGACTATGCCTTTCCCTCCGTTACTCTGTTTCAGTGGCCTATAATTTCAGAAAGTAGGGAAATCATTTTGTTGTTGCCGTGGTAGAAACTGGAGACAGAAATCCTTCCATATTATTCAGAGACCTTTCAGTAAATCTTGATATATTTTTGATCTATCTACCTTCTTCTGAATCATTTATCTCCACTTTCCTTTTTGTTCAGGAGATAGTAACAGCAGAGCATAAGAATGAGACGTTGTCTTGCAACAAGCAAAGAAGTGATGAGCAGAAAGAATCTGGTGTCTTTCACTGTAATAGATCACCCTGTATTATTCACAGCTACTTTACTTTTTCTAAAGGTTGGCCAGTCCCTGCCCATATAAGGGGTTAGGAGTTACTCCTTTTCCTTTCTTTAATCCCAAAACCTTGAAGATCCTCCATCCTTTGAACTTAAGGCAAGCCTTGTAGTGGACCCAGGCCACTTGAGACGGAGAATAAACTCATTCTACAGTCATAAACCCATCATGGAAGCTTGGAAACAGGATGTTTGCTTTCACATTCCCAGAGCAAGGGAATATGATACTATACTTGTCTCCTTAAATTATCTTGCTAGTGTGTTTCATGTATGGATGGTGAAATTCTGAATAAGTGAATTATCACCTTTGATCTAATCTAAAGGCAGAGATTTCTAATCTTCTTTTTTGGAAGACCATTACGTGTTATAACCAAAGTTTGTTTTAAGTTGAAAGATCTTTGGTTAAAACTTATTATTCTCTGGGTTTTGTTTTTTTTGAGAACTTTATTGTCTAGGCTAGAGATGTTGATCTCAAATTGATGAATGAGAAACCATTATGCCTTTGGAAATACCAGATGAAATTAAAATTTTTATTGATAAGATTACTTTAGACTGTCAAGATACTGCTCAGCTCTTAAATTATATTTGGTCCATGTGAATTGATCAAATTTTGCTCTCTCAGCAAAGGATTTATCGATTTATTGTTCCAGATTTACTTGTTTAATCACTGTTCTTTTGAACTGATAATTTTCTATTAGGTTAGATGAGAATAATTTGTATCTTGAAAGCAGATTTTTATTTTATGTGACAAGAAAGAAGTAGGTAGTTATCATTCTCATAATTTATCTGAAAGCCAGCCAGTTAAATAATATTTCATCAAAGAGTTTCATTGGAAACTTTTCTAGATAGGGAAATAATTCATATATAATTAGGTAAAAAATAAGAAAATTTGAAATGACTTTTGTGAGAGAAAGCTTTAACAATGGTGTATCTATTGATAAACTGATTGAAAATTTCTCATCTAACATGCTATATAATTACATTTATTTGAAGTCATATTGCCAATATGGTAGAAAATAGCATTCAACAAATTCCATGCAGTATGTGTCTGTCATGTTTGGCAGCTGATGCCTGTGATTCTTCCAAAGGTAAAACTACATAAAAAGCATACATGGAATGTGAGATCCATGTACAAAGTAGAAGCTATCCATTGAAGAGTAGATTGTTACATTTGAGTTGAGTCTGAAATGTATTGGCTTCATGGCACTGTCTTTAAAAGTAATTTTAAAAATGCTAAGATATGAACACGAGGCTTTTTAGAAAATCATGATGAATATGCCAACTTCAAAATTAGAGATAATGACAGGAACGGGAGCAATATTTCATGAAATGGGGACCCCTGATCATTCATAGCAGACATAGCATGCTGTGGTGGGACCTCTGAGGACCCCAGTATCAGCAGATACATGAGTTCCTAACAACTGACACGTCAGCATCTGATTGGTGAAGCAGGAGCACCTGATGGACCAAGAGGCCTACTCTTGCAAATTCAGCTATTTTTCAGTTCCATTAGTCAAATGAATTGAGATCAATCTGGAATACATCTGAGCTAATTATAGGCTGGGGATGGATGATTCTGACACACCTGGTCACTGTTTTTCTCAACTTGTTTTCTTAAAAGGCTTAAAAATACTTTACCGCAAACCGCTCGCGCGCTCCAGAGCGTGTCTGCAAGGCTTCCAGAAAACAGTGGTGGAGCCAATAGAAATGTATGAAATAGTTTCCAATCATTAAATATGGGGCTAGGTCTCCACCCAGAGAGACCATGGCCCTGTGACTCTGGACAGATAGAAACAATAGCACACATACGCTGTGTTACAGAGACATTTGTACTCACCTCATCTCACCATTATTATATAAATACTCAGGATGCATGGCACCATTCTATACATGTGCAATAGTGCTATAACATATAATGTTGCTAGGTTCTGCACAACAGCACTTAAAATCCATCAGATAATGGATGACCTGTGCCTCAAGTAGCTAAGAAGGCCTTACATTGTGATAGACTTAGTTAGCCATACACTAACTTTTTCCTGCAGGCATTTAATGTTTTACCCCCTCCCTTTAGATTCTTTTAGATTCCTTCCTTCCTTCCAAACATACATGTGTACATATATTTTAAAAATAAATTATAAATGTATGTTAATATATTTAAAATGTATTTTTGGGCTTTCTGACCTTGTGTAACTTTTGTTTTTCTATTTTTTAGCTTTTTAAAATTATTGTTTGTAACCCAGCCTCCTTATTCTCATCTCTGACCCTAATAAAGATTTGTGTGTTTCTTTGTCCAGCTGTTCTATATTTATTTCATTGGAATATATGGTTGGATTCTTAGCTAGGATTTCAGGTCAGATAATATGCCCAAAACCTCTTGATATCTTGAAATCTTCCTCTGACCTGACAGATAGGCCTCTATAATCTGGATTACATCCACATTTCACTCCTCTCAATACTCTATTCATCACTGCTTGTGAGGGAGAGCAATGGAAAAATATGAAACTAGAGGGAAATAGAGAATAAGAAAGAGAACCCAGAGTTATATCCATTTCAATTCAGCAGCATCTTTATAAACTGATTAAAACTTCAGGTTGCAATCCTTTTAATTATTAAATCAGCTACATTCTAGTAAAGTATGAACTTCAATGCTTCATAAGATAAAATATAATGCTAATTTTTACCGCATGCATCACCAGAGCTTAATTATGAGATATATTAAATTCTCAGATCAGAATACTTGTTCACTTAAACTTTGATGGGAAGACTGTATCACTTCAGATAAGAGTAGCCTTAATGCATTGATTTTTTTTTAAACCTGCTGTAATGGATTTCAAAACCTTTAATTGACAACTTTAATGGTTTACTTAAAACATTTTTTAAAAAAGTGAAGCAACCAATGGCCTAATGAATAAAACTGGGGAATATAGGCTCAAATCTCATTTGGTTTTATCTTGTGTGGAAATGTTACATTGAAAGACAATGCAAACATCTCTTTTCTTAATGGAAGACACAGTCTCTACAAAAATGTGCTGAATGCCATTTATTTTGTGAAACAGAATCTGTGTTTAAAAATGTAATGTCTAGTGTCATTTTTAGATTTAATGTAACACTGTTGTCCATGTTATTTGGCCATTTAGTCTCACAGCTAAATAGGCTAAATCAAACATTTTTCACTTCTTTCCCAGCCATCAGTGAAGAATTGTTATTGATCTCTATCCATGGATTTTACAGAAAGATGCAGAATAGATTATTTCTTCAATTTAAATTCACTTGCTTCACATTGAAAAAAAAGCAAACAGCACAATCCAAACAGGTGTTTTATCTTTAGTATTGGAGGCTCTTGAGGTATTGGGTTATTTGAGATACGTTAGCTACTGGTATGTATTTATATAAGATTCAGTTTAGAAATGACTAAAAAAAGGATGCCTCAGTGGGAAGTTGATGCTGTATAAGATATAAGATAAGATAAATCTAAATACAGTAATGTAAGAATAATCCTGTGGGGCTTTCTTGCTAGTTCTCTAGTGTAATTTTAAATCAAGAAGGTGAAATATAAACTCCTTAATCTCACAATAACTCCAGTTTTGATTGGGAAACTATAGACATCTTAGAGTAAGCCAGATCCAAAAAACCGAAGGGAATTCCTAGATGCCCACAATTCTGATGAATCAGCCATTAAAAGGCACATCGAGATAAGCTCCATCTTCACACTATTCAAGAAAGGAAGCAACCCAAGATCAAGGAAAGTGGCAAACACCTACACAGACCTTTCCTTATCACATCTATTTACCAACACCCAGATAAGCAGGTACCAGCTGGATAAGCAAGAACAAAGAATGCCCCCTCTCCAAAATTAAGAAACAATACCCCAATCAAAGCTGGTAAGAGAAGCTACCACAAATAAACAGCTAGCAAACTCCATTCTTTCATACATTAATAATGTTGCCTAGCCTTGTAATGCAAGATCTGCAGTGAAAGATACAAGCTCTAAGATCACCAAGAACTCAACAATTAAACCCTTATCCACATACCTTCTCCTTTATGGCAATTTCAATTCACTAGAATTAAATGGTAGGGATATTTTCAAGAGCTTTATGCATTCCAGTAAATAATGTTTAAGCTTATTCTTATTCCGTTGCCATTCAGTCTAAATATTTATTGCTGCCAGCTACGTATATGCCAACACTATATTTTTTAAAGAGAAAATTCATTTAAAATACATCATCAAATTGTTACTGAGACTTTTGTAGATTAAATAAAGATGTTGGCTACTTGCACTTCTGTTTGCACCCAGAAAAGAAAGTTGTGGTTGGGATGGATTTAAAACTGTACCCAAATGCAAAAATGAGATGGGCAAGAAAGTGGGGGATGAACTCAGACCTCCAATTAAAACCAAATTTCTTCTCCTTCTTGCCATCATCCTATATCTAGATACTGAATTGCTACCAATCTAACAGAAATGGGAGGGGGAGAAGGAGGGAAAACCCTGAAGAACTCAAGACACAGGCATGATTTTCAATCATTGTCCCAACAGATTCCATACAGGAAAAAAAAATAACGCAAAATACGAGCAGCAGCTCATCAAGAACGACTAGAAGAAGAGAAATAAAGCTGGTGTGAATAAAGCAAAACTATGCTACCCAGATAGCAGCCCCCAACTCTTTTATTCTGGAGAAATAAAAGAAGACTTAACACATTGGCCATGTACTTTGCACAACAGAGTGATCGCCTCAACTTCAAATTTAAATGTCAACTGACAGCACAATGGTTCACTAGGCACGATTTACATCAGTTAGTGGAGTGTGGAGATAAACAAACTGATAATAATCAACCTTCTTTTCTGATCCAGATTGGTCCAAGCAAACATGAAAGTATTTTGAGTTATTGACGGAGCAAATTATAATAGTTTTTAAAACATAAATCATAATGCTTTGATTCTCATTGAGCCCTGAGGGGGACATTTTCTTAAGGTTTTTGTACTAATTGGTTATTTATTACTTTCCTTAGTTCCCCCTTTGCTTTTCACTTTAAATGTCAATATTTTAAACCAAGATGTCAAGGTTTTAAATGTTAAAAATAATAAAAAAGAGAAAAAAGAATGTAGGAATGTATTAAATTAAAAGATTTCTTTTTGTGTCCAAATGAATCTGCCAAATTAGGATTTCTTCTCCTTATTAGATCTCTTGCCAACAGAAAACCTGAGCTTTCTTTTCAGATATACAGTACTTAGCACGTTTTCTTTTATTATATTGAGATTTAGCATCCCAGTATTTTAAATTAAATTAAATTAAAACATTGGAACGACATTCATGAAATAAATGCAAATCTTAGCTGAAAACACTGTAAATGATAAGTGGTGCGATACGCTACTTTCTGGAATGAGATTGCTTTATGGGTTGCCACTGCAACACGAGACATTAGAGTTATTTTCCACTGCAATCTAGAGTTTCTCCAGGTTGAAGAAGTGAAACATGGCTAGGAACAAGCACACTGAGATCAGCCATCTGGCAAGACCCATTCAGCGGAGTTCACTTTCAATTAAGAAAATTAGAAGACAAAGAAAGAAAATAATGTTAAAAAATTCTCCAGTAATTCTGCAGAGCAAATTTCATTAGGAATATTCCCAGTGTCAATCACAGAATTTTTTTAATGTAGCTGAGACTCCAGGAGGCTAATGTGATAATTCAGTACAAACTGATTAGCACACATCACTGTGAGGGGTCATTGGTGCTCTCTGAACTTGCTTGTTTTCGTGCAGACGTTTCATTCCCTAACTTGGTAACATCATCAGTACTAGTACTAGCACTGATGATGTTATCTAGTTAAGGTAATGAAACGTCTGCACAAAAACAAGCAAGCTCAGGGAGCACCAAGGACCCCTCTTGTCAACCCTGAGCTACAAATATTCTCCTTTATGTGTAACACATCACCATTTCCTGACCTTTCATTTGATCCTCAAGATTAGAGACTTTCTTTTAGATCTGTTCAAAGATTTGTTAATTTCTGTAGTTATTACTTTCAAAGAAAAGAGATAGGTTTTTAAATTGACTTCAAAATTTATAATTGCAAAGAATTTATTTTAATAAATACTTGGACATCTTCCTCTCCTGCTTTTTGATATAAAAGGGGATGATGACATAGCTCATGCTGGTGTTGCAGCAGAAACTTTTTTGGTTTTAGTTGACATATTTAGAGCAAAATAATTATCTACAGTGGCATATTACTGTATCTTTGAGGAAGTTGCATAACATTCTCAGAGACTCTTCCCATCCTGCTTACAGTCTTTTTGGACTGTTGCCTTCTGACAGAAGATACAGAACAATTAAAATTTGGACCACATGTTTAATGAATAGTTTTTATCCCAGAGCTATAATTGCACTCAACAATGAACTAAAGGGCCACCATCAGTGATATTTATTTATTTATTTTTATTTATTAAATTTATATACCACCCTACCCCCGAAGGACTCAGGACGGTGAACAGTTGAACGAAAAATACATGTGATACAGATTAAATTCAAAAATCAATCAAAAATACAGTTAAATAGTTTGGTTCAGAAATAGAATTAAAGTAAACATCTCAATTTATAGGGCAGATTCCAGTTTAAAAATTTAAAGTAGTTTTAAACGAGGTTAGGTCAGGCTGGCCTGCTTGAATAGAAATGTTTTGAGGGCACGGCGGAAAGCATGAAGATCCGGGATCATCCATATCTCTGAGGGCAGCTTGTTCCATATGGTGGGTGCTCCCACAGAGAAGGCTCTCCCTCTGGGGGCCACCAGTCGACATTGTTTGACTGACGGCACCCCGAGAAGTCCCTCTCTATGGGAGCGTACTGGTTGGTGGGAGGTTATTGGTGGCAGAAGGTGGTCTCGTAGGTATCCTGGTCCTAAGCCATGGAGCCCTTTAAAGATGGTAAGTGAAACCTTGAAGCGCACCCGGAAGATCACAGGGAGCCAGTGCAGCTCGTGCAGGAGGGGGGCCACATGGGAGTGCCACGTTGCTCCCATAACAACCTGCGCGGTCGCATTCTGGACTAACTGGAGCCTCCGGGTGCTCCATGTTGGACAGTATTACTTGGTCTGTTGTGTGGATGTTTGGGTGGTTTGGGGTGGGGAATTGTGGTGGGTGGGAGTGTGTTTGGGGATTGCTATGTGTTTAGGACCTGGTCTTTGGGTGTTAAGTGAATTTCGTTGTATGGCTATACTGTGTGTATATACACACACACACACACACACACGCACACACGCACACACACACTGTGTATACACGTACAATGACAATGAAGTTATTATTATATTACACTATATTGCTTTGATGAAATCTTCTCCATGCAATCCCCTTCTTGAATGGCTTCAATAAAAGACTTCCTAACAGGATTTAAAACTGATACCTTTTGATTTTCCTCCTGAACTCTTGAATACATCTGAACTGTAACATATTAACTATGGTAGCTTGACTTCCGGTTGGGACCCGCGACGTTGGGATGTTGGGAGAGTGACTGCTGCTCCTTAACACCTCCAAATGCTGTGTTTTGGGGATCCTTTCGGGGGCGCGGAGCCCGGAGAGCCCCGCGGACAAGAGAGCAAGTCGGGCGAGCGTGACAGCGGATCGCAACGCCGATCGCAACGACCGGGTGGCTCTGTCAAACCCAGCATAAGTGAGTCGGCCAGAAATGGCTGACCTGAAGCCGCGGTAACCGACAACAAGAGAGGAAGCTACGGAGAGCGGAGGTTATAGTGTCCAGCAGTTTAATACCTTTTTTTAGCCATCAAGAAATTGGCATCAGAGAGAGTTGCCGGTGAGAGTCGGAGGAGAGGTGCTCAGAGAGGGGGAAAAGCGGCGTGTCAAGATAGAGAGCGGATCGGAGAGAGGAGCTGCCAACAAGCCAGCAGAGGAGACGTGGGAGACGAGGCGGCGAGAATACACGCGTGAGGGAAGACGGGCAAGAGGAGCTGAGAACCCGCGACTCAGAACTTTAGATTTGCTGCAGATGTGTTATAGTTGGAAGAAGAACGTATAGAAGACTACGGACCCTTTCTCTTTGGAAACTTTGGGACCGGAAGTGCAGCCATTGCAGAGGCTTCTCCGAGGATAATTGAAATAGCTGACTCATTGCCTCATAGATAGTCCAGCACAGAGAAACTCCACAGAATATATGACCCAGAGAACGGTTATTTGCTTTTTTTTGCTACTCTACTGAAGTGAATGTGATATTTCGATATTCTTACCCTCTTATCTAATTATTCTAATTATTCAACTACGATAGTGTATTTAATTATATTTATATTTATTACCCCATATTAATATATATACCCTATAGAACCAATATATTTATATTACCTTATATAGTCACTTTATTCACATATTATCGTAATTTTTATCTCTAATTAATTTACATTAGATTATATATTAACTTATACTAATTCATATTATATTAATAGTAGATTGAGACTGTTTGAACAGAAAAAAAATTGTTTCTTTTTTCATAATTTAACATAATTAATAGAATTGATCTTGTATGTGATATATTTGTTTAGAATTAATTAAGGAATTTAAAATCAACTAAGAAAGATACTTGATTATAGTACCTTATATATCTCTCTTAAGATTCCTAGAGCAGATAGTAACCATTATTGAAATTACTAGAAAATATATACTTATATTGAAACTACTTTAAAATTGATACAATTTAACTGACACCAATAGAACATCTCCTGAATCCTTTGATAGAATTAAAAGAGACATAAGTCAAAAAGGGCTTAAGATTGGCTTAGAGGGAGACCCTTTGAATAGACAGTGACGAGCCTTACTGGATGGTTATTTGGAAAAATATAGAGAGGATATTAAGGAAACAAAAGGCGACTTTAAAGGAAATGGCAAGTTTGACCTCTACCATTGCAAAAACAGGGAAAAAGGTCCCATCTAACCCAACGCTGTCAATGGCGTCTCCAGTTACTCAGAAACCACTAGATGGCCTACAGAAACTGGATAAGCCCCCTGTAACTCCTACACTGCAAACAGTACAATCTTCCCTCTTATCAATCCAAGAAACCATGTTAGCAATGCAGGAAAAACTACTGAACAGCCACTCTGAGCTGAAAATGGATATCCATGTGTTGGACTCAAAAATGAATGAGATCCAAACCTCCATTGCTAAGAATGAAAATAGAATCCAAAAGGTAGAGCAAAGGACTGAGAAAAATGAGAAGAAACTGGAAACAGTGGACCAAATCCTATCGGCACAGAAGAAGGAAACGGAGGATTCCTTGATTCAACTCGAGATGGATAGGGCCTCGTTCTATCTCCGTTTTCAGAACATCATAGAAGATAAAGAAGAGGACCTGGGAGATAAGATGGCCGAGCTGATTGCGGAAGCTCTCCAGCAAGACAAACAGGAAATAATCAGGGAAATCGACGAGGCTTATAGAGACCAACTATGTGAGGAGAAACAGGCTGCCAAGAGAGGTCCACGTACGTTTTGCCAGGAAAAGGGTGAGAGATATATTATACAATATAGCACGGGAAGATCCAATCGTTTATAGAGGGAAAGAGATAAATGTACTTAAACAGACCCCAAGAAGAGTGAGAGAAAGGAGAAAAAACTATAGATTCTTAACAAACCAGCTAAACAAGAGAAATATAATATTTCACTGGCTTATACCAGAAGGAATGCTAATATCATGGCAGGGGAGAAAAATAAAAATCGATTGTTTAAGTACGGCTCAAGAATTCCTGGACCAACTAAGAGGAGGGGAAGAAGAACAATCCAGTAAGGAGGATATAGAAATGGCGAATACAGAGGAGGAAACATCACAAGAACAGAGTACGAAGGAAGATATAGAAGACGAAAAGAAAAAGGAAGACATAGAAGATAAAGGGAAAAAAACTAGACCAGTAAGACAAGTAACCCTAAAGGCAAACAAAAACTAGGCACTAGACACTAACATTCGGGATGGATGGTATTAAAATCTTATCGTTAAATGTCAATGGTTTAAATGAACCAAAAAAGAGAAAATTAATTTTGACAAAACTAGCTAAACAAAACCCTGACATAATTTGTATGCAAGAAGTCCATGTAAAAAAAGAGGAAGTATATCGTTTAGAATACCCCAAATTTGGCAAGGTATTTACGTCATTAGCTGAAAAAAAGAAAAGGGGAGTAGCCATTTATGTTAAGAAAGGAATAGAAGCTGAATGTAAATATAAAGATGGAAAAGGGAGAATACTAATACTAGAAATAATGAGAGGGCCCTCTAAAATGATAGTGGTTGGGGTATATGCCCCAAATAAAAAACAAGGGAAATTCTTTGAAAAATTACACGAACAACTTGCTAAATGGACACAGAATGAAATATGTTTATTAGGGGATATGAATGGAATAGTAGACCCGAGTAAAGATTATAAAAGTGGCAAAATCAGGAAAAATAAAAGACTTCCCCTACCTAAAAGTTTTTTCGACTTAATTGAGGAAATCAACCTAATTGATATGTGGCGTACACTGCATCCCCAAGAAAAACAATATACATTTTACTCAATTCCACAGAACTCTTGGTCCAGAATAGACATGGTATGGGTCACTAGGAAACTAGGCTTAGAAATTAAAAAAGTGGAAATATGTACAAATACCTGGACAGACCACAAGCTACTTGAAATCAATTGGCAATATAGGAATAAGAGGAAACAACCAAGATGGAGCCTTAGGACAAGTCTGTTAAATGATAAAGAGCTCTTATCAAAACTAAATAAAGAAATTAAACAATTCTTTGTAGAAAATGGGAAACAAGGCACGGCAAGAGAAATCGTCTGGGACACTATGAAAGCTTACGTGAGGGGGATAGTCATCTCGCACATGGCATTTAAAAACAAAGCAGAACGAAAGGCCAGGGAGGGTTATACTAAAATCTTAATAGAATCCGAAAAAGAATTACAACAAAATCCGGGAGATGAGGTGGCCAAACAAAGGTGGTTGATGGCGAGACATAGAATTAATTTGTTAGATCAGGACGAGATGGCACAAAAAATAAAGAGATCTAAACACTACTGTTTCGAAAATGCCAATAAGTCAGGAAGATGGCTCGCCTATAAACTAAAGAAAGAAAAGGAAAAGAATCAGATATTGGTACTGGAAGATTCTAAAGGAAATTTCTTAACAAGGGAAGAGGATAAATTAGAGTATGTGAGGGAATTTTATGAAAACCTATATCAAGATGAGAAAATAGAAAATAGAACCAAATAAGGTAGAAAAATATCTGATGGACGCCAGCCTACCCCAAATTACGAAAGAAGAAAGAGAAATGTTGAACAGGAAAATTACAATAGAAGAACTAAAAGTAGCTCTTTCTAAAATAAAAAAAAACAAATCTCCAGGTCCAGACGGCCTCCCTGGGGAATTCTATGTAAAATTGGAAGAAGCATTAAGCCTAGAGTTATTAGAAATATTTAATGAGGCCCTAGTAGGTTCAACAATCCCGGATACCTGGAGGGAAGCATACCTAACGCTCATTTTGAAAGACGGTGCCGACCCAAAAAGAATAGTAAATTACAGACCCATTTCTCTCTTAAACTCCGACTATAAATTGTTTATGAATATAATAGCTGAGAGAGTTAAAATAATCCTAAACTCCTGGATACACAAAGATCAAAACGGATTCCTCCCGG
The DNA here is from genome assembly GCA_012654045.1 of Ptyas mucosa. Lineage (NCBI taxonomy): Eukaryota > Metazoa > Chordata > Lepidosauria > Squamata > Colubridae > Ptyas > Ptyas mucosa. The sequence continues at coordinate 10,198,294 of WNWU01000054.1, forward strand.
GAAGGCAAATCAGAGACAACTTAAGAATAGTATTAAATACCATAGAATATTACGAACAGCACCCTGAAAAACAGCTCGCACTGATGTTTGTTGACGCCCAAAAGGCCTTTGATAATTTAAATTGGAGTTTTATGATAAATCAAATAAATTTAATGGAATTCGGGACAAACTTTAGGAAAATGATCCAAAATATTTATTACAATCAGAGGGCCAACATATTGATAAACGGGGATAAGACCCAAATATTCCAGATACAAAAAGGAGTAAGGCAGGGATGCCCTCTATCCCCCCTACTCTACATTCTTGCACTAGAGGTGTTGCTGATAAAGATTAGAGCCACTAAAGAAATTAAAGGGCCTAAGGTGAGGAAGGAAATCTATAAGATACAAGCCTTCGCAGATGACGTAGCCCTTATTATGGAAGACCCACTAGAAACTGGACCAAGAGTTTTACTAGAAATACAAAAATATGGCCAAGTGGCGGGCCTCAAACTTAACAAGGAAAAAACTAAAATAATAGCTAAAAACATGACAGGCATACAAAAAAAGGAATTGGAAGCTCTATTAGGTTTTCAGATAGTTAAAAAAATTAAATACCTAGGAATTTGGATTACTGCGAGATATTCATCTCTGAAAGAGGACAACTTCACTCCATTGTTACATAAAATACATCAGGAACTTAAAAGATGGGAAAAATTAAAATTGTCTCTCACAGGGAAAATAGCCGCAATTAAAATGAGCATTTTACCCAAAATTTTATTTTTATTCCAAAATATTCCACTAAGCTTGGACAAAAATTTCTTCTTAGACCTGAATAGATATATTAGGAACTTTATATGGGAGGGAAAAAAATCGAGAATATCATTCAAAACATTACAGGGCAAGAGAAAAATGGGCAGATTCGGACTCCCGGACTGGGAAGTATATCAAAAAGCAGCAAAATTAATTTGGATCAAGGAATGGGTAACACTACGTAATAAGAGAATATTGACAATAGAAGGACACGACCTGCAAGAAGGTTGGCATGCCCACCTTTGGGATTTCAAAAAAAGGAAGAAAACCTATTTCCATAATCATAAAATTAGAGAAACACTTATACAAACCTGGGAGGAAATCAGACAGAAAATCTACGTCAAGGCCCCAAATTGGCTTTCCATTATGGAAGCTTTGACCGCCCCAAACAAGATGGAAAGCGAAAAATTTGGAACATATAAGGATATTTTGGATGAAAATGGAAGGATCAAACCTCTAGAAACCTTGAGAGAACATGGATTCAAGTTGGATTGGTGGAAATATTGGCAGTTGAATTCAAGATTCCAAAAGGATAGGGACCAATTCGGTATTGAAAGGAAATTTGGAGACTTTGATAAAATCATATGGGGAGCAGATAAGAAAATGTTAACAAAACTTACAATTTCATATTAGATGAGGATAAGGCAGAGGCCATAGCAAAAAACCAATTGAGTATCTGGGGAAAAAAATTTTGGATATTGTGTTAATTTTAATGATTGGGAGGAGGCGTGGAACAGAAATTTTAAAATGACAAAAGCAGCAACATTCCGAGAGAACCACTATAAAATGCTACATAGATGGCACCTAGCGCCTGCTAGGTTAGCAAAAATGTTTCCAAATCTCTCACCCACGTGTTGGAAATGCGATAAAGAGGTCGGCACATATTACCATATGTGGTGGTCCTGCCCAGTAGCTAAAAGGTTTTGGACAAAAATACGACAATGGCTTTGCGAAATGTTAGAGCAAGATGTAACCTTATCCCCAGAACTTTTCCTTTTAGGTATAGTGGGTGATAGTCTAAAAAATAACAAAATTCAGCTTATAACCCAAGTATTAACTGCGGCTAGATTGGTATTTGCGAAATTCTGGAAAAGTAAAACTCAACCCCCAGAAGAAACTTTAATTAACAAAATATTAGAGTGTGCAGAAATGGCAAAGTTAACGAGTCTGTTAATGGATGATGAGATATCTAAATACTATGAAGTATGGGAAAATTGGTATAACTGGCTAAATAATAGAAAAAGACGATGACCTGGTTTTTTTGTGAATAGATACTGTGAAACATGACTATGTACTTATAGAATGTAAATATAATGATGGGAAAAAAGATAGTTTAGGACAAAGTAGATTAGATATATGATATTTAACCTATAAGAACACTGTACCTCCGGATAACAAAGAGACTTTGTAAATTTTTAGTTTTTTAACTTTGAAAACTAATAAAGTATTTGTATAAAAAAAAATAAAAAAAAGAAATTGAGATGGGAAAGAAAGAAAGAAAATCTTGGAGATTAAATGAAAATCTATTTAGATATGAGAAAAATGTAAATGAACTTAAGAAGCATATAAAGGAATTTTTCAGATGGAATTCAAACAAAGGTACCCCTATTGAAATAGTTTGGGATGCAGGTAAAGCATATATGAGAGGGGTACTGATACAAATGAACTTTAAGCATAAACAAAACAGACAGAAAAAGAGAATAGAACTGGAAAGAGAGATAAAGAAGAAGGAACAGCTTTTGATGAAAAATCCAACAGATGGGAAATTACAAGGAATTATTAAACTTTTGAAAGACCAATTTCAAATGCTTATAGCAGAACAAACAGCAACTAATTTACAATTTGCAAAACATAATACCTTTGCCAATGCTAATAAGCCAGGCAGATGGCTGGCCTATACATTGAGGAAGCAATTAACTATACGAACGATTGACACCATTGAGCATGCCGGGAAGGAAGTTTTTCAGCAAGAACTAATTAAAAAAGCTTTTTTGGATTATTATACTAAGTTATATGCTAAGGATAATATACAGAATAAACTTATAGATAAATATCTTGATGGAAAAAGGGTCACTAAGATTTCATCTGCTCATAAGGAAAGAATGGATCAACTAATAACAGCTGAGGAGATTAGTTTTGCTATAAAACAACTGAAACCAGCAAAAGCTCCAGGGACGGATGGCCTAACTGCAGTTTATTACAAAACCTTACAATCTGAAATGATTGACCATCTTAAAGATTTATTTTGTAGCATACAGCAAGGTGGTAAAATACCTTCTTCATGGAAAGCAGCTTTTGTATCATTGATACTGAAAGAAGACTCAGGTCCTAAAAAACCAGAAAATTTTAGACCAATATCTCTTTTAAATACGGATTATAAAATTTTTGCAAAAGTATTAGCCAACAGATTAATGCCAGCTATTCAAGAGGTGATTCATCATGATCAAGCAGGATTTATTGAAGGCAGATACAGTTGTGATCAAAATTATTCAACCCCCAATGCTGTAAAGGGGTTTAGGGACTATAGTGTACATTTGTAATTGTATTCAGAATGAAATCCTACAAGGACGTTTTACAGAACCAAATGCAACTAAAATGACATCAATTGTTTTTGTAATACAGTAGTAAATGTTTCTTTTGTGGTTTCTTCATTGACACAATTATTCAACCCCTTAAAGACTACCACTCTGAAGAACAGAGGTTCATTCAGGTGTTTTCGATCAGGTATTGAAAACACCTGTGGATGACACCGAGCAGCAATTAAGCATAATAAGCACCAATTAGGCAGCTTTAAAATGACTGTGATACTCAGCTCCTTCTAGACATTTACTGGTGTGGTTACAAACATGGTGAAGGCAAGAGAATGGTCCAGGAAGACAAGAGAAGAGGTGATTTCTCTTCACAGGAAGGGCAATGGCTATAAGAAGATTGCAAAGATGTTAAACATACCAAGAGACACCATAGGAAGCATCATTCGCAAATTCAAAGCAAAGGGCACTGTTGAAACGCTACCTGGTCGTGGCAGAAAGAAGATGCTGACTTCGACTGCTGTGCGCTACCTGAAGCGTAGAGTGGAGAAAAGTCCCC
>WNWU01000054.1:10210920-10230458 GCA_012654045.1 Ptyas mucosa
CCCCCCCCCAAGAAAGGATTTCTTCCATGCATAATTAACTCATGGGATGTATTGCCTCAAGAAGTGGTAATTGCTTTAAAAGGGTATTAAACACATTATGAAGGATAAGTTTATCAGTGATGATCAGTCATAGGGGCTATATGTAAGTTCCAGGTCCAAAGTTAAGTATTTCACTATGATTTGATTTGATTTTTTTTTTAAATGGAAGAACCACCATGCCTAATTGATTTTTTGTTTTGAAAGATCTGATTAGAAACTTAGGAAAACATAAGATTACTAGGTGGACTTTTGACCTGGTTCAACATGCTTCTGATGTTCAATATACTGGCAGATGGGTGAGAAGAGTTTTATCTGAATGTGTGCAGTTTGCCTCCGACCCCCCCCCCTCCAACAAACCACAATTTCCCTGCAACTTGAATGAAATAGTATGAATGCCAGATCAGTAAAGATGAGAATTGAACTGGGTGGGAGGGGAGGTAGAGCTGGGGAAGGTCAGGAGAAAAGCATTTCTGAAGAATGAAATGCTTGGTTGAATGCTGATGGGAAAAGGCAGATAGTTAGATCAAGATGGAATTTCAACTAAGTTTAATACATTGGTTCTAATGCAGGTAGAATCTTGCTTAAATCTTGAAATGATACATGAGGCCTAAGCCATGATTTCACATGGATGGAAATGGAAATCAAATTTGACCAAGATCCCATTCAACCCAATCTCCCTTAATACTGTAACCTTTTGTTCCTTTTGAGTATACAAAGAATGTGGAATGTCTCACTCATCTTTATAACTGCCCTACAAGTAAATGCCTGGATCTGTTTCCTAGATCAACCATCTGGGGTTGTGGTCAGCTTGCCTGAGGGCACCTTTGGAAGCAATGAGATCTTACACACCGGATCTTCCTTTCCCCAACTTAATATTGGAGCACCAAGCAAAATTGCACAAGGGCATCCTCCAGAAATTCTCTTTTGCAACCTCAGTGGAAGTGAGCAAGACTATTGCACATCTCCGGTTGGTTTCACTGGTTAGCGTGCAGGAGTGTTCCCTAGTGCATTGTAATTTTCTTCGAGAGGGGTCTTTATTTGATAAAACAACTTGGCTATACACATTCATCTCCTCTCCCTTGTGTGTGTGTGCATGAGTGCGCTTGCCTTTTCCCCCCTTCATTTTTCATTCTGGAATTGCAGACCTAACCTACAGCATTACCTGAAAATGGGTAGATACTCCTTGAAAGGAATGCAGTTCTCCCAATGTGCAAAGAATTCATGAGAAGATTTAAAGTTCTCAGAACAGAATTTGCCGGAAGAAAGTCTAGGATTCCACTCAACTCAATGGCCAGTGATAGTTTATCACATTGTGAAAGAAGTGAGGTAACTTTCATGACTATCTAAAGAGGAAGGGAAGTTTATGACCATTAAATCCAGAATTGCAGGACAGTACTGCTGGCTTTAAGGCAGTGGTGCCTTATTTAGATGTTTCAAACATTAGATATTTAAATAGATATTTCAAGGGAGCCACAGGTGAAACATGCAATGGGACCCATAACATGTGCAGAAAAATAAAGTGAACTATACTGCAAATATTGCCTTGTTGAAGTCAGAAACACAGCTACTGTCTGGGTTACATTAATCGACCAATGAGCTCCATTCAAAACAAAATTGTGTAAGTAATTGCGTATTGTAAAACCGCATTCCTGCTTTTTTAATAAATAAAAATGTGTATTCTATTTGCAAGCCAAGTCTGTAAATGGCAATCTTTTTCACCAGTGATAGGACCCGGACAGAAGAAAAGCAGGCTTAGTAAGGGGCCATGAGGGAAAAAAAGCTTGAGAAAAGGGACAAAAATATGAACTGACAAAGGTGCATCACAAATGCATGCAAGGAACTGTTCAGAGGGACACTGCTTCTCTTCACATCCCCAAATATGTCCTGCTTGCCACAAGGGTTTGAAGAGGCTACTCTGGGCTTTGAGAGGAGGGCTCTAATTCGCCAGAGCTTCTCCTGGTAGATGCACAGATGATTTTACGCCCTTCCTAGTAAATGTGAATCTTCCTGCTCAAATCTAAGAGGTTGAGGATTGAATGAACAGACTCAGATTTTTTCAGAGTTGTGGAGTGAAGGTGAAGGGCTGAAATCCAACTACAAGTTGGCATCAGATGGAAACTTACCTCTTAGAGGTAAGAAAAGCAGCTACAGAGATTGTTTTGTAAGGCAAAACTCTGCACTCCACACTGAGATCTGGCGGCTTGCAAATTCTGTTTCTGAGTAACATTCTTTGCCCTAAAAGCAGTAAGACAGAATAGATTATAATTAATATGTCCCATTTCGTCTGAACAAACTTTTGCCTGCAACTAACTGGGGCCTTTTTCAGAGTAATCCTGAATAAAATCAGAGTAGATCATAGAAACCACCCTCACTAACTATTATTATTATTATTATTATTATTATTATTATTATTATTAAATTACATTTATATACCGCCCTACTCCCGAAGGACTCAAACAGGCAAACTGGAAGAGAAGGAGAATTGCCACTCCATTTGTAATCAGCTGGAACATTTTGGGTGTTCCTTGAACAAAGGCCAGCTTCACATTCACATTGTTAAGTCTTTAGCTTTCTAAGCAGATTTATTTTGAAGCCAGCCCTGTTGTTCCCAAGACTATATGTGCCCCAATATCCCTGCAATCAATTGCTGAATTGGATCCAGAGATACGGATCTGCTTTAACTTCTCAGAGATGGTAGTACAAATAATGCTGATATTTTGAGAAAATCATGGTTCCAGTTTCTCTTTGGGTTTTCCCTAAATTTCTAGAGGTTCCTTAATTGCCAAGGGTAGATACTCACCAAGGCTGCTTTTAATTCTTCAGCTGACCATTATATCTATTAAAATAGGTTAACATATCCTAAATTGTGTTGCATTTCATCCCAAGAAATTTGGTGCAACTCACAACAACCCTGTTAGGCTGATCGGGTGGAAAGATAGTGAATGCTATGGTCACACTTTGTTTCCTAGCTAAATGGGGCCTTGCCATCACCCCAATGCTCTCAAGTTCTAACTAAGTGGGCTTCCTGCTAACTACATCCCCAATATACCTTAAAATACTGCCTGCATCCACATTTGGTAAGCAAGAAACTGATGTATGGGATGAGATTGATTTTCCCACCAAAATGTCTTTATATTTTTGGAGCAAAAGTCTAAGCTGGTTGGAAGGCTGGAATGGTGAATATGCTGTAGTTCTTCATTCTCACACTATGAAAACTGGGTTCTGACATTGGGCTAGGCATGGATTGTTCCACCATACCTAGAGAAAAATGGAGGTGGTAGTGATGGTGGAATTGTGTGACAATTGTGTAACAATTGCATGACAATGTGTGATCAAATGTAATGCTTATTCTTTTTTTAAATGCTGATTTTTATTCATATGAAGCATTTCCCTCAGGAGCTTAAGGCAATATACATAGCCCTCCCTTCTGCAATTTTCTCCAGAACAACAACTTTGTGAGGTAGGCTAGATTGAGGAAAAAACAAACAAACCCAAAGCCACCCAGTGAGCTTCTGTGGCTGCAGCCGGAACAAGCAAGAGGGTTTTCCTGCTGTTAGTCTAACCACTAGATCCCTAGGGCTGTGCAAAGAAAGCTAAACGTGGGATGGTTTGAGGGAAATGGAAATGTGGCCTGGAGATCTGTTAAGGTGCTGGCCTAGAAAACAGCAGACTGTGAGTTCTAGTCTAGTCTTAGGAATGAAAGCTGCCGGGTAGCCAGTCATTCTCTCACAGCCCAACCCACCTCACAGACTTGTTGTTGCGGGCAAAATAGGAGGAGACAGAAGTATTAGGTATGTTCACCACCTTGAGTTACTTCTAAATTAATAAAAATGGGATAAAAAAACATAAACAAACAAACATACAAAGGTTTGCATGTATGCATGTGGAAGCATGCATGGTAGTTTTCAATTGAAAATATGCAGGCAATTGAACTGACTGACCCACATTGCAAGTTTATTGCATGGGTCATGGAGGAGTGATTTTAAATGATTAAAGCTGAGTTATCATATAATTAATTGCTATATTTTATTTATTGCTGGCATATGGCTGTTGCTGGAAGTATGTTCTGCCCTCTATGTCCACCAATAAACTAATAGACTATCTTCCTGTTGAGAACCACTAGAAAATCAAGGGAAATTCTTTTTGTCCTTCAGCTGAAAATATTTGGAGGTAGTTCTTCTTTTTACTTTGCAAGTATAGAACAGCTTTTTCCTCCTCTGACTCATTCTATTCATTCAGTTCACTTTGCTGTGTTTCAATTCATTCATTTCCTCTGGGGAGAAAAAAAAACAGCAAATGAACAATACAGTATTGTTAATATGTTAATATATTAATCCCTTTAGATATTTAGGTTTGCAGGACAAATTTGCATAGGAATTAGTAAAGGAGGTGCTTAGATACTGTATGTATGAAAAAAAAAGATTAGATGATGCTAACCTGAAATCTATTTTATGTAAAGGAGTGGTTTTGGTAAATTCTGACTTTTACTAATTTCTGAGATGATATGCTTTTGGGTTTTTGTAAACTATGAGTGGCAACAGGCTTATGGACTATGCCAAACAAAAAAGGGAATATCTATTCAAAGTTGTAACTTTTTGAAGTAGCCACAGATACAATTTGAGTACTTCTAATTCTATCATTGAATAGTTTACTGTGTCTGGCCTTATGGCAAAAATCAAGGTTTTGATTTTAGTACTTCTCACTATATTTTTGTTAATTGCACTCATTCTTGACTTGGGCATTTTGGACACAATCCAGTCCTCAAATGAGCATTTTAGGCTGCAACCTTGAAGCCCACAAAAAAGCCCCACAGAATTTGATAGGATTTATTTTTGCATAGATGTGGATAAGATACCACCCACCAATCTCTTTTAGCTCTTATTCCTTGTTTCTCTTGATTTTTTCCCCTTTGTGTTTGCATTTGGACATCATAACTAAAATGAACTCTGTTTATTAAAAAAATAAAATAAAGGTGATATATCCCTTCTCATTAAACCTGTAGCCATCTCGCAAGACAGTTTTTGTTTGTTACATTTTGATGAGGCTGAAGATGGGATGAGTCTTTTACAAGCTGAAACTTTGGGAAAGGAGCAAACTTCAGCTTCACAATTTTGATGGTGGAAGATGACTTGGAGGGATAGATGAAGAGGATGAAAGCTGAGGAGGCCAGGCATTACTCTACCTTAGTGTAGATTCCTGCATATCAATAGTTTTTGGGAAGAGTCTCAGGAGGAGGGAAGAGGCAGGAAATCTGTGTCCCATGGGGAGTGGGTTGGGGGGGTGAAATCTCTGCATTTGAATGGAAATTGAATAGACAGAAGGGCTTTGTGATGAGAAGATTAAGTGCCCTGTCACCAACTATCTCAACAACCTCCCACAAAACCTCCTTCTCTGCCTTCCCATCATAAACTGTTTTCCTGGTCTTGTTTCAGAAGCCCTGGAGCCAAGGTTGACTTGCAAAGACACTTTATAAACAACCTTCCATTAAAGGTGGAATGAACCTAAGGCAAAGAGAGAAATAGAAAATCCTTCTTGGGACATGCTTTGTTTGGGGTGGGGTGGGGGATAATCCTACATGTAACTCCATAAACTACATGCCCATCTGTCTTCCCATGCTTCCATAATCTATAACCCATCTTTTCTGAACCTGGTGCCTTCCAGATGCACTATGACCATAAGCCTAAGAATTCTCAGCTAAAATGGCCAGTGGTGATCACAATTGTTAAAGCCCCACCAATTATGGAATGGTGGACTAAATGGCACATCTATGTATTCTTTACTCAGCACTGTGAATCTTTTGATGACCTTGAGCAGATATTTCACTCTGACGCTTGAGAGTGTGAAATGTAGGGCACAAGAAGGAGAATGTGAGATGGGGAGAATTTGGCCTGTTGTTTGAGAGCTTTGAAAGAGAGATGGGGAATAACTGTTATAGAATAAATCTGTAAAATAATTCTGTTCTGGCCTTGAAGCCACATGATTCCGGAGAGCTGAACCTGGCTCTCTGATGAATATTGAGTGGCCTCTCAGTTGTCAATCTCAATTGAGAAGTAAGGAAGAAGCAAGGAGTAGATCAACAGAACTTGCTCTTGGATGAATCCATGGCAAATGGGCATCTCCTTTGTCCTTAAGCTTCCTTCCATCACTTGCTGAACTCTCAAGCTGAAGGACAATATAGTGTCTGTACGAAAATGATCTTTCTCCCTCTTTTTGTAAATGCTCTGCTTGTGGAAGCAGCCCATTGCTACTGAAGACATTGCAAGGAACTTTCAGGTGCAATGTTTACTTATCTCCCAACTCCACCTCACCTTTTGCTTTTAATATTTCCCTCCTGTGGAAGTGGAATATGTATTATTATTTGGGGGAAATGTCCCCATAAAAAATAACTGGCAGAAACTTGGAACATTGTTGCTGGCATAAAAATAGAAGTCACAGCCTATGAAACATTGAGTTGGATCAGACAAAAGCCTGTTTTGATCACCATACTGGTTCTTGTGCCTATGGGGTGGTGAAGAGCAGAACAGTGTGCTATTACACACTGCTATCCATAAAACTGGCATTTTGCATCTGATCTTAGGGGTAAAAATACAGCCTTGGAGCTTTAATTCTTAGCTTTCTCCTCATCCCACCCATCAACATTCAAGGGCCATCGCAAAAGTAACTGTTCAGAAGAAGCCAACAATATCCTGACATTCTGAACTAATGAAGGTCAGTTCATGGACAGCATCCTGCTAAGTCATCTTTGGGAGCACCAAGTGCAATAAATCCCAGATGAGATGTAAGATACAAATGAATCTTAATAACAAGTTGGGCTAAAACCTGCTGAGTTCCCAATACCAGTAATCTATAAGAGCCAGTTTGGTGCAGTTGTTAAAGTACTGGCCTAGAAAGCAGGAAACAGTGAGTTCTAGTCCTGCCTTTGACACGAAAGCTGGCTGGGAGGCTTTGGGCCAGTCACTCTTTCTTAGTCCAACTCACCTCACTGGGTTGCTGTGGGGAAAATAGGAGAAGGACTATCAGGTATGTTCACAGGTTTGAATTACTTATAAAACATTAAAGGCAAGAGATAAATCTAATAAGTAAATAACATGGTTCATTTAATTGTGGCTTAGCATGATGTGTGAACTCAATCATTGTAGTTTATTCACATGCTTCGTGGTTTACCATCAGACTACCACTGAGTGCTGATTTAACTTAGTGCATGAAACTAATCTTGCAAAACTCAAGGGTTTCTCATAAGAGAGTTGGAAGCAGGAGGTTTCTTCCAGATAGGCAAGAGTACAATCTCCATTAGTTCTCAGATGAGGATGATAGAAGTTGTAGTCCAATGTATCTGGAGTGTATTAGATATAAACTCATCAAAGTCTAAAGAATCTAAATTTGACTCCACAAAAACACAGGTCTCAAGTTCTGCAGCTGTTAACAGAATAACTGAGTTTGAAGGGACTTTAGAGGTCTTCTAGTCCAACCCGCTGCTCAAGCAGGAGATCCTATATCATTTCAGACAAATGGCTGTCCAATCTCTTTTAAAAACCTCCAGTGATGGAGCACCCACAACCTCTGGAGGCAAGTTCTTCCACTGGTTAATTGTTCTGACTGTCAGGAAATTTCTTCTTAATTTTAAGTTGCTTCTCTCCTTGATTAGTTTCCATTCATTGCTTCTTGTCTTGCTTTGTCTTCTGGTACCTTGGAAAATAGGTTGACCCCCTCTTCTTTTTCAAGAGCTTTGTACTAAATAAGGAAATATATACATTGTTAAAGTAATCTGCCATTTATTTCCACAATGCTATGATAAATATAACTTTCAAGCCCCTTCCTCTCAACCTTTGGGAAAATTCTTTACCCTGAAAATCTAGAGGGTTTGTTCAAATTCCCTAAGGATTTCCTGAGCTTTTTGATGAGGCAACATTATTTAAGCTATTGGCCAAGGATAGCACCTAAGGTGCTCTAGGCAGTGACTCATTCTTTTATCATCCACCCTTTGTGTAAATGCTATCACAATTTAGGCAAAGGTGACTCACAGGCAGCCCAAATCCAATCATCTCTTGGGAGGAGAGGGGGTTGTTTTCTTCCCTAGCATGATAGCTAGGTTTAACCAAAACCAAGACAGCCAAATGACCCCTATTGCGTTCCCAGCCTGCCTTCATAGTTCTTCTAACTGGAAATTCTTGTATTTGAGTCTGTCAGGCCATTCATAATATATCCCCCAATCTGGATTTATACATATGCATTGGATTTCAGGTCTACTAATTCCCTTGGCCACATTGTGAATAGAATTTGGGGAAGTGAAATGCAGCAGATGTGGAAAGGTTATTTAGCACATATATCCTCCAAGATGTTTGAGGCAGTATGCTGGATTCTGCCCTCTCTCATCCTCACAACAGTCGTGATATTGATGGATATTGAATGATTGGAAGGGCCAAAGTCACGAAGTGACTTTTCATTAGGGCTGAAATGGAATCTGATTTTTTCTGCTCCTAATTCAAGACTCCAGTCTAGTTCTCCCTAACCTGGTGCTCTTTAGATCTGTTGGGCTACATTGGCATTTGCAGGGATGACATGGAGTGAGTATATCTGGAGGGTCAGTTTGGCAAAGAATGTCCTAAAAGATGCTAAATGACTATTCCAATATTCCTGGGTGTCCCCTTAATTGTGATAAAAAGAAAACACCAGATGAATTGTTAGTCATAAGAATCGATCCCAACAAGTTCAGTTTATGGTTGGGTTTACACAGTGTGCTTATATAGCCATGGCTTGTTTGGCCATGATTTACTGAACAAAGGGCAATTGATTGAGGTTGCACAATGCAGTATAAGCCACCATGGTTAAGTTCACACAACTCATTTAAGCCAAAACCAAATACTCACCCACTCTTTTTTTTTTTTTGGCTTTGTGCTATCCAGGACTGTGGGATAGAATTGTGAGTAAGTTTATAAGAGATCTGAAATCCAAGGCTTGTTTCTTCTTGTAATCATTGTTTGGCTTTCTGCTATTCACTCTTTCTCAACTTCAAGGTCTTCCTTTGAACTATATCTTCCAGTTTTGGGTGATCTTTCTAAATTTTATTATACACACACACACACACAGCATTAGTTCATCTTGCTGCAGGAAAGATTTCAGGGAACTGTAAAGCCTCCTACGCTTATATTAAGGCAATAGGAGATCAGTGTGACTTCTTGGTTCTGCTTTTGAGTCTGGATAGCAGAACTGTTGAATTTTACTTTCCAGAACCAATATAGATTAACTGTTATGGTAGGAAATTAGCAATCCATTAATGCTCAAAGAAACTACAAAAGAAATTACAGTTCTATCCTATTCCATCCCATGATTATCAGTAACTGTTACAACATATGCTTACCTGAGAGTAAACACCTCTAAATTATATTATGTTGATCGTTTTATGTATGTAGCATTCCTCAGTTAATATTTTATTGAATTCATCAGGAAAATGAATTTCTGAGAAAAGAATGGAAGATTTCATCTAAGCAACTTCTCTGATGTCTGACAAATATTTTTTTTCCTCAGTAGTGAAGGATGCTGCCTGGATAAAAGTTTTACATTCCTATAGCTGCCATTGTTCTGAATGGGCCTCTATTTTACATAAACAGCTTAAGGTTGCGTTTTATACAAGTATATTGCTGTAGTACTTTTTTTTTTATAAGTTTTTTATTAAACGTTAAAACATACAAAAAAGAAAAAGAACAAACAATGACAAATAGACATAAACAACAAAAATACAACCATTCCCTCCACCTACACCACTCGTACTACATATACATATTTGGTATCAGTCATCTACAGATCATATCTTAAATTTTATGCAATTTACATGGTCAATTGTCATGTATTTCAACTTAAAATTGTAAGTATTGGTATTATGATATCTTTTTTGTTCTATATCTCTCAACTTTCTGTAACCCTATTTGTCATATTTTAATTTATTGTTATTTTACTTTCTAGCCATTGGTACCATTTGTGCCATACTTCATAAAATTCACTTTCTTCTTTGTCCTGCAATTCTAAAGTTAGCTTATCCATTTCGGCACATTCGTTTATTTTGGAAATGATTTTTTCTCTGCTCGGGATCAGGTCTGTCTTCCAATTTTGGGCATATATGATTCGCGCTGCTGTGAGAATATGGGTACTAAGGTATTTTATTTCTTTACTATATTGTGGTGTCATCATACCGAATAAGAAGAACTCTGGTTTATTTGGTATCTGCAGATTTGTTATTTCTTCTATTATGGTTTTAATTTCTTGCCAATAAAGTTGTGCTTTGCTACATTTCCACCACATATGAAAATATGATCCTTTTTAATTTTTGCATTTCCAGCACAATGCAGATATATTTGGGTGGATTTTGGCTAGACGGGCCGGTGGTAAATGCCATCTATAGAACATTTTTATTAAATTTTCCTTATAGGATATAGCTCTCGTCATTCTGATATTTTGTTTCCATAATTTCTCCCATTCTGTAAATTGGATATTATGTCCTATGTCCCTGGCCCACATTATCATGTTGTATTTAACCGTTTCTTCTAGAAGGGTGTCTTTTAGCAAGAAATTGTATAGTTTGGTTATTGTTTTTTGGTTGGTCCCTAAAAGAATTTTATCCAAATCGTTCGGCTCCATGGCTATTCCGTATTGTAATTTATCCTTGTGATATCTTGATTTAATTTGGGTGTAGTGCCACCAGTCTATGTTTGTGTTGGTCTCCTGGAGTTGTTGTTTTGGAAGAAGTTCCCCCTCTTTATTTAACAGATCTTGATATTTCCCCATTTTGCCTATTTCTAAAGTATTCGGAAATATTAATGCTTCCATCGGGGACCACCATCTCAGTATTGTTGTATAGTATCTTTTTTTTAATTCCCAGCCAGATTTTATATAGTGAAGCCCTAATAATATGTCATTGGAAATATGTGTGCTTTTTATCCGGTCCATCCCATAAAAAAGCGTGCCATCCTCTTATAAGGTCAAATCCTTCTAGGTATAATGTTCTCTTATTTTCCAATTTTATCCAATCTTTGATCCAAATTATACCGACCGCTTTGTAATATAACTCCCAGTTTGGTAATGCTAGGCCTCCCTTGTCTCTTGTGTCTTGTAATGCTTTAATTTTTATTCTGGGTCTTTTCCCTTGCCATATATATGTTGCTACTATTTTGTTAAGTTTTTTGAAAAAATCCTTCCCTGGATGTACTGGTATGACCTGATATAGAAATAATATTCTCGGTAGAATGTTCATCTTTATTGAGTTAATTCTGCCTATCAGTGAAAGTTGAATTTTGTTCCATATTTCCAGATCTCTTTTAATTTGTTTTAATAATTTCATGTAATTATCTTCTTTAATTGTTGTGGATTTCGCTGTCAGCCAGATACCTAAATATTTTATCTTCTTTACAGGCTGTAGTACTTTTTGATATGCACAGCACATTTCCTATCTGACAATATAACTGTATCAATACATGCACTTTAAGGGGACTTGAGTAAGGTCTGAAGATACCTAGTATTACTACAGGAGGGGTAAAAACAGAGTGGGAGAGAACATGTATGCACTATATGCAGAAGGTCCCAGGTTCAATCCCTGGCACATCCAAGAGCATTTTGAAAAGATTCTGCTTGAATGTTTAGAGAACAGCTGACGGTCATCAGATTCACACATAGTGCTACATCATGTTTGTTTTGACCAGGATCCCTACGCAGGCATTCATCCATTCAAGGTAGCTTCTGATAGTTCTCATGTCATAGAAATAAATGCAGCAATACAAGATCCTGCCTTACATAATGAGCTTGGTTGGGAATGGGCTGAGCCATTTATCATCCATCCATCCATCCATCCATCCATGGATACACGGACTCCATGCATACAGAGTATAAATAATTAGGATTAAAGCAAGGAAAGACAATCGAACCAATAACAGTTGAACAGCTGCTGAAACCCACACTGAAGAAGCAACATACCTATCACACTCCATAAAAAACATACATTAAAAATGGAGTCCAAATCACCCACTCACCCCAACTTCTGCTGAAAAGGGAGGTTGGGAAGGAAAAAGGCATGAAAAAGGCAGAGAAGTTGGACTTACATCCCCTTTCCAAGCAACTGCTCAGGTGTCCAACTCTGTCTCTCAGGCAGAGCCCAGTGCTTTCCAAGACACCCCCCCACAGGAAACATTCAGATTGCTGCTCTTATAGGGCAACAACCGAATACTGATTGCTGTTTTGGTTTCCCACAAGGCTACATTGGAAGCCTTATGGGCAGCTCGAAGTAGAACATTGATATTGCTTTGCTCGCCAATCAAGCCCATCAATGGAGGAAGACTATAGCCAGCCCTCTGCCTTCTCCTTCTGCTTTTGTGAATACTCATGGTAGCTTACATTAATTCATTAATTACTGTCTTTCCGACATTGCTGTAAACCAGCTGAGCATAACCTTAAAATGGATACCATTAACACTGAAGTCCAAGATTAAAATAAAATGAACAAGGAAAAGTTTGGCAAGAGAAAAGCTGTTTTTGTGAAAGCTTCAAGCTATTAAATGCGTCTGCTTTACTTGCTTGCTGCTGTCTAAAGATGCCACATTTTTAAAAACCCCAGTACTTGTATAGTAAAAAGTCACAACTGGAGAATGTGTGAGTTCTCAATTTCTCAAGATTTTTAAGGAGAGTCTGGAAAGCCACCTTTGAAGATTGGTTTAATAAATATTCCTGCATGCTACAGATAGCTGGACTAGATGATCTTCGTGGTCTTTGCCAATTCCACAATGCTGTGATTTGATGATTTTTACAGGTTAGCATTATTGCAGGTCAACATAGCACAAAGACTGAGTGTAAAGGGAACTGCCATATTATTCATTAAGAGAATATGGGTTTATGGATTATTACACAAGAAATGCAAATTCTGCTGCATTCCATAGGCATATGCCTTAATAATTGCAAATTTGTGAGTTGTTAGCCTTTGACAATATCATGCAACCAGTGTGTGTATGGTTTAGGATGCTGTTCTGGAAATTGCAGTTTTATTCTGAAGTCCTAGCCATAGTTATTCTATTCGTTTTTCAACAACAACAGCAACACCTGGTGTCTATTCCAGATTGTTTTTATTGATGCCAAGAACCTTTTGGGAGGAAAAACAAAAAGGTGGGACTAAAACAAAGCAGTGTGTATGTGTGTGTGTGTCTGTGTGTGCTAAAAATAATAATTATGCAATATTCCTGACCTAGAATTAGGTGCCAGTGGCCTACGTGCTCAGTTTTAATCTTGGGATTTGCTACTGTGATAAGAAGGATGCAATTACCAATCTCTTTTGAATTCTAGCATACTAACCACCTATGGAATGTGTCACCATTTTCTTGTGTGTACAGTAGCTAAGTCATTACATCCTTTTTAGTGTGTGAACACAATCAAACACTCCAGAGAGCATTTTGATTCTGTGCAAATGTCTGGGTGAGCCAACAGTCATTATTAGCAAGGAGTTAATCTCTGTGGCGCCAATGCAGAAAGTTCAAGCATGTGACAGCTTTGGGTAAGGAAACAATACAATATACACCAGTGTTTACTACCAGCTTTATTTTATTACTGATTAGGTTCCCTCTAACCCTTGAATAAAGACTCTGTGCCTTTAAGACTCTACAATAGGCAGACATAGGGTGGGGGTGGAGGTGGGGAGAAGGTAGCAGCTTTGCTCCTGTGAGAAACGCCCAAATGACCTATGCCCACAATTAGTTTTTGATCAGGAATTTTGCTTGTAAGAGTTTGAGTGCACATTCAGCCCCAGGAGACACTTGCCATGTTTCTCAGAAGGAAACCAAAGACAAATCAAAGGACATGATTTTGGATGCTTTCCATTAATCAGGGGCATCCAATGAAATTTCTTTTAAAGGATAACCCTGCAGTCCTAAACAAAATTAAAAATTACTTAACCCCAAAGCTGAATTTGGCAAGATTTGCTTTCAAGAAACCTGGATGAATCTGGTCCCCAAATCACCCATTTTAGATGGGATTCAATTTGACAAATTTTTGAATCCTAATCCACCATAAAGTAGCTCCTGAATTTTTGTTACGGTTCACCCATTTTATTTTAAAAATACAGGATATAGTGAAGGGTAGCTCAGCTGCAGACATGAAAGGAGGACATACATTCATGAGTTGACCACTTTGTGCAGTATAAATAGCAAGATGTGGTAGCAAGGATTGGAGATAGTAGTAAAATATTGAATTTTTTCAATATCAAAAATATTGAATGTAGTAAAATATTGAATTTTTAGGCGTTGGGTTTCCTACCTATAAAGGAACTACTTTTATGACTCTTTGGAAGTGAAATGGCATCTGTTCCTCAGGCAGTTTAATCCCTGGCATGTTTATTCAGAAGGAAGACTTTCTAGTATCAGCTGGGTGCTCTCTCAAGTAAGTACAGATGGGATCCCAGCATTGAGTGCAGGCTCCAAAATATACTCATAGCCTTATTTCCATCCCCAGAGAAGAACTGGAGCAATCACTTACAGCAGGGGAAGAAGGAGGAAGGGGGAGGAATGTTGTTTGTCAGTAAGAAGATATTTTCTTTGTCACATCCTCCCCCCCTTCTGATATGCAGGAATTTGGCCTTCAAGGCTAAAATTCATTTGCAAATTGAGGAAGGGAGGGAAGGTGGGGAACAAACAGAGAAAACAGGATGATCCATAAAAACAGTTGGGATTCATTCTGAACCGGACAGTTGAGCCACCTCATGGCCAGATATGCATGGTCTTTCTCCTTAGTTTTCAGTGGGATGTTTGCCTACAATACTTCCCAAGGTGAACAGAAGCACAGTCATGGCAATAGTATGGAGGGCTGCAGTAGCTTATAGGAGTGGTGCAAGAAAAGGCTGCAAATGATTTACCATTGGAGTCTCTCTGCATGTTTACTCTGAAGTAATTCCTAAGAAAATGGAAGGGGGAATGTTATGAGATTTCCCCAACCTACTGTCCTTTAGATGATTGACTGTCAACTCCTATGATGGAGATGCACTTCAAGAAAGCAACAGAATGAGAATGGCCACCTTATACCGAGCTTGCCAGCACTCCAATCATAATTACATTGATTGAGAAACTGACCCCCTCATGAGCCTAGACAAATTTTAAAACAGCAAGATAGGATTTAATTTAGTAATTGCCCAAATCACATGTATGTAAATCCAGATGAATTTGATGAGATAGGACACAAATCTTTAATGGCTCTCATAGCTGGTAAATCACCTCATTGCTCCAACATAGTATTCTAGATCTAGAAGTACCCACAATAATCTAAAAATAGCCTAATAAATGTATGGTTTTCCCAGATTATTTAAATCTTGCACTTGAATCTTCACACAAACCCCATCAGATACTTGCAGGGATTCACTGCAAATGTATGTGGAAGCATCTAGACAACTTTACCTGGCTTAAAATAAATAGGATTATATCTGATTAAATTTTTATAGGAGAATGCCAGAAAATCCTAGGGTGTAAACTAGAGAGTTGCAAAAGTTTCCAAAAACTTTGGCTAGACGAAGGCCATGCCAAATTGCTAATGTGTCATGGACAAAATCTGTCTGGACGTTTGCCTGAAGTTACTAGGACTCTTCTTCAGCTTGAAGGAGACTTTACCTTCCTTAGTGAATTAGGCTGGATTTACACATTGTCCTAAGCCAGGAATTTGGTTGATAAACTCCATGGCTTAACCTTATGTGTGAAGTAGCCATTGATTTCCCTCAATAAATATAGCAAGTTTCTTCCCTAAGCCAAAAGATGAACCCAAATTTCCTACATTTAGGCTTAATATCAGATGACAGGAGCAAGCATGGATGATCATTTCTGTAGTTTTAAAAGAGGTTCTTTTTGTGCCATATCTGTCATCGGACGTTTGCAATCAGGTTGGCAATTCTATTTGTTTCAACAGCCACATGAAAAAGTGCTGCTGAGTTTTGTCCAAACCAGTCCCTTAGGTTTTGAAGCCATGATGTTCTTTTTCTGCCTGGACCTCGTTTGCCTTCAATCTTTCCTTGGAGGATTAAGTGAAGGATGCCGTATTTTTCTGGGTGTCGCATCACATGTCCAAAATATTCTAACTTTAGCTTTTTAATGGCTTTGATGATTTCCCTTGGCTTTCCCAGTTGTCTTATCAGCTCCTCATTTGTGATTTTGTTAACCCAGCTTATAAGACGTATGGCCAAAAAATGAATCCAAGTATTACATTTATTGGAAAGGGTTGGTCAAGTCTGTTGAAGACAGAGGGGTCAGATTTAGTGCAAAAAAATAGCAAATCCCATATGTTTAAGGTAGTGTCAGAGAATATTATTTCAGGTCGGGAACAGGGGATGGTTAAAAGATCCTAGGATCAATTTCTTTATCAGCCATAAACTTATTAACTGCATAGAGTCTCCCAGATTACCCACATAAAGTGGGATATTTTAGTTAAATATTTATCTCTTGACTTTTAGTTTTCTAAGCATGCCAGTTGCAAGCAGGACTTTCTGAATCTTGATATATTCATTATTTTAAGGACTATCTGCTCTGCTCTGAGTACATTTGAAACTTGCAACCAGGTTTGGATATTAGAATAACACACACACACACACACACACACACACAAAACTTATGTTGTTTCTACACTGTTTCAGACAGCCAAATAACTGCAAATCAATTTGAACTGTGATAACAAAGCCCTCCAAAAATACATCCAATTCATTCCTGGGCCTGCTGAAAATTGGTGATCCAGCAGATCTAGAAGACCATAATGGAATGATCTTTTCCTCTTGTTCTCTCCTTGAATGTGGGTTTCACAGGTTTCTCTCTTTTCTGGCTATTTGCCAAATGTACAGTCAATCTATATTCCTCCTGAATGTTAAGGGAAGATGGGAGAACGTCTCATCTATTGCCCCCAAACATTCATTCATTTTTCACTGTGGTGTATTTTATTAAATAAATAAGTAAATACTACGAACTGTTGCAATTATTGCTCTTTCCACCAGAGTAGGGATATTTTAATCAATGATAGCTAACTTATTATTGCCAGGAAGCAATAAACTGGAAATTTCACGATAAAGCCAACATTTGTGAACAAGCATGTAAGAAAACCTGTAATTGGATCAGAACCATGGATTGTGTGTTCGTTTTCCTTGCTGCCTTGCTGAGTGCTTTGGGAAAGTTTACAGTCATAGCAAAGTAGATAATAGTTGGGTGCTTTTACACTGACAACAAAGTGATGTCAACATAAGCATTTTGATCCAGCTGTCATTGCTGAGATTTACTGTCTTTGATGGATGTCTAGTGAATGAATATGCCACCTTGTATTAAAGGATAAGACTCCAGGATCCAACCATTCAATTTTCTTGACAATAAGTGGTTACCCCCCCACCCCATTGCTCTCTTCTGGGATGACAGCAATGGAAAAACAGGTGGTTTACTTCCATAACATTGACATTTTCTGGATAGACATTCGCTACCTTTCTTAAAATTTCCTTCCCTTTCAACAAAGGCCCACAAATCAATGGTTCGCCCTCACCATCCTCCCTGCTCTATCCCTTTCGCACCTCTCAAAGTTGAGGTAGGATCCCTAGCTCTCTAACTGTCAAGATCTCAGTGGGAAAAACAACCATGTCTTGTTCCTTTAAAGTGAAATTGATTTATTAATGCATACCGTATTTATTGGCGTATAACACGCACTTTTCCCCCCTGAAAATAGGGGGCAAATGATGTGTGCGTATTATACGCCGATATAATGTTAAGAAGCCATGTTTTTACAGTATTAACAAGTACCGGCAACCCGCGCCTTCCTCACGTCTAATTCTCGCGGCCGTCGGAGCGTAGTTTTTTCCTGAAATTTCCCTCTTAAAATGAAGGTGCGTGTTATACGCCTGTGCGTGTTATACGCCGGTAAATACGGTAAGTCTTAATGTACATATTAATATGGCATGGAACGTTTTACATAATGGTCCAAATGAACATGAAATGTTCACTCTCATCCCACCCCCGCATCCATCATACACACAGACAGGTTACTTTCCACTGAGTAATTGCATTTTTTAAAAAAGAAAAATCATGTGCATTTGGGCCATCGTTGTTTCTTAGTCTTCCTTCTTTCTTCTCTAGATAGAGAGATTGCCAACTATGAAGAATTATTAATACTTCCCACTCTTTATTACTTCAATAAAGCCAGTACCATTGTAGAGCTGTTAAGCCTCCAGGATGTCACAAGGCTCTTAATTTGAATCCATGAGGATCTTCTTGTAGAAGGATGTTCACTTCATCCTTACTTTTAGCAGACTGAGCAAGGTAGAGGTCTCCATCTCTCTCCCCCATCTGACAGCTCATTTTAGGGCTGCATGTTTGTGTGTGTTGGGAAGATTGAAGAGGGTGCCATTTCTGCTTCTGGGTGGGTGGGAGTTGTGAAAGTCTTCTTGGAGGGGCCCGCAGGCAAGTCTGCCCATCACTGTCTCACACCGCCTGTGGTTCTCTGTGGGAATTGGGCTCCTACCGCCATGAATATCAAAGGGCAATGGGAGGGGAAGGAGGTAGACCATTGTGTAGGGAGGGGGAAGTGGGAGCTTTCGAACCCCTGCTTGCTTCTCATTAACATTCAGACTAGATTAGATCAGAAGAGCCAATTAGTGTTGATGAAAGGCTGGGGTTGGGGGGGTGGGCAGGGGAAAGAGGATGCAAGGAGGGGGAAAAATTCCTGCCACATCTTGCTCTCTATCCAACCAACTCCAATGGGATACAGTCTGGGCTCCTTCATTCCACTCAAGGGAGCTTCTTGAAAATCCCATCTTGGAAGTTTCACAGCACCTGGTGACCAATATTAGAAGGCTTGGTCTGCGGTAGCGAAAATCAGGAAAGAAAGAGTCTTAAAAGGCCAAGGGAGTCCCTGTAGCAGAGGTATACACACCATGTCCTAAGAGAAGGGAACTTGCCAATTGCTGTCACAGGCATAAAGTTTTGGGATCTGAACAATGTGACTAGATTGCCTGTCATATTTCTGAGAGAGCTACTCTACATTCCCTTGCTCATCATTGCCATACAGATGACATGGATGAGTCCATATCAATTAAGAAGAGAGTTACGCAGGATTACATTTACAGGATCTGGGGGAGACTATTGTTTTGTCTTTCCCCTAACTAGGAGAAATAATCCTTTAAAATGGGAGAGAGGCAGAATATGTTGTTCCTTGATATATTAACAATTTTCAACTCATTTGTTCCAAGTCCTTAGAGCCTTATGAGGAGGCAGAACACAAATGTTAATAACAATAATAACAACAATAATATTGTTATATTGTATAACACCAGTGGAACTGCAAAAAACTGTGCTACTTGGAACATTGTACATCTTAAGAAGGTACTTGGTTGACATCTAGGATGCTGGCAGCAGCCCATATCAACCATTAGCACCAGTCAATGGTATTTGTGATGCATTTTTGAATGTTCAGTTGACTGAGATAATAATAATAATAATAATAATAATAATAATAATAATAATAATAATA
>WNWU01000054.1:10230468-10320157 GCA_012654045.1 Ptyas mucosa
TAATAATAATAATAATAATAATAATAATAATAATAATAATAATAATAGTAATTTATTCATTAAACATGAAACTCAGTCAACTGAATATTTAAAAATGTATCACAAATATCATTAACTGGTGCTAATGACTGATGGGTTGCTGCCAGCATCCTAGGTATCACCCAAATATCTTCTTAAGATGTACAGTGTTCCAAGTCAGGGGTCACCTATCTTTCAGACCTCAGGGACCACTAAAGTCATAATTTTAAATCCCGTGGACCACTAATATGATCTGCCTAATGACTGGCTGGGTGGGCGTGGCTAGGTGGTCATGTGACTGGGTGGGTGTGGCCAACTTGATGTCACTCATGTCAAGGGGTGCCTCGCCAGCCTCTACTCACCCCTGTGCTGCCAGCCACTCTTCGCCTCCCTGCCCAGACTCCTTAGGGCCCCAACAGGAAGCAGTTGTTGGAGCTAAGCAGCCACCACAAGAAAGAGTTGGCCAAACAGCTGGGAAGACCTGCGGGAGTGCAAGGACAGGTACTGGCACCTGGAGGCTCAGCGGGCTGAGATGGTCAGCCAGTTCCAGGTCATGATGCAGTCCCACTGGAACGAGGCCCTCTGGCTCTTTGCCACCAGTAGCACTTCCCTCCAGCCTTTGCCCAAAGCCCCACACCAGGAGGCTGAAGCAGACCCCAAGTTGGAATTTCTGCCCCCTCTGACCCATACAAAAAAACCCCAAAGGGGGAGACTCTCTGCAACAACACAACTATTCATTGCATATATCCAGCCCAGGGACTGTAGTTTGAGGATCCCTGATTTAGTGCAATATAAAAAATGCAAATAATTTTTCTGCAAACCATCAAAATTTTCTCGTGGACCACCAGTGGTCCATGGACCACCAGTTGGTGACCGCTGTTCCAAGTAACACAGTTTTTTGCAGTTCTGCTGGTGTTATTGCAGGAAGCTGCAATTTCTTGATGTATTTTATAAAATTCTTGGACATGGTACCAAGTGCCCCAATGACAATGGGTATCACTGTTACATGTTTCATCCATAATCATGTAGTTTCGATGGCCAGGTCACGATATTTTGTGATTTTTTCCAGTTCTTTTTCTTCGATTCTGGTGTCTCCTAGTACAGCAATATCAATAAATTGTATGCTTCGGTTTTTGACAACTGTGATATCTGGCATGTTGTGTTCCAAATGATGTCTGTATTCGAAAGTTCCACAAGATCTTCATCTCATTTTTAACAACTTCTTCCACTTTATGGAAAAACTTTTTCCATGTTTTTTTGGATACAGGTAAGGTGTATTTTTTACATAATGACCAATGGATTAATTTAGCAACTCGATCATGTCTATTATTGTTGTTGTTGTTGTTGTTGTATTTTTATCCTACCTTTTTATACACACACATATAACTCAAGGCAATGAACATCTTAATACTCATTCCTCCTCCTTCTTTCCTCACAACAGCAATCTAGTGAAGAGGGTTGGACCAAGAGAGAGGGACTGATTTAAAGTCACCAAGTTAGATTTCATGACTTTCACGCCCAAGTACTTACCA
Organism: Ptyas mucosa; assembly: GCA_012654045.1. NCBI lineage: Eukaryota > Metazoa > Chordata > Lepidosauria > Squamata > Colubridae > Ptyas > Ptyas mucosa. Next base: position 10,232,019 of record WNWU01000054.1, read on the forward strand.
TTTCCATTTCCTGGTTTCTAGGCCAGGACGTTCCTCACCAGATCATCATTACCTTTCCCAGCATGGTGAAAGCTTGGGGTATGCTGCAGATTACTTTATCAAAATATGCCACTCTCTGTAAAAACATCTCTTTGTGGCTAAATCCTTGTTACCCAGGCTTCGTGGATGATCCATCACTGGAGGTTTTTAAGACGATATTGGACAACATCTGTCTGAAGTGGTATAGGGTGTCCTGCTTGAGTAGGGAATGGGAATAGGGAATTGGATCTCCGAGGTCCTTTCCAACTCTGTTATTCTGTTATTCTTTTCAGGGATCTTGTATGATACTTCAGTCTGCTTTAATTCTTGGATTACTAGATTAAGAAACTCCCTGGATGGTGCATACAGTTGTGCATTTGGGCTGCAAAACTCCAACATGCAGCTAGATGGAGGCAAAGGGATACATTTAGATTTTTGCTATCATATAGTGACTTTCTGGAGATTTGCAGCCTTGGTATGGCAACACTAGGGATGGTCCTATCGTTATGTCCATGATTATTGTGGGGATAAAGTTGGAGAGGAATATCATGTGTTCAAAGAAAGAAATGAGAATGTGTATTTATGGGAAGTTATTTTCCCTGTGGAATGAACAGGTAATCTGACCATTATTATGAGAACTTTGTCAAGATGTGTTGCCTTTTCAACACTTTCAACAGGAAAACATAAATCTGACACAATTTTGCATTACAAAGTGGACAATTAGAACAGCTTCCTTACAATCATTTGCTTTTAATTACCCGAAGTTGATTGTGTTCTTTGATGACATGTCATTTGAGAAGAGGAGAGATCTTGGGGCCAGTAGATGGATATGAGCAAAACTTGCATATTATTTTTCTTTGCTTCATTTATTGGTGTTTGGTAAATTGTCCCAAAATACAGTTCTCAAAATGATCTATAGTCCCATCAAGCAGAACTTCATTTTGGTAAGAGGTTGATGCAATTGCAGGATGTCTTTGAACAACAAAAAAATTTAGATTTAGAGAATCCCTTTCTTCCTAGGTATGGAAAGTAAAGAACACTGAATCAACTAAAGAATCCTGTAAGGTTTTTAAAAGAAAATAATTGGTAATAGCAAGGCTAGATTACACAAACTGTTTCCTATGAGGAATGTCAATGCTCAAGCTAAATTGAAATGTTTGCTATCAAAGATGATTGTATATACATTTCCAATGTTTAAAACTGATTTGGATGCTTCTTTCTAATATGCCATGAGATGAGAAGGAAAGTCCAAAAGTTTCAGAGCCTTAGAATGTAGCTGAATTTGCCAGTATGCAACAGCATGGGAGAGACAGGCTAAATCACACAATTCATTTGCAAGCAGAAGAGCCAGAAAAAGCATTTTAATGATACTGCCAGTGAACAACATAAATTAGAAGAAATGATTCAGTTCTGAAGACTTTTATAAACACACATATATATGTAAAATAAACTGCCATTTTAAAAGGGAAATTAACAATAAATTTCAACCAATAGTAATGTTTTGTTTCTTCAGAAGCCAAAATAACGCTAATAGTTCTACCATGATTAAAACGAAGATGGATATTGTTTCTTCCTGTGTGGATATTTTTTTAAACATCAGCAAGAGTGGGGAGCACAGGAGAACAACCTGAACAATGTTCTGAGTAATACTAGCAAAACTTGAAAGTTTTGCAATTATTTTGACAGATTATCATCCAGGAAAGCCGAGAATGAAAAGGAAAAAAAATTGAGCAAAGGCAAGATCAATCTTTTCTTTGATAGAATTGCTACCTGGTAATTTACAAAAAAACCACACACACACAAAAACCATGTATGCTAAACATTTTGTTTTGCATTTTTAATTAAAAGCTCAAGCTTTTTATTTCAACTAGCTGGAGATCTTTTGTTAGGGCTCAGTGTGCTTTACAAATTGACTCTATGCAATCGGAAGTAATCACCCAAAACTTCAGCACCACTTTTTCCTACCTATGAAGAGATTGCAATAGCAATAGCCCATAAATTTAACTTGTGAGGTTGTTTTTTCTTTTTTGTTCTGTTTTGAATGCTTTTTTTTTTAAAGTGGAGCTGTTTTGAATATGTGCATTTTATGATGACTTTCAGTCCAGATGTGTGCATAATAGAAAAGTGGATACATATCCCGAGGGCATGGATGTTTTGAGGGTTGTTTGGTTCTGATCTCCCAATCCCCAGGACTGGATGGCAACTCTTGTGAGCAATAAGACTGCCTAGAATGGATGGGAAAGTCCTGTCTCAACTTCCCTGCTTTGTAATGAATATTGTTCTTGCCCACTTCATCTCCGGACATTGGGCAATGTAAGTTTAGTTCATGAAATGCGGTAAGTCTGAATAAACTGAGGGCATCTTTAGTTAGACTCCAGTCTCAGGGAGCTTCTTATGGCTTCTTTCCAAATCCATAGGTCAAAATCTTAGCTGGGAATGTGTCTCATTAAATTCAAATGTGGCATATCTCTGAGTAGTATGTACATGGGATTGGATTCTTAAGGTTAAGTGTTTGCAGGGATAAACTGCAATGCATTTGTCTGGACTAAGCTTTCTCCAACTGATGCAACCTTTGGAAGCTTTCTAACATTGTTTTCCAAGTTGGAGTCAGAGTTCTGATCAATTTTCACATTTGCATAATACTTTTTGAGTTTCTGAGATGGCCTTAATAAGGCCCTTCTTCTACTGGGTAAGTTTTCTTATAGATCCACAGCGGATTTTATTTTATATTTTATATTATTTATCTTTTTGTCACCCAGCTCATTTTGAAGCGACTCTGGGTGGCTTATAGCATTAGGTATATATTTAACTTTTTTTCAGCCTTAATCTCCCCAAATAGAAATAAAAACCAAGTACTTTTTAAATTATCTGATCTTGTATTTTAGTTAATGTCTGTTGCTTTGCAATAACAATATAGAGACATTATTAAAATAACAGTAATAGAAAACCACATAAGTAGGCAGTATAAAATGGTAGTAATCTTCTGCTTGGGTCTTAGAAATTTAACAGTAGTGCAATTCCTGGAGAAGAGAATGATCCATTTGAACAGAACAATGTTTAGCTTGCCCACTTTGGCAATAATATAAGAATATAAGATGGTAAAATATGTTTTTGTTGATAGTTTTTATTTTGTGAGGTCAATTATAAAGATGGATTGGTGACTGACTGAATGACCTAAGGTTGATCATCATTATTGCATGTTTCTTCCTCACGTCTCTTTTCAGAAAAAATGTATGTGGGCAACAGGAGTGCAGGTTATTAACCTTCATTCCACTCATACTTTATTTGTATTTATTATACCCATTTTGAGAAAGTGGACTCCATAGTGATTCTGAGCCATCTCCTAGAAGACATGCTTCCCAATTCCTATGACACTGCTTAATTGACAAGATCTTGAGTGTGCCATTCTTGCTGACCTGACCTGATAGGTGAAAACATAGATGGTCCTTCAAATATAACCAGGCCCTATGCAAAGCAGGGCTTTATAAGTAATAACCAGCACCTTGAAATGTACTCAGAAGCCAAATGGCAACAAGGGAACATGTGCACAGAATGCAACATGCCCATCACTGCCTTCTGGACCAGATGAGCGGTCTTCAAGGGCAGCCCTATGTCAGGTGCTCTGCAATAATTCAGATGTGAGATGACCAAGGTATCATGGCTCCTAACTGGTGAGGTATTCTGAGGAAAGAGTGAATCTCTGGCCCAAAGTCATCTAGACAACCTCACAGATGAGCAAAGATCTGTCTAGTCCAATTATTTAGCCATTGCACCACACTGCCTCTTAACAGTTATCCATTCTATTAATTCTGGAATCAAAAGCATGTTTGACCATCATATAATCACAGGTAGTATTTATTTTGGATTAACAAATTGACAGTTAATGACAAAACTAGGACTGTCCTTTATTTAATTTTTGCACATCAAATTTAGAAACTGCCAATTTCACTCACAGAGCAATTCTAGGCAGTGCACAGTTAAAAACGTAAAAACCATATAAATATTATTAGAAGGCAGTTAGTACAAGACTAGAATAAAGTAAGAAGGGGAGTGGGTAGCTCTTCAAGCCCCTAACAAATTTCGAGGTTGCATGCTCTATGCACAGCCCAAGCAAGTTGGCAGAGCCAGGTCTTCAGGTACCTGACACTTTATCAAGGTTTCTGAGACAGCCAGCACTCCAAGGGTTGGATTATAGCTCTCATCATCCATATCCATCTACACTGTTTTGACTGTTTGATGGGAGTTGTAGTTCAACATTCGGATGAGCACTTAGCTGAGGAAGATTATGTTCATAAACTCTGTATGTTCATTTTTTAAAAAAACCAAAATGTGAAGACTCACATACTGGGTTAAAAATAAAAATGTTCTTTAGGAATAAAAAAAAACCATGCTAAATGTGTAAGACACTGCATCAAATAAACTTCTCCAAAGAACCGTACTTCTTCTCTTTTTGATTTGGCACCCCATATTTGACATCAGCTGTTGATAATCTGTGGCTTCTGCAAAGCGTTTCTTAGTTTATTTAGTGCTCTGTGGAGGGCAGCTTTCATGTCTGCATTCCTTAGGCTATATATGAAGGGGTTGAGCATGGGGGTCACCACAGTGTACATAACAGTAGCCACCTTGTCCTTGTCCCCAGAATAGGAAGAGAGTGGCCGGAAATAGACCCCAATTGCAGAACCATAGAAGAGGGTCACAACAATCAGGTGAGAAGCACAGGTTTGAAAGGCTTTGCTTCGACCTTGGCCAGAAGGAACGCGAAGCACAACTTGGACAATGCGAATGTAGGAGACAAGAATGAGAATGAAGTTGCCAATAATAATTGTTCCTCCTTCAAAGAAACTCAACATTTCACTGAGGCTCTTATTAGAGCAGGCCATCACCACTAAAGGCTGGAAGTCACAAAAGAAATGAGGTATCTCGTGATGATCACAGAAGGAAAGCCTGGACATCAATACAGTATGCAAGAGGGCATGAAGGTGCGCCAGCAACCATGCCACAAATACCATGATATGACATTGCAGTGGTTTCATCAGCACAGGATAGCGTAATGGGAGGCAGATGGCCATAAAGCGATCCAGTGCCATGGCGCCCAGCAGGAAGTTTTCAGTGATAGCAAAGGCCAGAAAGAAATACATCTGGATCATGCAGTTAGTGAAAATAATGTTCTTGCAGCCTGTGCGGAGATTGTGCAGCATCTTGGGAATCGTAGTTGAGGTGAAGCAGACATCCACAAAGGAGAGGTGACTGAGAAAGAAATACATAGGTGCATGGAGGAGCTGGGCATCAGAACGGATCAAAAAGATGATCAGCAGGTTCCCAGTCATGTTCAGCAGATACAGAATGAGGAAAGTAACAAAAAGGAAGTGTTCCTGTTCTGGCCGAGTGGACAAGCCAAGGAGGAGAAACTCAGGGTGGCTGGTGTTGTAATTTTCACGATCCATGGATCTGAGTGTGGACAGAAAAAATTAATTGAATGCTAGGAGAAGCAAGACTACCGGTGCATTAACCTTCTCCAGGTCTCCTTTTGGCATCAGTGACCATCATTTTGCTGCTGAACTTTCTGTTATGTTTTATATTCCAACCAAGATATATCCAATTTATAGCACAATAGCAACCACAGGGAAACAGGCATGGGCTGCAAAAATCCAGAAGGCCATCTGATGGCAAAAAGAAATACAGAAAACTGTAACTCTTTGCTATCATTTAGTAATTGCCCAGATTTGTTAATCCTAAAGAAAACACTGTGAATATGTAAGACCTCAGAGTTGTTATGTACAACATTCGGGTTGGGATGGGATGGGATGGGATGGAATATTTATTGATCTAGTTGTTTGATTACGGCATATCAAAAATATAAAACTAATACATATATACAAGTAGATACAAAGAACATTTGTAGTAATTCATCACTCTTACAGTTACATTCTGATCTAAATATTGTTCTCTTTGAAATGGCCTTTGAAATAAAGAGTGCAATCCTACTAGTGATATGCAGGTTCATTCCCAGCAAATAAGTAAGACAATTCCTCCTGAATTGCAAATTAATTCAGATATTAACTGTCTTACATAGCTATCCATTTTGATATAATAATCTCTTCCTACCTTGTGATTTATGTGGTCCTGACTTCTATTTTTTCTTCCCCCTCAATCCATAAATATATCAATGAACAATAGTTTATAAAGGTAATGTTAAAAATCTATGCAGGTTATAATATCAAAATATTAATATTAATATATCTAGCCATTTACACAATCATTTTTACAGCTCTTTTCATTTAGCTAGTTATCTGTATATATTATAGAATTCCACCTATTGACTGATGGATATCCAAATACTGCAGAAGGTTATCCTAACTTTTCCTGATTCTAATTATTCCTGCCTAAATATCACAGCACTGGAAAAGGGCTATAAGTATAAACATGATTATGAATACATGAAATAGATATGAATAAATGGGGGCATTAGGACAGGGACCGTAGGCACCTTAGTGCGCTTATGCACGCCCCTTACAGACCTCTTAGGAATGGGGTGAGGTCAACAGTAGACAGTCTAAGGTTAAAGTTGTGGGGGTTTGGGGAAGAAACCACAGAGTCAGGTAGTGCGTTCCAGGCATTGACCACTCTGTTGCTGAAGTCGTATGCTGCACTCTTCTGAGACATGCACAAAATTGTTCTATTTTATGATAAAGAGCTGCTTTATCTGGAAAAGTTGAATTCTTTGCTCTTTTATTTTCAAAGATGTTAGGAAGGAACAAAGGATATGTATCCCTATTCTCATCTTTTTTCAACTTTGCATAGAAAAAAGTATTTGGGAATGGGTAAAAAAGTTTAAAGAGGAAAATGGCTGAATTGTGTTAAACAATCCATTTCTTTTTGCTATAGTTCTGCTCTGATCAGAGTTGCAGTTTTCTTTAAGGAAAAAGGAGAAAAGGGGCATTTTTGTGAGTTAAAAACAATTTGGATCTTCAACAAGTTTATTGTCTTTTAATCTTTCATGGATCCTTGTTTTTGTGGATGAAGCTTATGTGATAATAAACTAAAGCTTAAGGGATAATAGTTTTTCAGTCTTTACAGACTTTTGACTCATTTTGCTATACCAGATTAAAATAGCTTTATTTTATTTATTTAAAAAAAATACACACACAATTAGACAACAGTTGCAGTCATGATCTATGAAGGAAACTTCAGGGTTTTTTTTGAAAAACCTAAACAAATCCTTGGTTCTGAATATTAGATGGGAGAGATAAAAGAAAGTAATTAGGATTTGTAGGTTTTTGATCAGTTGAAGTGCACAGTACATCAAATAGGAAGGGAATTTGGTGAGATAATGGGTATATTGATGAAACAGATTTGTTTGATAGCAAAGTTTATGTAGTTCGAAAAATGAGGAAAGAAAGGGCTGAAGGAAAATGGGAGGAGTTAGGGTTAGGGTGATTTAAATGATTTAATCAAAGTGTAACCTGGTTAAATTTCTCATTGATTTAGCTTGTTGACTGTCTGCTGCTTTTACCTATTGTGAGGCTGAGATTTTATTACTTTCAATTGGGTTTCATTGGTAATCTGAAGTTTTGGCTCACAGGCAAGGAAGGAAGGAAGGAAGGAAGGAAGGATCTGAATATCCTCTCTCCAATATAAGCATTCTTAAAATACAATTACAGAAATATGTTCATATATTTACAAACAAGCATTTTAAAAAATTACTCATCCTCAGGACAATGAATCACCTAAGGTTAATGATGCAAAAAAAAAAAATAAGGATAGGAAAATTTATAAGACCCCTCTTCCGATTATTTGAGAAACAAAGTGAAAAGATCCTACACTTTCTTTCTAATTTTCTATTTCATTTCCCTGGGATTCCTTGCTTACCAAGTCTTTGAGGTCTTGTGATTCTAGAGAAAGGGCATCTAAGAGGTTGCTGCCACTGCTGTTACTTCCAGCTTGGTGCCAAAATCACACAATGTGTGGGAGCCTCCATAGAAAACCGTGAGTGTAAGAAGAATGATTATATGCAGGAGCTCATTATACAGGTAAAATTAAGGCAGAAGACAGAGGCATAGAACCCAACAGGCACTTTAGAAGGCATAGCATCTGGGGACTTGTTAACAAAATAAGTTACCCTGGGTGAAATCTTGCTTCTCTAGGTGCTACACATATTTCTCATTGGACTTTTGAGTGGATTCTCTATTTAATTATTTTCTTTACATAAAACTTTTCAAAAGATGAATGGCTTTGTTAGCATTAGTATGAGAAGCCAGGCCCCTAATCAAACCCATTGAAGAGTATGCCACCTTTTCTTGTGAGGTTGAGTTTGTTAATAAAAGGCTTTCCTTCTTGACATTTTTGACCTGGACATTTTTTTATGGCCAACAGTCAACACTTTTTTGGCTTCCTTATATTGCAATTTTCATATCTAATGAGAGAAGCCAGGAGGTTACACTCCTATGATGGAATTGCTTGCTCACATTTCGCCCCCTCCCTAATTTATATTCCATAATTTCTTTTCAGGAACAGGACAATTCTGGAGACCATCCCTTATTACAAAGAATTCATTCATGTCATCCCAATAATTCCCATGAAGACGAAGAATTAAGACATACATAATTTACAGAAGTTTTGGAACAATGAGAAAAATCAATCCTCCCCCCAAATAAAAATTATAGGGAAAATTGCAATTCATGTAAATACTAACTTTTTAATACCCTTTATCAATATGAAGACATTGTTACTTTAAAAAAAAAACATAACTTGTTTTCTGTAAAAGTGCGACACAGTTTTATAATTAACAAAAAGCTAAAGATATGTTGTTACTAGTGGTTGGTTTCAATTTTTTTTATTACCGGTTCTGTGGGCGTGGCTTGGTGGGCGTGGCTTAGTGGGCATGGCAAGGGAAGGTTACTGCAAAATCCCCATTTTCTCCCGATCAGCTGGGACTTGGGAGGCAAAGAATAGATGGGGGTGGGGCCAGTCAGAATTTTTACTACTGGTTCTCTGAACTACTCAAAATTTCCACTACCGGTTCTCCAGAACTGGTCAGAACCTGCTGAAACCCACCTCTGGTTGTTACATATTTATCTACAGTATTTTGTGCTTTATTTTTTACTTCGTTATGTTTCCCATCTTTTTTTTGTGTAACTTTTTCCTTTTCCTTTTCCTAACAATGCTTAATAAAAAAAGAAAGAAAGAAATGGGAATGGGATAGCAGGTTGTTAAGTTATTCATTTTTCCTTTTTAAGAGAAGCTGGCAGGCAAATTATGTATACTGAAAAAAAAATCAATATTGGAATAAAATAAAGTTATGCATTCTAGATTTGGTCTTCCATTGTATTAAATAAGAAAGCATAATTATCAAGGAAATGCTGAGAAAAGGGGAGAACCCCCCCCCATAATATGTGCTTGCTGCATGAGAAATGGTCTAATCAGTGCCATTTTCTGTCGCTGCAATAGTACCACAACAGAAATTTTGACAACTTACGATTTTTAATTTTTTATCAGGTTATAATTTTTATGGAGTTCTAAAAACTGAAAGGTTGCTTGCCTCCTTATCCACATTTATTTCTCTGTTTGCCCTGTGAATATTTCCAAACATATTAAAACATTTTTTTGTTATTCAAAGTGAAAATATTAAGTATTACTTCATAACTTTTTCTTCCCTAGTCCTTCCAATTTTTGAAAGATAAAAATATCTATAAGTAGAGGAAGGAGCTCATTTTTTTCTTTAAAAGTTCAGGTTTTCTCCCCCAAGGCTTTCATATCTCCAGGCAAGATCTTAGAACAATAGAGGTGGAGCCTCACAGGAAGTTGCTACCAGGCATTGGGGTAACCTCTTTGATAACATGTCTAATTACTAACATAGCTGCTAATTAGATAAAGGTTTGGGTAAGGTAATGCCTTATGGTCCAAAATAAGGGGCATGGGGGTGGGGGCAGGGGAAAGAGAAAATCAGGTTTAGCTGTTTTCTACAATTTGTTTAATATGGTTGATTTTGGATCTCATCTCCAGTACTGTACACTGAGCTCTTAAAAACACCCCCCCAAAAGAGTTTGCTTTCAGAATGAGATTGATGAGAAATCTGTTGAGGGAAGATAGTTGGATAATAATCCGTAGAGTTGAGAATGGGTGTAGAAGACAATCTATTCAGGTTGGCTCAAAATGGGCTTGCCACAGGAGACTTATTTTCAAACATTGACAATGTGCCACTTCCTGGCCCTTATCTGTGGCAGCATTTTCCTTCACAATCTCTTCTGGGAATGGATCATCCCTTATTTGGAGATGAAAAGAGTCAATTTCTACAATTTCAGGGTCAGGTCTATTCAGAGTCTCCAGGCCTTAGTTTGGGAGCTGTCTTCCTATCTGTCTTCCCAAGTTTTTCTTCTTTGGCATTATCTTCCTGACAAAGTTTCTTGCCATTCAGAAGTAAATGAAGTCAAATAAAGGAGGGAATGCCTGATGCTTTTAGGAAGGAAAGGAATTCAGTTGTGGTGGGACTGGGAAGGAAGAAGACAATTAGTGAAGACAATTAGTCTAGGGAAGGAGATGTGACTGTTAACAGAATTTACCAACCCAGAGCCAGGGCAAATCATTCATCAATATTAGGCTATTAATATTATTTATTCCTTTAAAACATTTCTAAACTGGCCTTCATTAAGGGCCAAATATAATTTTTAAAAATTTCAATAATAAAAAGGCAGAAAATGCATAAAATAGTGTTCCTCTCAAACAGCTAAAGATAAAATACCTTAAAGTCCCTGAGCAAATTTGCTAACTGGGATATGAATAAGGACTTACAGACACACAAGCCTGGGTAGATGATATCACAAAGAGCTACAAGTGGCTGAACAACTTAAGAACAGCCCAGAGCAAAAAACCCCAACCACACAGAGGTTGTCCTTCTGGTTTCAGTTTGATGTTTAAGCATTATTTTCTCTGCTTTTGGACAAAATTTATTCTCTACTGTATTTTCCCATTATGCTAGCAGCCAACACTGTGCCCATCGCTCTCCCTCAGACATTTTATCAAAGAAAAGTGATCAGGAATGGAGGGGGGTGGGGAGAAAGAAGGAAGTTGAGAATGAGAGCAAGGAAGGGGAAAATTAAAGAAAAGAAAAAGAAAACTCAAGGAAACAAGAAACATTGCCTGGCTCTAAAATAAGTTTGGGGATGCTTCTGTTTTCCAAAATTATTCTGCGCCTTAAATTGCTTTCCCATCATAGTTGGCACTGAGACCCTTATACAAAAAAAAAAAAATGTGTAATTTATGGCCTCACATAATATTGTAATAACTAAGCCTTGGGTTTTGCACTGATAAAACGATTCCTCTAACATACTTCAAAGGTTCAGGAGATTAGTTTTTATGTGCTAAAGATTGATAAAAACTACATAGAAAATGGCTGCTTAAATAGTTAAGAATTAATGCACTTTTTGTAATGCTGTCTGGACTAAAATCCAAGACTTTATGCGTTGCTTATCTAACAGCCAACATTTGTAACCTATTGGGCCCAGAAGCCTTATCTCTTGTTGGGTTCACATGCTAAGTCAGAATTGATTTGCTTTTAGCTTAAAGTGTTCAGTAAAGGCAGTCATTATGGCTTACAAAATCACTGTTTACAGCTTCCTGTGTTATAGTAATCAAACTAATTCTGGCTTATTTTAATCTGTGGTTAAATAATGGTTTAGTGCAATGCGTGAACCTGGACTCATTTTGGGCATCTCTTTAAAAGGCTATCTCCTCAACAATTTTTTTTGAGAGCGTCATCTAGTTGCGCCTAACCTTGGTACAAACATACTCAATTAACATATTTTGTCTCCTGTGTTCCGGATGCTGCCATTCTTTGTCCCCAACCTATATCTGAGACATCAACCATGGCCCTGTTACCATTAAAATAGTGGGTTCCTTCTTAACCAACAGCAGCCCATGTCAGTTTCAAGGTGTGCAAAATCAGTGATGTTTCCAGTCAGCAGGGCAGCCAGGCAGGAAGTTGGGACCAGGTAGACTTTATTGTTGTGTTTCTATTGGTTGCTTCCTTGAGCACTCTTTCCTCTTGCTCTGGGGAGCTAGAGAGGCATGTGACAGGATCTTTTTCTTGGATAATAAAGGCCAAGTTAATACTGGTAAAGATTAACTAAGGCTCCCCAACTCAGACAACTGGAGTATAGCACAGAACCCAGCTGAACAAAGTCTTGAAAGGAGAAACAGGGGTCTGTCTGGAGATTTGTTGAGTAATTTACTGGAAAGGCCGAAGTTGGCTATACTGTTATAGCTAAATGCAACTGGTGGATGCTAAGAGCTTTTCATCATGCTAGGGTGAATGCTTATAAACATGAAAAAGCCCTGGGTGGCCAGATCAGTGGTGGGATTCAGCCAGTTCGCACCATTTCGGGAGAACCAGTTGTTAACTTTCTGAGCAGTTTGGCAAACTGGTTGTTGGAAGAAATCATTAGAGCAGAGAACCGGTTGTTAAATTACTTGAATCCCACCACTGGGCCAGATTCATATATAATATTATGCCACAGACCATGCTGAAAACCCACAATGACTGATTTCACATATCCTGCAAAACAAAACCAGACCAAAAGCAGTATGGCTTAATAGAGTGCCTTGCATGTGATTTCAATATGAATCAAAGCATCCATTGGCTATTGAAATAGTCGGAAATATATAAACTTCTCATGATTGAAAAGAATCAGGATTTAGTTTCATTTTGTTTCTCTTCTAGTTTTTTTTTCTCTGTGTTTGCTAGCAGAAAATTATTTTACAAACAGTGTCATCTACTGACTCAGTACATATCGAAACATCATGATCTCAGGGATGGAAACTTAGTCCTTCACATTCAGGAGTTAAGTAGGTATAAAAATATTTGTGGTAAACCTCATTGACTTTTTGCCATTGCCTTTCATCACCTGGGCTATTCTGCAACTATTGCCTTTGTTTCAAGTCATTGCTGGTCTCCCCACTTCCTTCCAAGGTTACAGTCTAACCAATTTTGCAAATCTTATGACTGTTCTTGCACAGTATCAGAATAAAAGAGAACATACAACTTTACATCAGCCCAGTCCAAGTATTTCACTTATGATTGAGGAATGAGACAAAGATAAGATCATACGGGCATGTTGGAAAAAGATAAATTACCAGGTCATGTTTGTGCCATGGTTGGGAAGAGGGAAAGGACTTTTGCTGGACTTCCATTCTGGGGGGTTCAGTTCTGGGGAAGCCCCAAAATTCTTGCATAATGTTTCCTATTCTCAGGGGTGGGTTTCAAAACCCGTCACTACTGGTTTGTTCGTGGGCGTTCACGTGCTCGCGCGATGCTTCTGTGCATGCGCAGAAGCATCTGGGCAGGTGGGTGGAGTCTCCCACTGCCACAGCTACCGGTTTGCCTGATCTGGGGTGAACCGGTAGCAACCCACCACTGCCTATTCTGGCAAGCCTTGGTCAGTGGGTGGGTGATATGTTGTGTTTCATGGATTCCTGCTGTTGATTAGATAATGTCATCTTGGTGATTTAGAGACATTATTCTAATGATAGAGTTTGCATCAGAAAAGTCTGATCCTATTTTCTCAGTAATATCCCAAACCACATTTTGTTCTACTCTCCCAATATTGACTCATGTTTCAGCCTATCCAAGAAACAAAATGAGAAACCACAGAATATTTTGAGAGAGTTTTCTGGGAAGATTTAAGATTAATCATGGAGTATACCAAAACTTATTCTTGGATATAATCATTTATTTTATTTTCCATTAATAAAAGATTGCAAATTATTGTTATAGAGAAAAGGCCAAGTGCCAATGTATCCTGAGACTAAAGTTCACAGAGTACCTGTGGAAAATCTAGTCATGGTTAATTGAGACTTCTAAGTGTAACATATAATTTCCTGGTGCACTGCTAAGGTTAAGAATGGGAAGCAAATAGATAGAAATCTGATAGATGGCATGATAGTTGAATTAGATCAATAGGGGACTTTCTCCATTGTATAATGATCACAAGTCAAATTGTAGTCTATGACTTGTATCATGCTGAGCCATAGTTTGATACCTTATAATTGGCTGATTACAGGCATACTGAGTAGTAAATCACATCAGTAATGAGTGTGGGAATCCAGCAATTATCTGCCATGACCTGTGTTGTATGCTATTCTTTAAACTTTAGCCTCCACAATCTTAATTGTAAAATATAAAGATGATTTGTCTGGATTATCCATTATGCATATTTGTCTTCCCACATACAGTTTTTTCCAGGGTGTAGGGTTGGCAATGCACAAGACAGCTGCCTCTGACCTCTGGGAGTTACCATGTTATAGTACCTCTTTACATTTGGTAGAAACTTGCAATTCCAGTTAAAAGAAGAAGGAAGTAGATCCTGTCAGCTTGCTCATCCATAATAGGGATCTCTCTCTCTATTATGGGCATATAATTATGAGAAGAAAGGAAAGAGCAGTCGGAAGTTGGGTTTCAGAAGAAACAAATGAGAAATACTCTTAAAATGGCACTTATGTTCAAAGAAAGGACTGTAAAAAATCTCAGGACCAAGGGAATTGATAGGAAGTGCTCTTACTCTTTCTTTCAGATTTTCAAGGCAGAGGAAAGGTGTGTGTTTGTGTGAAGAACACACATTAACATTTTACCCAGAGCTTCAATATGCCTCAACCAATTCTTTCATTGACAAACCTGCTATGGATTCTTTTAGGTAGAGCATTTTACCTTCACAGCTAGGGTGAGGGATTTGGTGCATGTGTGGTCTGCTCCAGAAGAAAAGAAGGACCCTCGGAGATTTCCACAGGAATCCCAGTTCCACCTCTGACTCGGTCAGGAGTGCAAGTTCTCCCCCTACTGTCTTGTCTTGAAACAATTTGGCCATCCCATTTCAGAGCTCATTCTCTCCCCCAGCAAAAAACCCCAGACCGGAGTCCATCCACTAACAGATAAAGTCTCAGCACTGTTGCTTCAGAATAGCAGTTAGCGATGCTTAGCCAATCTTGAGTGATGAAAAACTAAATTGAGTTGAACCTGGGGAGTACTTGGGTTGAGAGACCATCAGGAAATTAGGGGTTGGTTTGGAAGGCAGGGGGAGTCAGTTTGGTGTAGTGATTAAGGTGGTAGGCTAGAAACCAGGAGACTGAATCCCTTGAGTCCCCTTCGGCACAAAGCCAGTCATTTTCTCCTAGCCCTGGGAAGGAGCAATAGCAAATCACTTCAAAATCTTTCCAAGGAAACTAAGAGACTTGTCCAAGCACCGCCAAGGGTCAACACTTACTCAAAGATTTGTACACACATACTCTGGAAGGTTGGGGGGGAAAAACAGGAGAAGATAGTAGCAAACTACTTCTGTCCTGTTGTCAAATAAACCAGTTGCATGCAAATCTGAGTAGACTTAATATTTACTATTCTTTGCTTTCAATAGAATCAGACTCTTCCTGGAATTTTTATCCACTGCCACCTTTCTGAGTGAGACAGGATCCTGGAAGACTTTGATGGCTCTTTGACCAGCTTCTTCCAATCTTCCAATCAGGAGTGTCAAACTGACAGCAAGAGAAAACAATTGTTGTGCTGTTACCCCCTTAAAACTGTATGGGCATGTCTACCATTAATTTACCAGGAACTGTATTCTTATTTATTTATTTATGAAATTGGTTTGCTGCCCATCTACTTAAGTGTTCTACTTAAAGTAAATTTTATTTTCCTTTATTTTAAAAGCAAACAGAATATGAGCTTCCTCAGTACAGTCTCTTCAATAGGAAAAAAACCCATGAACTGGAAGGGTAAAATTGGACTCAACATTATGCTTAGCTATACTGTATATGTCTTTGCAAAATGCATTAAAACTGCGACCAAATCAATCGCATTACAATTTAGCATGTCTTCTTTTGGGGACAAGAGAAATAAAAATGCAGTTAAAATAAAGGACAGCTTTATGAGAAATCAATGCAGTAATTAGATAGCAATCTCAGTTGTAATAAAAGCTAATTGTAGAGATGGCTGTGGTGATTATATAACTATTTTCCTTTCATTGATCCAGACACTCTCTTTTGACCATTAGGATTCTGGCAACCACCTTCTGGAGCTGTTTCTGGAGACCATCAAAATCTGAAATCTAAAACTAGGAGTTCTGCTCAGCTAAACTGCAAAATGAAGGGCCAAATGAAAAATGACAATCACATAGGTGTGTCTCATTCCATGCAACGAGGTGCTGCTTTTGTGGGAACCTTCCATGCAGTATAGGCCTCTTTTCATGGATATCTACCACTTTTCATTATACACGTGACACTGTCCAAAATCTCTTCTAAAACTGCTATTGAGAGGAATAGAATTCTTCTCACATGCTAAGACTTTCCTTTCTTAGAATTGTTTTGTTACTGTTTAGTTTCAGTCAGTCCGTTGGGTTTCACTCCCTCAAGACTAGTTACGTTCATTGCTTTCTATTATTCCAAATATTTGTCAACTTCTTTCAGAAAGTTTTCTCATTAACTTCCTGATTGTTTTTCTGACATAATTGTCTGGCAAGAGAGTAGGTCACTTAGGAAATCTAATAACAAATGAGGTTGATTAAAGAGTAACTCCTTAAGGACCTAATTAATAGATTCTACTGTAGTCCCAGCACCAAAAGATGTTTTACTGTTTGCAGCAATTCTAGATAAAACAAAAATCTTCTCTGAAGTTTACCTGGTGCTGTGAAACTTGTTGATCCAAAGAGTCTAAAAAAGTAATTAGGAAGTTCTATCCAAAAATGATCAGAATAGGAAGTATACAAACCCTATGTCCTTTTCTGAGAATGCTCACCACGGTTTCAGCAAGATGGCTATTCCCTCATCTCTCAGAGCTATAAACCCATTGGGGACCATTGTCACGCAGTCTCCTCATGAGGAGCAATTGCTGGAGCACTTCTTCTTCTTCTTGTGCCATATTCATCATCGGACATTGGCAATCATGCTGGAACACTAGTGGACTATTTCAAGTCCTCTCTTTGTCCAGAATGGGATTATATAGAGTTGATCAACAGGTTGGTTCTTCATTCTGCTATAGGTGTTGGAGATGGAGTTATCTTCAGTTTGCCATTTCTTCCCCAGAAGTTCTACTTAGCAAAATAAGTTTTAAATAAAGGTTTAAGGCCTTAAAATTATTTTGGAATGAACAGCAAAAGGGACTTTGATTTTGGAAAGTGCATTCATTTAATTTATATGTCGCCCATCTCAACAAGTGACTTTGAAAACAGTTTGAAAACAGACTAAGGGTTCTTATGAATGTGAAATAAGATTTTGGAATTAATTATAAGAATCCTTCCTGTGGGTAAATGCTTTTGTTTTTAATTCTCTTTTAAAAAAGGATAAGATGAGACTCTGAAGACTGGACGTTAGAAGGAACCAAAAGGAACCAAGATTTTACACTTAAAAAGAGAAGACCATTTACATTTGACTTATGATACAGAATGGAGAAAAATATTTTAACATTGGGCATATTGAAGGATGTTTTTGAACAAAGGAACCAGAGGTTAATTTTAAGAGTGCCTGCTTCTATAGACACGACAGAAATATTACTTTATGACAAAGTAATTCTTCTGTTGAGTTCAGCACCTAGTGACATTATAGCTATGCAATTTTGTTGGGAATAATAGAGAAGTAGTTCATTGTTGTTACTTTTCAGCTTGTTCTTTTAACTTCCTGGTCTAGCCTACAACCTTAACATGTCTTGGTGGTCTCTCATCAGTGGGTCAGCCAGATCTGATCTGGCTTAGCTTTCTGAACTGGGTGAAATTCAACTAAATATTGCAGAACTCAGAGATGCTCTGGCCCAAACCTTTTTAAAGTTCAACATAAACATTTTGAATGTTCCAGGGAATGGATTAGAAACAAGTTTTTTAAAAATAACATTTGGTATGTTAAAAGAATCCAAACCGAAGAAAACGTCCCATTTCCTAAAATATTTTGGAGTTTCAGCTGGTATTGAAGAGTGTGAACCCCATGTTATAATGTCTATTCCTTTTTCTGGATCAAATTGAATGTGCTGATTGGTTTCTTAGGATATGTTTATCTGGATAACCCGTTATTCCATATAAACAAGCAACTCTTAACCCTAGTCCCTTAATTCGGACAAATAAAGCATCTTATTTAAGCAAGCCTTTGACTGATAGATCTGATTTGCCTTCTCTGCTCTTCCGTTCTGTTTTTTTATTGCTTTAACTGTCTTAGCTGTCTTTTGTATTGAGTACCCATGATTAAGAAAAAGCTAGTTGAAAATTGTTTAAAAATTATAGAAACCCAGGTGTCATTTTGTTATGGAGTATCAGGGTTATTTCCAAAAATGGGATGAATTTGTTGTTGTTAGTTGCGAAGTCGTGTCTGACCCACTGCGACCCCATGGACAACATTCCTCCAAGCTTTCCTGTCCTCTACCATCCTCTGGAGTCCATTTAAGCTCACGCCTACTGCTTCAGTGACTCCATCCTCATTCTCTGTCATCCCCTTCTTCTTTTGCCCTCAATCTTGCCCACCATTCGGCTCTTCTCCAGTGAGTCCTTCCTTCTCATTAGGTGGCCAAAGTATTTGAGTTTCATCTTCAGGATCTGGCCTTCTAAAGACCAGTCAGGGTTGATCTCCTCTAAGACTGACCAGTTTGATCGCCTTGCAGTCCAAGGGACTCGCAGGAGTCTTCTCCAGCACCATAGTTCAAAGGCCTCAATTCTTTGGTGCTCAGCCTTTCTTTCGCAGACATACATTGCAACTGGGAAAACCATAGCCTTGACTATATACACTTTTGTTGGCAGGGTGATGTCTCTGCTTTTTAGTATGCTGTCTAGATTTGCCATAGCTTTCCTCCCCAGGAGCAAACGTCTTTTAATTTCTTGGCTGCAGTCCCCATCTGTGGTGATATTGGAGCCCAGGAAAATAAAATCTGTCACTACCTCCATTTCTTCCCCATCTATTTGCCAGGAATTGAGAGGGCCGGATGCCATGATCTTGGTTTTCTTAATGTTGACTTTCAAGCCAACTTTTGCACTCTCCTTCTTCACTTGCATCAAGAGGCTCTTTAGTTCATCTTCGCTTTCTGCCATTAGAGTGGTATCATCTGCATATCTGAGGTTGTTGATATTTATGTCCATGGTACTGTCCATGGGGTTTTCATGTCAAAGATACTGGAGTGGATTGCCATTTCCTTCTCCAGTGGATCACGTTTTGTCAGAACTCTCTGCTATGACCTGTCTGTCTTGAGTGGCATAGCTCATTGCTTCATTGAGCTACACAAGCCCCTTTGCCATGACAAGGCAGTAATCCATAAAGGGGGGGATGAACTTAAGGAACATCAATTTTAGCAATTCATATTTCATACCTCCTTTAATATTCCAATCTCAAGCCAAATATTGAAAATATCCTCCTTGGGATGTCAACACATTGAGGATTAATTCAGATTGTCACAGTGGGCTCTTCTGTCCCATATCTGACTCTGAGTAAGGAGTAGAAGTAGCACAATAAGGTGATTTTTTCCTTTTTGTTGCCAGGCATATTCTTTATTAATCCTGCATTTCCATTTAGTTAGTGAACTCTCCATTTCTAACCCTTTTCAGAAAATAAATTCCATGTCAGAAGATATTTAAAATAAGAACAGATGTTGTTTGAATATCAAAAGATTCCAAGTATTGTATGCGCCCTTCAGTTTTATACTCACAAGTATCAAATGGAAGTTGTTTAGGCTGACAGACAATAGCAAGCTTCACACATCATGCTAAGGCACAGTTTGTTGATTATGCTAAGCCAGAATCCACATTTTGGAAACCACATTTATTTTAGTTAGAATTCTTTATTAGATGAAAATTCTTTATCGGCCAAGTATGATTGGACACACAAGGAATTTGTCTTTGGTGCATATGCTCTCAGTGTACATAAAAAGGCAAGATACATTTGTCAAGAATCATAAGGTACAACCCTTAATGATAGTCATAGGGTACAAATAAGGAATCAAAATATACTAGGAAACAATCAATATAAATCGTAAGGATACAGCAACAAGTTACAGTCATACAGTCATAAGTGGGAGGAGATGGGTGATAGGAATGATGAGAAGATTAAAAGTAATAGTAATAGTCTCTTGCCAGCTGACTACGAGGTAAGAATTTCAGACAGTGTAACCTGGTTCTGTATTTGGGCTGTGTGTATGTGTATTCACTTCTTGTCTGAATTATTCTATCTTAGCATTAAATTAAATTCCCAAGTCAAATTGATCATATCACGGAGCTACCGTATATGGAGTGCAAGATGGGAGGGCTCTATAATTGTAATCTAAAAGTATTGTACAGCTGCTTCATACCATGCTCATCTCTACCTTATGTTCTATTAAAATCCAGGTCAAATTTCCCTGTATGTTACTGTTAAGTCACATATCCTGCATTCAGTATATGGTGGAGAAGAATCTTCAGTTTAAAAATGTTTGCGGAGAACCATGCTGTGAAGTTGGACTCCAAAAATGTGGGTGTACCTTGGACCCTAAATCTGGATGGTTCTAAGAAGTCAACAAGATATCCTCTTAACTGTATAACAAGCATCTGAGTAGAAACCCTGGCTTTTAGTGGAGACTGTCCAATGACGATATAAGGCCATTCCAATAATCCTAGCTGAACAATCAGAAAATAATTTAGGATCTTCTGAATCCATCTCCTTCATGGAGTTCCTCACATCTCTTCTGAAAAAGGGGTGAACGTGCTTCCAAAATTAAAGCAAAAAAGGATTCATTTTAGAGAAGTTCTGTACAGTATTGTAACTATACTGTAACTATAAAACACAGACACTCAAGGGGGCACTGTTGTTCTGTTCCATTCAAATGTTGTTGAAATCTCATTTTGATTAAAATGGACCACTGCTAACTGTTATCTTATTTGAACTTCAGAGGATAGAGAAGACAGAGATGAAAGATCTGAGATAATCCTTCCCTAGACATACTTGGTTCTTTTGAAAAGTATTGCCCATGTCCAACAGAATTAGGGTTAACAATAAGGGCAGCACATGAATCTAATAAATATGATAAATATCAAAAAAGTCCCAGTGGAGCTATGTCCCTTCATGTATCCATGTGCAGTTTCTTCTTGAAAAAGAAGACATCTCTGAGCTGAGAGCTATTTCTTGAAGTGGGAGAAGCTCATTCAATGATCAAAGTATAGCTACGTGGGGTCCATTTTTCTGTTTGCAGAATCAATCATTCAGAGCTTGAGAAGATGATGATTTGAAAAACGCTATTTGTCTTACATGATACTGAATGAGATAAAGCATGCTGGGCTACTGTGAGCTATCCAGAAAGAATATCCTGGCTCAGAAATTGAATTATAGTTCGTTTAAAATGTGAGTTCTGTGGCAGCCAGGATAACATATGCACAGAATTGGAAAAGCAACACTATACCAAAAGAAGAGGAGGTGATAAAGAAAGTTTCGGATTGTGCGGAGGTGGACAAATTGACGAAAGAGATAAAAGGAAAAGATGAAATGGAATATTATTTAATATGGAATAAATGGTATAAGTGGCTAGAGGTCAGGAATAACAATCAAGAAGGATTACTAATGTGCCACTAAATAGATGATGTATATAAAGTAATATATAGATACAATAATATGTATAACAGATAAAGATAAAGTATTTACCGGTTCTCCGAACTACTTAAAATTTCCGCTACCGGTTCTCCAGAACTGGTCAGAATCTGCTGAAACCCAACTCTGGATTGCACTGATGAATCACTCAGGGCTATTTCATAATTTTTGAAACAGGCATAATTATATAAAATGTATAATTATAACTGACAGCATACTGTATACCATTATGAAAATATATAATCTAATGAATGTGGAATTATTGAGAAATGCAAATCACATAAAGCCATCCATAAACAAGGCCTCAATTTTAATTCCCTTTAAAAAAGGAAAGGTTCTCTCAGATCAGCTCAACTGAATGTACCTGCCCCAAATTCTCTTCCAACTGATTGGGAAAGTAGGACTGTTTTGATTCAGAGCTGAAAGGAATACGGAACTGGTAGTTTTGGTGCAAAAGGAAAAACACAATGCGTTCAAATAAAGACTAGCTTGAGGCTTTCCTTTGGATTCTATTTCTGATCAGGAGGTGTGACGGCCATCACGACTCCATGATTCATGTATTCTCTTTTTTCCCTATTAATTTATCTGTTAGAATTGTAGAAAAACCCAATACGAGCAATACACAATTGTGCAGGCAATTGTAGAGGCCCAGAGATTCATGGGGGCAAAACCCCATTTCAGCTCTTAGAGGTGCTTTGGCCTCTTTTTCTAGCAGAGGGCAGGAGCTTCTCCAATTTGTAGAATTCAGACTAGTCACAGTTTATGAAATCCAGGCAGGTAGAATAAAATAGTTGGGTCTTGTAACAGCTATGGAGTCTTACATGATATGCAAACAGATCTGTATCATCAGCTGTAGGTGAAAAAAAAATCCTGTTGATTAATTGGTATAGAAGCTATTTATGCTTTTTTCATATACAGGAAGTCCTCAACTGAGACACTTGTAAAATGAGTTTTTCGACCTTTCTTGCCACAGTTGTTAAGTGAATCACGGCAGTTGTTCAATTAGTAACATGATTGTTAAGTGAATCTGGCTTCCCCCGTTGACTTTGCTTCTCAGAAGGTCACAGAAGGTGATCATGTGACCCGGGACACTGAAACCGTTATAAATATGAGACAATTGCCAAGCATCTGAATTTTGATCATGTGGCCATGGAGATGCTCCAGCAATTGTAAATGCGAAAACGGGTCATAAATGGCTTAGGACCGGGGTATTTACAAGACCGCCTTCTGCCACCAATGGCCTCTCACCGACCAGTACGCTCCCATAGAGAGGGGCTTCTCAGGGTGCCGTCTGTCAAACAATGTCGACTGGTGGCCCCCAGGGGGAGAGCCTTATCTGTGGGGGCACCCGCCATTTGGAACGAGCTCCCCCCAGAGATACGGAGGATCCCGGATCTGCGCACTTTCCACCGTGCCCTCAAAGCATTCTTATTTCAGCAGGCTGGTCTGGCCTAACTCTCCCTTTTAAATTGTTTTTAAATTTGTTTATAAATTGGGGTTTTTAAAATCTGTTTTGGTCCAAAGTATTTAATGTATTTTAAATAGTTTTTAATGTTTGTATTATGTGTATTTTATCTTTTGGCTGTTCACCGCCCTGAGTCCTTCGGGAGTAGGGCGGTATATAAATTTTAATAATAATAATAATAATAATAATAATAATAATAATAATAATAAGTAGTAGTAGTAGTAGTAGTAGTCACTTTTTCAGTGCTGTTGTAACTCTGAATGGTCACTAAATGAACTGTTGTAAATTGAGGATTATATGTATGTCAGAAATAAATTCAATATTATGTTGCTTAATTTATTTAAACCTCAAAGTTGCTAAATATCTACCTTCTTTCCTAATAACAAAAGATATAGACAAATCTGACTTGATTATCCATGCTGTGATTACCTCCTAATTGTCGGAATGAGTTCTGTTTGGGAATGTCCAAGTAGCCTCTTCTCTCCCATCACAAGTTTGAAATTCAATAAGTTCCATCTTCATAATAAACCACTGTAGCAAATTAAAAGGGCCCCAAAGGCTAATTTTAATGCACAATCCTGTCCTCCTGGCATGTATCATGTGGGACAATTTGCTTTTGAAATATTTTAATGATATTGACCTGTAAAGATGGCTAGATCTTTAATAATTCATTATTAATAGGGGAAGGTCAGCTTAGATATGCTGAGAAGAGGGTAATGGTGGCAGATGGTTTCTTTTTCTGTCTAATCGTTTCTCTTTCGGGAACCATGCTCTTATATTCAGAGTCCTCTTCCTAATTGGTAAATATTTATGTAAATATTCTGTTTGATATTGTGTAAATTACCCTGAGAATCAGGGAATGATAGCACTGAAGAATAAATAAAAAAAAAATCTACGCACATAACAAATAATGAGCAAATAAAATATCTACCCGACTTTCAAGGGGAGAGAGCATCAGTGGTGGGTTGCTACTGGTTCACCCTGGATCGGATGAACTGGTAGCGGCAGTGTCGGGGGGCTCCGCCCACCTGCCTGGATGCTTCTGCACATGTGCAGAAGCGTTGCTCGCACATGCAAATGGGCATGCGCCCATGAACAAACCTGTTGCGACGGGTTTTGAAACCCGCCCCTGGAGAGCATGCCGTATTGTTACATGCAAATCAATAAAGGTGATATTTCTGCTCAGATGCATAGAGATATGTTCAGGATTCTGGTCTCATAACCTATTTAAGGAATGCTGGGAGAAAAGGTACCTTCTGTTGGGAGAATGGTAGCAGTTACTACTCTACTCCTTTTCCAATCCCCTTTTATATGAGCATGGCCCTGATTTATACTCCAGAATTAGATATTCCAACAGCTGAAAGTGCATTTCTGGTGTACATGGATGGTTCTTGGTGGAAATGAAGGCCTTGCAGAACCGTAGGCATGAGATTTCCTTGGATCATTCAAGAAATGGAAGGGAAAGATTGAGCAGAGGAAGTGGGGAACAACCTTTTAAAAAAGCCTAATCTACTAATTAACCAAGTTCTCACTGTCCCAAATGGCTAGCCTCACCAAATGACTGATAGCATTGTCTAAAGGATGAGCCTATGTCATGCCTATGTCTAATTAGACTAACCTCTTCCATCTGGTATCCTTCAAAATTGGTAGGCTGACCTCTACCAACCATTTACTTACTGGTCATATGTGCCTGGAAATATGTCATTGATATTTGACGTTGGCGAAGCCTTCCCTCAAATAATGTCTCTGTTGTATTCTCCCATTTCTGCTTCAGGGTTACCCCCTATCCCAGCTATGGTACAGTATATGCTTTCATCTGCTAAGACATAGGTTGGGAATTCAACTAATGGTTGCACAGTGGGTCTGGGGATTTCAGAATACAGAACCTCAACAACCCAGTGTAGATGTTTCTTTAACAAGATCCCTGCAGATCTTGCTGTTTTCTTCCATGGAAACCAAAGCTCATACCACTGACATTCTCACCCAGTTTCATACCACCTTTATATTCTCTTCTGTTTTCTTTTCTGGGCAATGAATGAAACCGAGGTTCAGTTGTGCAAGATGTTCCTCTCCACTGAACGCCTCCACGGTTGGTGAGGTCTTTATGACTATTTTGCATGATGTTCAGTGCTAAGAAAGATGATTCCCCAACTTTAGATCTTCTGAGCTGGCATGCTTTTTTCTCTCTCTTGTCCATTTCCTTTTACAGATAGCAAGAAATTCTCATTTCTGTTTGACCGTTTACTTCAGATTGAAACCAGAATCCACTTCCCTGACTATTTCTACCATCTCTTGATGTTTTGCCTCCATGTGGGAGAGCACTAACGATTTTGCTTTTTCTGCACTTCATTTGGCCATCCAGCAACCATCCAGGCTTGGCTTTGTCAGACTGCTGAGATTCAACAAAGTGAGACTAAATCTTTCAAGTAATTTTCTCAGATGTGTTGAGGTCGACTGTTTAATGATACAAAATGAAAGCTTTGCAGCAAATGAACAAAATTCCCAACCAGATATTATATTTCAGAAACCAATGATTAATTTTTATGAACTGAGATCCAGTGAGTGTTATCTTTAGTCAAAGTTGACTGCGAAGTTTACAATCGCAAGTTCTTCCCCCCAATAAATGCTTTAATGTTTGTCCTTCTCAGGATGCTCAAGCCCCTTCTCTATTATTTGGGTATCATATGGAGTTAATTTGGCATTGTATCTCTGTCAAATCTCTGCACATACTATAGTATTAAATGTGAGCTTTTAGTTTTCAGGAAATAAAATAGCTATTTACATTTGGAATATGCTCCTTATCTAGATAGAAACTTCACGTTAATTTTCTTAAAATCCACACCTTACTGTGTCTATAAAGATGAGGTTTGAAACAGGTAGGAAAAACACTTTATAGCAATTGTAAGGAGGAAACTTGGCATGCGTTCCCCTCTGCTATGGAACAGAAACACCATCCTGATTGGGGCAAAATCTGCACCTGATTTTCTGTGAAAATGAAAATGCCCCATTTAAAAGTGTGAAGAATATTATATGGAGTTAGATCAATCAGACATATGGGGAAACAGAAGTCATTTGCAAATTTGAAGTGTTTCACCAAGACTGAAATATTTAATTTCATATATTGAGCTCCAATTATGAATTTTGATTTTAGTAACCCATTGATGGAATGTAGTTTATTTCAGTGGATTGACTACTCTGTTATCTACCTGATTCCAATTTGCACTTGTTCTCCTTTAAAGTCACCGTGCAAACCAGAGTTGTCCTCCTTACAGAACCTAATGATGTACAACTTCTTCCATTTCATATCATGCATTCATTGAGATCTATAAAAGATCATCTCATAGATATGCGATAGGTTTAGAATTCAGTGCCTAGCCTGTCTTCATATATGTTCTACTAATTTTTTTTCATCTCCAGTCATTCCAGCAGGATCATCCTAGCTCAGATTGAGTTACATGGTACCAATGGAAAGACTGAATTAAAAGGACATTAGCTCACTGTTCTACGTAGAAGTATTACAGAACCTGAAGTAGGGCACCAGTATTTGTGCAGGACCAGCAGGAATCTAACCTGAGTGATGGTTTTAGTGATGTAACTGAGATCTAAGGAAGTCAGTGATAAGGGTAGGCAAAACACAGTATCTAACTGTACCATATCAGGTGGAGTCAGAGAGCAAATGCTCTGTACATGCATGCCTGAAAGGAAAAACAGGAGGACGTAATCTGAGATTATAGTCTCATAGACAAAAAGCCAACAGTGATACACAAAAAAGGAACATAGAGTAAATTGTTAATTTACTGCCCCTTGGAATCAGCAGGTTGTGAGGTGCTGAACAGTCAGTGTCATTTCCAGCAATATCCAGTGAGGGAGGTTAGCCCATGAGATTATTCAGTATTACGTTCGTGAAACTGAAGGAGCAATGATATAATCCCACTTATTCCCATTTTCAGATGAGCCATGGAAACAGAACAGGAGAACAACACCAACTTTGCGGGATTCATTCTCCTGGGTTTCTCCACCTCACCAGAGTTCAGGGGACTGCTCTTCTCCTTCTTCCTCTGCATGTACCTGCTTAGCTTACTGGGGAATCTCTTGATCATGCTGCTGATCTTCTTCAATAGTGACCTTTTTCATGCCCCCATGTATTTCTTCCTCAGTCATCTATCATTGGCTGACCTGGGATTCAGTTCCAATGCTGTACCCAAGATGTTGCAAATCTTAGTCTCCCAGAAAAACACCATATCCTATAGTGGATGCCTCAGTCAAATGTATTTCTTTGTGGTCTTTTGTACCAGTGATAACTTTCTCCTTGCCTCCATGGCATATGACCGCTATGTAGCTATCTGCCGACCACTTCATTATTCTATCATCATGAGCTACAAGCATTGCCTGATCTTGGCTGCTGGGTCTTGGCTCCTCTCTTTTTCCCAAGGCCTATTATATGTATTTACAATAGCTAATTTTTCTTTCTGTGGCTCCCGGGAGATCCCTCATTTCTTCTGTGACCTCCATCCTTTACTCAAACTTTCCTGCTCAGACACCTCTTCCACTGAAACACTGCTCATGATTGAAGGGACTGCAACCATGCTTGGGCCCCTTATACTCATCCTTCTCTCCTACATATTGATTATGTTGAAGGTGTTGAAAGTTCCTTCAGCTTCTGGGAAGTACAAAGCCTTCTCCACTTGCACTGCCCACATCACTACTGTTGCCTTGTTCTATGGGACTCTGATTAGCACCTACATCCGCCCGTCCTCCACTTATTCTGGTCCTAGGTTGAGAGCGGCTTCGATATTCTACACTGTGGTGATCCCCATGCTCAATCCTTTCATATACAGCCTGAGGAACAGTGGGATTCATGGGGCCATGAGGAAATTACTAAGGATCTGGGTGCAGAAGCGGGAAATCAGAGCAGAACTGAGAGTGCCTCATAAGAAACCTGGAGCCCCTTTGGAAAACAATGGCTGCCAGTAAAACGACATATGATGTTCTTTAACCTCCATAACATTCCACACTATTTACTATGTCATGTGCATAAAGTTATAGCAGGATGGTCATAATCTCTTAATATCTCCCAAAGATGTGTGCCATTATAAAATGAGAATGTTGAAATGCGAAAAGTTCAGCTGCATGGCTTTAATATAATTTATGTACAGTCTTTACTTTAAGTGGTTTGTACTTTTATGCATTTCCCCAGCATTGCCCTTTTAGATTTAAATGGATTAATCACGTAGGTCACCATGAGGGTAGAAATAAGCTACCATTATATTTTGAAGCCCTGGAAAGAAGGTTTGAGTTATATTTAAAATAAGATTTGATTAAGAGTGTATTTTTCTTTTTCTTTTAAAAGCACATATTTGCCATATTAGTAAATTTGCCATATTTTCATTCAGATCTTTGGTGCTGTTCCCACACTAATATCTATGCTGGGCAGCTTAGCCAATTTATTTTTAGCTCAGCCACAACATTAGATAAATCAGAAATAGTGGAGCTTTGCAGTACTTTTGAAGTGGCTTGAATCTACTTCGTTGTTTTTTCTCCCCCCTGGACTTGAGATGCCTTGGCTCCTCATTCACTTGCCTGCTTAAAATGTGAAGAGGGTGGCTTTGCACCTTCTCTCTACAGTTGCCAGTTTTTCTGTTTGCATTTGCTGTGAAAATTCTTATCTTGCAAAGTGGAATTTCAGGAGGCAACTGGACTCTTGTTTTTCCTTTTGAAGACATTTCGCTTCTCATCCAAGAAACTTCTTCAGCTTTGACAGGATAGTGGGGAATGGAAGGATTTATATTCCTTAGAATAGAGTAGAGTTGGAAGGGACCTTGGAGATCTTCTAGTCAGACAGCTGGTAATTTGCATCCTTTTAGAGCATCTTTGAAGCACTTGGAGGTTTATCTGTGTCCTCGGGGTCACCTGAGTAGTGCTAATGGTTCCTGTAGTCTGCATTTTTTTCCTCTGGAAATGACCAGGATGACTGAGAATCTCTACAGACTTACTGTAGCTATACAATTTGGGATAAACACCCTTTGAATGGTATGGGAGTAGGAATGGATTTCCAGAAGAAAGAAATGGAGACTACAGGAACCAGGAGGACTGCTCAGGTGACCCTGAGGACACAGATAAACCTCCAAATGCTTCAATGACCTGCTAAAACAGGGGTCTCCAAGCTTGGCAAGTTTAAGTCTTGTGGACTTCAACTCCCAGAATTCTTCAGCTAACCATGCTGGCTGGAGAATTCTGGGAGGTGAAGTCCACAAGTCTTATACTTGCCAACTTTGAAGACTACTGTGCTAAAAGGATGCAGATTACCAGCTGTCTGCAAGGAATACAAATCCTTCCATCCCCCACGATCCTGTCAGAGCTGAAGAATCTTCTTGGATGAGAAGCAAAAGACTTCAAAAGAAAAAAGAAGAAAGTCCAGCTGCCTCCTGAAAAAGCACCTTTGAGACAACCATGACCTGGATGACTGAGAATCTCTACAGACTTTTTGCAAAGTGGAAATGCTTTCTGGCTCCTGACTTTTACATGCCCCCAGCTGGAGAATGATGCAGTAAGACATTTGCAGGGTGCTGATGTTAGATCTGTGAAGGTTTAAAGCTTTATGGAGCCATCTTTAATCTTGCCAAAGGAGCAGAAATTCACATATTAACAGGGAGCACCATAAACAGGCATAGCTGCAAAATAACAAATAGGAAATAGTTCTCTTCATTTCTTCTGGTAGATCAGTTTGGAAAATGAAGCCTAATTGGGAAGTAAAATAAAACAATTTCCTAAAACACTTCATCATACCAAACTGTTTGTCTTCTTATTCACTATGCTTGAGATTAATTTTTAAGGTATTGATTCACAGTCAAGTTCTTCCTTGGCATGTTCTCCATCACAATGGAGATTGTTACATTTCCAAAAATGGGAATTTTGTTGTTGTATTTGGAAATATAATGAACATATTTACATATTCAGGTACCTATTCTAGTATGTCTACTTCAGGTAGAATTTACACATCTTACACGATCATATTGAGAGCAAATGCTTCTGACCCCCATCCTGAAAGAGTTTGGATGAAATGCACATGGATAATTCTCTTTTCAGCAGTAGTCCTCCCAAACTCCTTGCTCTTTATATTTGATGTTCCTTAACCCTGATGGCATTTTGCAAAACTTTGGACTTCAAAAATAATTAAATAATTCAATGGAGATGGAGTAAAATGCTACTCACTGGAAGCATTAATCACAAAAGCTTGAACATTTTGGACACATCATGTGAAGGTTAGAGAAACAGGTGAAGTGATTACATACTATTTATCACTGACCTCAGGCATTGTACAAAGAGACCAGAACTACAGGACCCTGGACAGCTCCATTCTTTTGCTGAACTGGAGATCTTGCTCATAGATCTGGAATTATTTTTTATTTTATTTATTTTATTTTTTTATTTTTATTTGATTTATATGCCGCCCTTCTCTGGAGACTCAGGGCGGCTTACAGTGCATTAAGCAATAGCCTTCATACTTTTGTATATTTATACAAAGTCAGCTTATTGCCCCCACAATCTGGGTCCTCATTTTACCCACCTTAGAAAGGATGGAAGGCTGAGTCAACCTTGAGCCTGGTGGGATTCAAACTTGCAGCAATTGCAAGCAGCAGATGTTAATAGATGTTAATAACAGGGTGCTTTAAACCACTGTACTACAGGCTCTGTAGTTATTTTTTCATGAGTTATTTAATCATGAGCAGAGTTTTTTATTACCTCCTCCATATTATTTTTCTGATAAAAAGGCTCTATATAAAAACAAAGTAAATTACAATACCAGAAATAGCTCTAAAAAAAAGCAAAATTTAAAAGAAGATGGAGGATAAAGGGACATTATAAAGGAGAGACTACTCTTTGCATAATTAAAGAAAGCCTTTGTCCATTTCAGTAATGTCCATACACATTGCAGAATCTCATAAAAACTTACCTTATTTTAACTTTGACCAAATAACCAACTTTATATTCCTTACTTTTTCTTTGAAAATTTTAATCTTTAAAGTTCATCAGTCACTCTCTCAGCCCAACTCACCTCACAGGGTTGTTGTTATGGGGAAAATTAATAGGAGGAAGGTGTGTTGGATACATTCACTGCCTTGAGTTATTTGTAAAAACAATAAAGATGGAATATAAATAAAATAAAATGATATAAATTAAAATAAAATAAATATTGTAAGATTTAATCCCTCTTCCATTCTTCTTTATCCCACTGCATAGACTTCTTCAAGTCCCTGTTGTAAATCCAATTAAAAGACATTATTCAGGTAATTCTCTTGGTGTAATTTTGTAAATCCCAACCCTAATCCCAACTCCAGGCAGGGATTTTTCCTCTTCTTTTTGCCTGTAATTTTTAGTCCCTTCTAGTGTCTAATTTATATCATAAAGTCTCTAATTTCGGTTATGATCTATAGTAGACAAAATAATTCTGGTTCCTCCAAAAAGATGTTCATTTTATATAATTAATTCCAAAATCTTGAGGAAAAAGTTTCAATATTCCAAATTTGTCTGGATATTTAATTAATTTATAACTTTCTTGGATCAAAAATCTTACTTATCTTATTGTCATTTATTTCATTTTTTTAAAAAAATCATAAATATATAGTTCTTTTCTTTGGTTTATCTTCAAACTCATCAGCAGATTTTCAAACATCTTTTTGAACATCTTCAATTCTTTTAAGATAATTAAACAGGCAATTTCTGAAAGTGATTAGGTTAATGAATCAAGTGCCTTTAAAAGGCAACCAAGCGCCATGGTTATGAGCATGATGATTGAGCCTTTCATTTTCCAACACTGAAACCCATGGAAAGAGCAGCCATCCAAGGCAGATAGGTGATCTCCCATCTTCCCCATGTCCAGATGGAAGGAAGACCAGAGGTTCTGAAGAACCACCAGTGTATTTGCCAGTTCTTCAATCTTTGCCATGGTTATCATCTCCATTCTCCATGGAGAAGCATTTGCTTGCTGTGCTTCCACTCAGATTGCACATGAGTTTTGAATGAGGAAGTGAAACTCTTTCCAAAGAAAAATTAAAGACAAAGAATTCAAGGATCTGGGGAGAGGGGATTTAATATCTACAGCCATTCAATCTTGGTACAATTAAGATAGAACATCAACTATATCACTTGAACAATGCAGAATTGATATGTATAAATAGGTATCAACAATCTATTAATGATACCATGCCCCAAACTGACACATTATGGTTTTATGTAAATGTTAAACAAGAGAGGAGAGATTATTGAGCCTTGTGGAACCTCATATAGAAGGGGCTGAGGGTGTAACCTCTAACTCTCCGTCAATTCTAACTGGAAATTGCCATGAAGGAAAGAGAAGAACCAACCTAACATGATGTCCCCATTTCCCAAACCTCACAGCCAGTCCAGAAAGATATTGTGATTGACTGTATCCAAAGCTGCTGAGAAATCAAGGAGAGGTCAATGGATGCACCATCTCCTCCCAATGACATCAAAAGTCATTGACAAGCATAATTATTACTGACTCCATACTAAATCCATGAACCTTGGCTGGAACAGATACAAATAATTTGCTTCCTCCAAACTTCTTTGTAATTGGAATCTGACCATATTTTCAACAACTTTTTGTTTTAAAATTATGGGCCAAACTTTATTTAATTATCTTAAAATTATTTTAACTTTTGTATATAAATGTTTTATTCTGGCTGTTCACCGCCCTGAGTCTGAAAGGAGAAGGGTGGTATAAAAATCCAAATAATAATAATAATAATAATAATAATAATAATAATAATAATAATAATAATAACAACAACAACAACAACAACAACAACAACAACAACAACAACTGAGAAGATACCATTTTTTAAATGGAAAGTTGAAGACATGACAGTAATTATAAAAAATTGTTGGTTCCAGGCACAGCCTCTTGAGGAGGCACATTGCCTCCTCCTTCAAGGCTAAAGACACCACTTCCTCCCTGAAACAGACCAACTCCACACCATGGATCCAATTGCAGGACACCTCTTGAGTGATCTCAACAACCTGGAAGAGCCTAAATGTATACAGCTTGGAGAATTCTGCCCACTTCCTTAATAGTCACCAATTCAAACTCATCCCAGATTACAATGCAAAACCCAGGCACTAAGCCAGAGCTTCTTCCTAGCTGAAGTCTACCTCTGAGTGGATCTGCATGACTTATTATAAGCCAAGCAGCTAGAATATTCTTCACAGCAGCCCTGCAGATGATCTTGTGGCCCACCCTTCCCCAAGCAACACAGGGCGGCCGGATGGCTATTGGCAGACACAAAAAGAATGGAGAAATATTGACATTTCACTGTTCTTATAATGAGTAATGCAGTATATGGCTCATGTTATGAACATATCATCACACTTTTGCCAAACAAGTGCAAAGTTATACAGATAATAGGAAGCTTCATGGATATTGTTTGTGCAGATGAGGAAACTTGTTGCAACTGCAGGAAACCTGACAACAGGCAAATACTTCATCTGAAAGAGAAAGTTATGAAGGAGGTCCATTCTAAAGTGTGCAAGAGGAAAATACTTTCTCCATGGTAGGAATAAAATAACTGGGAAAGGCTAATGGTGGTAGGTATATGCCTATCAATTTTTAAAAATGGTTGTTGTAATTGAACCTCTCACAATAATTTAAATGCAGGGATTATCAACCAAAGCTTTTTACAGCAAGATAATAAAATGCTACATTTATCCCTGAAAATTAAGCTATTCTGAAATGCAAACTGAAATAGCTGAATGGAAAATAAGCAATATTAGGACTGCAGTGGTACGTTCTCAGTGTTTGCAACTGGATGAAACTGTTATGCAGATTTGCCCACTGGGTGTTATTGCTATTTTTTCATTTAAGCTTTCAAAGAGATTATTTTCTAAAGTTAGTGATATATATTGATAATCCTCTATCAGATAAGAAAAAGCAAGTCCTACTCTGATCCGTAATGTTAATATTCTGGTGATAGGGATTTCCTAATATAAAACTGTACATTACAACTGGTGATGTTTGCCACTGGGAAGTAAATTTCTGGAGATCCAACATATTGAGAGAAATACTGTTTACCCTAATAAAGTCTTATTTTTTTAAAAAAAAAAAACACAGTTATGTATGGTATCCACCAACCTAGCCAATTTTAGATTGCTTGGTATTCCTGCTATATATTTTATTTTTGATTAACAAGTTCCCTAAAGAATGTCTTCATAACGGGTACTTTCTTTCCTTGGGGAGCTCAATGAAGATGAATTATCTTCATCTCATTACAATAAGGGCCCTATTTATGCCATTGCCAAGTCACTTCTGCTTCACTCCCATCAAAGAGATCCATCAAAGAGATCCATCTTTAGTGGAGACATCCAGTTCCAGTAGAAATATGGTAGAGTATCCATTTATATTTTATGGGCAAAAGATACTATCTTAGTGCTCTTTAAGCATTTTATCCCTTTCTCTTGTGTCCACATCTATAGCAATATATAATTTTGCACATTTTGTTTTCACATTCTTTGAACTCAGTTCACTCTCAGCATGTTGTACCTGAATGAGACCAGAACAATGATCACATGAACTGTTAATACCACTTTATAATGCCTTGGTAAGGCGACACTTGGAATACTGCATCCAGTTTTGGTCGCCATGATGTAAAAAAGATGTTGAGACTCTAAAAAGAGTGCAGAGAAAAGTAACCAAGATGATTAGGGGACTGGAGGCTAAAACATATAAAGAACTGGATATGTTGCTGGAACTGGATATGTCTAGTCTTATGAAAAGAAGGACTAGGGGTGACATGATAGCAGTGTTCCAATATCTCAGGGGTTGCCACAAAGAAGAGAAAATCAAACTATTCTCCAAAGCACCCGAGGGTAGGACAAGAAGCAATGGGTGGAAACTAATCAAGGAGAGAAGCAACTTAGAACTGAGGAGAAATTTCCTGACAGTTAGAATAATTAATCAGTGGAACAACATACAGGGCCAGTCAGAGGTGGTATTTCTCCAAACTACTCAAAATTTCCGCTACCGGTTCTCCAGAACTAGTCAGAACCTGCTGAATACCACCTCTGGTCCTAATTTGTCAGTAGGATTCTCAGTCACTCACACAAGGCGAAACAGGAGAGATATTGGCCATATTTAGAGGGGGTGCTTTTTTCTGTTGCTGAAACAGAAATTGAAAAAAGTTACTGTAGATATCTTCTACAAGAAAAAATACTTTGAATAAAGATATTTGACAGCTGTAAATTATTCCTCTCAAATTAGTTTAGTACTTTTGGATCCATCTGAAATACAGAGCAGAGACGTAGAGAAGAACTTGATCCTAAATGCCTGAGTTGCAGGATGAACACAGAAGAGAAGAATCAAACCATCTCTGCTGGATTCATCCTCCTGGGTTTCTCCTCCTCACCAGACCACCAAGGTCTTCTCTTTCCCATCTTCCTCTGTATGTACCTGCTTTGTCTGCTAGGAAACGTCTTGATAATCTTGCTGATCTTCTCCAGCACCAAACTCCTCCAAGCTCCCATGTATTTCTTCCTCTGTCACTTGTCACTGGCTGACCTTGGATTTAGTTCTGCTGCAGTGCCTAAATTACTATACAACTTAGCGACCCAGACAAAAGCAATATCCCATAATGGTTGCCTGACACAGATGTATTTCTTTGTGAGTTTTGCTACCACAGATAACTTTCTTCTGGCCTCCATGGCGTATGACCGCTATATAGCCATCTGCCGCCCCTTGCACCATACCAGAGTTATGAGTTTCAAGTACTGCCTTGTTTTGGTTGCTGGATCTTGGCTACTAGCTCATTCCCATGCCTTGTTATACACCCTGTTGTTATCTAATTTTACCTTCTGTGCTTCTCGAGAAATCCCCCATTTTTTCTGTGACCTCCATCCTTTATTGAAAATCTCTTGTTCCGACACCTCCATTGTTGATAAGCTTCTTGTCAGCGAAGGGACAACAGTTGTCCTTGGGCCTCTGCTTCTCATTCTTTTCTCTTACATCTTCATTGTCCTGAAGGTGGTGAAGCTTCCATCTAAGTCCAAAAAGTACAAAGCTTTCTCTACTTGCAGTGCCCACCTCACCACCGTGGCTTTGTTCTATGGCACGGTGATAGGCACCTATCTCCGCCCATCATCTTCCTATTCTGTCTCGAGGCTGAGAGTGGCATCAATATTCTATACAGTAGTCACCCCTATGCTCAATCCTTTCATATACAGCCTGAGGAACAGCGAGATGCATGCAGCCATCAAGAGACTGGTAAGGAATTGGTTTTAGTGGAGCCAGCACCTTCAGCCATGGGTACAAATAAGCATGGCAATTAATGGCCCATGTTCAGTTACAACAATTAATCAGTGGAACAACTTGCCTCCAGAAGTTGTAAATGCTCCAACACTGGAAGTTTTTAAGAAGAGATTGGATAACCATTTGTCTGAAGTGGTATCGGGTTTCCTGTTCAAGCAGGGAGTTGGACTAGGAAACATCCAAGATCCTTTCCAACTCTGTTATTCTGTTCTCTAGCATTTAGAGTATACCAGTTTTTCTGTTAGTCTCTTGTCTGTAAAAGAATCGCAAAGTGCAAACAAGCTTATTTTTTAAATTAGCTGTTTCTCAACATAAAAAGGTGCCTGCAGATCTGTCAATAACACTATAAGACACTCTGCTCCATGAAATAAAATTCAGCTGTCAGAAAATATTCTGCTTTTGCACAGCTTATTGTCTGAAATAATCTCTGTAATGACTTTTCACATTGGTAGTTTTCAGAGCTGTTGCTCGCATTACAGAGTTTTGTAAAATGTGTTTGCTGAAAAATAAAAAAAAATAACTGGGAGTATTTTGGTTGAAGTGTATGAAGTAACTGATATGTATTGTTGCTTTTAAGGAACTGATTCTTAAAAGGCAAAAGCTATCTCAGTGTGCTTAAAGTATTGTAAGTGTTTGTGTGTTTCTGTGTGTTCTCAATTGAATATTGGCTTCCACAGTTTTCTTGGCTACATTTTTGTGTTTTGCAATTGCTTTCCTTCTAGAGAGAGTGACCAGGCCCAAGGTCACCCAGTTGCCTTTGTGCCTATCTCAGGACTAGATCACATGGATTCCTAGTCTGGTGCTCAAATCTCCATTGTTTTCTCCTTACAAAAACTGGCTGGAAATGTCTATTTTTTATTTACAGGGAAAATTATCCTTTAATTGGTATCTTGTGGTGGTGCAGTGGTTAGAATGCAGTATTGCAGGCTAATTCTGCTGACTGCCAGCAGTTCGAGTCAAGGTCGACTCAGCCTTCCATCCTTCCGAGATTGGTAAAATGAGGACCCAGAATGTTGGGGGCAAGATGCTGACTCTGTAAACCGCTTAGAGAGGGATGTAAAGCACTATGAAGCAGTACACAAATCTAAGTGCTTTTGCTATTGCTATCTCTACAACCTTACAAAGTTAGCTCTATTTTGTTGATTAATATATTTGCTTTTATCCTGTCCTTAAACAATTTTTTTTTAAAAAAAAACCATGGCTGTTATGTATAAGTGTGAAAGTTTCGGTTGCCAGCTTCAGTTCTAGGTTACAAAAGTCTAAAATTAGTCACAGTGAATCATCAACTCCTCTTCTGTCAGATTTCTGTCTTCCTGCATCACAGCACTTGCTTTTCTTGTGGTCAATAAGATCCATCTTCCAGTGCCAAAGATTAAACTGGTGAAATCACAGGAATTTTTAAAGGCTATATTTGATTTGTTCGCCAAGAATTGAGAATTAATTGGATTTAAAGTTGTCTTTTTCTAATTTGGATTCTTTCTATCTGTTTTTTGCTAACTCGTATTTTTGGGGCAGAAGTTCTCTCTCAGTCTACCTACCTGACAGGGTTGTTGTGAGGAAAAATGGGAGAGGGGATCATGATATATGTTGTCTTGAGTTCTTGCATGAAACGTATGATATAAATCAAGGAAACAAATATATTACCTTTTTTCATCCTACAATATACCAGTATAGTTGTTCTAAAAGCAGCAGAAATAAATAAATCATATTATCCCTATTTTGCTAAAACCTAGGATTTAAAATAAGTCTTTAAATACAAATAAATGTAATTCAAATCAATAACTGTAACGTCATTGACTTTATCGTTTCTGTCATAATTAATAAAGGAATGAAGGTTTTCATAAAATCTAACCAGCTCCTCTCTGTCTTCCTTTT
This sequence comes from Ptyas mucosa, assembly GCA_012654045.1. Taxonomy (NCBI): domain Eukaryota; kingdom Metazoa; phylum Chordata; class Lepidosauria; order Squamata; family Colubridae; genus Ptyas; species Ptyas mucosa. The sequence continues at coordinate 10,270,256 of WNWU01000054.1, forward strand.
TTTTACTTGTTTAGATTTCAAAGCCTATGATATGTGTTTCTACACAAGCAATTTATTATTGCTTATGGCAAATCAAATCAAATCAAATCAAATTTTCATTATGGTCAAAGGCTATATAAGCCTTATAAGATTCCCAGAGTTGCCTTATCGGAGAGAGGGTGGAATTTAAATTTAATAAATAATAAACATTAAAATGAAATAAGGAGGGTGGGGTACAGAAAGGCATTGAAAATACATCAGAGTCCAAGAAATAATAATTATAAAAAGCTTAAAGATATAAAACAGAAGTATATTGTAGAGATAGGTCAAAGGTTGTAGTGCCAGGCTAAGAGCAGCACACTGCCTTAGCTCATGCCTATGATCTCATTTTGGCTCTGATCTGTATTATCTCACCTTCAGAGAGGATGGCATCTTGAGAGGGGGGTGAATAGTTTCTACCAATTAGGATACTGTTGCTGTCCTTCCTTTTTATCTGCCTATGTAAAACTGTATAAAAAACAAAGCTCTCTGTGAGAGCAGGAGAGACATCTTTGTACAGAGCAAAAGCCTGGACCTCTGATTTACAACAGTATATATACAAAAACAAAAATCTAAAAGGAATCAACAAAGAGGGTCAGGAGCATTACATGAATGCAGGAGAATATAAAAATGATCCTGTCTGGATCCAATTGATGCTTTCCTGTCTGCTCTACTTTATTTAAGAAGTTCTTTGGCTTGAACATATTCCATGCTGAATAGAGGACCTGGACCTGGAAACCCAAGGATGAGATATTTATTTATTTACTTGTAAAACCTATTGCCCACCCATCTCACCACAATGTAACTCTGGGTGGCTTACAATCATTGAAAATACACACACACACACACACACACACACATGTATGTATGTATATGTGTGTGTGTGTGTGTGTGTGTGTGTGTGTGTGTATATATATATATATATATATATATATATGCTAAAAACATAAATACATTCATACAAGCCAAACACTACAGTCCAATTAAAGTTTGGGAGGGCAGGAGCAGAATAGAAGGGGAGGTGGGATCTGTTGTTAATCTACCAAACACCTCCACTGTGATGCTCCCCCATTGGAGCCCTGAGCAAACTGTCAGAGCCAGATCTTTCGGCTCTTATGGAAGGTTGGGAGGGTTGGAGTCAACCTTTCCCCAGGGAGCAAAATGTTCCAGAGGGCAGGGGCAATGATTAAGGCCTTTCTCCTGGACCCCACCAGCTGGAATACTTGGGACGATGGGGCTCATAGCATGCCTCCCCTGCTGGAACAAGTGGGGTGGACCAATCCTAATGAGCTAACTGGTCCCTCAAGTAGCCTATGCCAAAAAGTGAGATTATTATAAAAGTGTGCACAAAGGATGAAATAGATGTAATTACTAAGCAAATAAGAAATTGAAATGAAGATGGATGCAAATAGAAAATCGGGGCTGCTCAAATACCATTTTAGATTGAATTGAAAAGGGAAACAACAAGAGAGAGGGAAAGGAGTAGAGAAAGAGGAAGGGAGAAGAGAGGAGAGGAGAGGAGAGGGAGAGATAGAAGAGAGGAAAAGGAGAGGAAGAAAAGGGAGAGGAAAGGGGAGTAGGAGAGAGGGCCAGAAAGGGAGGAAGAAGAGAGGAGTGGAGGAAGGGAAGGGGAATTAGGAAAGAGAAGGAGAGGAAGAACGAAGAAAGTAGGAAGAGATGGAGGAAGGAAGAGAAGGGGAGGAGAAGAGGAAAGGTTGTGGTAAAATAAAGGAGGTTAAATGGTAAAAGAGCAGTCCTGAACAACTAAAAATGAAAGTTAAAAGATAAATTGAATGAAAATGATGGATAAAAGATTGTACACTTAAATATGTTTATGAGAAATAAAAATAAAAACCTTTTGGAAAAAAAAGAAAAAAAAGTAACCGGACTTATGCCATGAAGGACTTTAAAGGTGATAACTAATACCTTGAACTGCACCCAGAAACAAACTGGCAGCCAATGCAGCTCATGGTGGTGTTAAATGGGACATTCTTTGGGTCCCAATAACTGCCCACCCTGCCATACTCTGCACCAGCTGTAGCTTCTGAATGCTCTTCAAGGGTAGCCCCATGTAGAGCACATTACAATAGTCCAATCATGAGATGACTGGGGCGTGAACGACTGGATGCAGATATTCTTGATCCAGAAAAGGCTGTAACTGGTGCACAACCCTAAGTTGCACAAAGGCTCTCTTAACAACGACTGCCACCTGCTCTTTGAGCAGGTGTTGTGAGTCCAGAATTCATGCCAGGATTGATTTTACAACACGTTTCTGTGTAGTTAAGAGAGATGGTGTCCCCCCAAGCCCCCCCCCCCCAAAATATAATAATTTTTAAAATTTTGAAAAATTTTTTTTGGTTTCCCCCCCCCCCCCCCCTATTTCAACATGCAATTTGGACATGGAAGGGAACATCAGAGTCCCCAGGAGTAGATTTCACTTTACTCTCCTTGTTCCCTGATAAAACATCATTCTACACCAGGGGTTGGCAACTATGGCCCTTTTACAACCTGTGGACTTTAACTCCCAGAATTCCTGAGCCAGCTGTCTCAGGAATTCTGGGAGTTGAAGTCCACAGGTTGTAAAAGGGCCACAGTTTCCCACCCCTGTTCTACACAGAAAATGCAATCAAAATAAAACAGAGATCAACAGACAAGTGGAAGCAAATCCTGTTGAGTTACAACCCGAGAATGGCCTTCAAGGTGAATTGAATCATAAGGAGGTCATAAGACCTTTTGTAATACAGCCATAGATATTGATAACCCATGCCTATCAAATAAGAAAAAGCAAGGCCTACTCCGGTGCATAATTTTACTGTAATACGGGTTTCCTAACATAAGACTGCACACTAAACCATTTGCCAGTGAGAAGTAGATTTCTGGAGCTCCAACACATTGTGTGAAATATTGTTTATTCCAATAAAGTATTATTTGGTTTAAAAAACAGTTATACATGGTATCCACCCGTAGCCAGTTTTAGATTGCTCGGTATTCCTGTTGAATAGTCTATTTTGGATTAACAAGTTCCCTGAAGAGTGTCTTCACAACGGGTACTTTCTTTCCTCGGGGAGCCCAATGAAGATGAAATATCTTCATCTCATTACAATAAAGGTCCTATTTATGCCATTGCCAAGGCACCTCTGCTTCAGGAAGGAAAAGGTTACGCTGCAAAGACTTTGTTCTGAGGTAAACAATGGCATAATGAAAGAGATCCATTTTTAATGAAAACATCAAGACGTCCGGTTCCAGTAGCGATATGGTAGAGTATCCAATTATATATCATGGGCAAAGGATATGATCTTCTTAGTGCTTTATTCAGCTTTATTCCCCCCTTTCCTTTGTGTCTGTATATATAACAACATATGACTGTGTACATCTTGCTACCACATTCTTTGAACTCAGTGCATTCTCAGCACATTGTATCTGAATGAACCATAGAACAATGCGGTTGCATAGTTCTTCTCTCTGACATTGTTGTGGTTCTATTAACCCCATGCAAACTGCCTTTTTGCAAATGGGGAGATACGTACAGGGTGGTATAATGGAGGTACTGGTGAAAAAGAAGCCTGGAGAATGAGACTTTGAAGCTTCTGCGAACGTGTGTGAACCGGTAGTAAAGGTAAGTAGAACCCACCCCTGCTTTGCATATAATAGGTCACAAAAGCAGCCTTGAAAAGTGTGCCTGAAAAATATGGGTTTGGTTCCTACCTGTCAGTGTAAACAGTAATGGGGAGATGGATAAATGTTCTGCACAGAAGGCAGTCTGCTTTATTCCCTAAATTAAGCCATTTCATCTTAAGTAGATACCACTTCACAGGAAGGAGGAACTGGGTGATTGGCAAAGGAATTCTAGTGCCCTTTTGTGATTTTTTTTAAAAATAACATCCTTAACTGATCAGTCCAATTGCCAGAAATTTTTCTTTTAGGGTCCATTCCCCTATTTTAACACTCATAAATAATTTGTCATTGTACATTCCCCCATCTATCTGAAAATAAACAAAACTGCTCCTAACATATCAAAAGGATTCTCAGTTGCTTGGAAAAAGTGAAAGAGGAGAGAATCATGTAGAGATTTTGACCATATTTGGAGGGAGTGGCTTTTTCAGTTGTTGGAATGCAAATTAAAATAAGCTATATGTCTTTAAAAAGAAATTCCTGTGAATATATTTAACAGCTGCAAATATTTTTTTTTTCGTTCTCTCAAACTAGTTTAGTACTTTTGGATCCATCTGAAATACAGAGCAGAGACGTAGACAAGGACTTGGTCCTAAATGCCTGAGTTGCAGGATGAACACAGAAGAGAAGAATCAAACCATCTCTGCTGGATTCATCCTCCTGGGTTTCTCCTCCTCACCAGATCACCAAGGTTTTCTCTTTCCCATCTTCCTCTGTATGTACCTGCTTTGTCTGCTAGGAAACGTCTTGATAATCTTGCTGATCTTCTCCAGTACCAATCTCCTCCAAGCTCCCATGTATTTCTTCCTCTGTCACCTGTCACTGGCTGACCTTGGATTTAGTTCTGCTGCAGTGCCTAAATTGCTGTACAACTTAGCGACCCAGACAAAAGCAATATCCCATAATGGTTGCCTGACACAGATGTATTTCTTTGTGAGTTTTGCTGCCACAGATAACTTTCTCCTGGCCTCCATGGCGTATGACCGCTATGTAGCCATCTGCCACCCCTTGCACTATGCCAGGATTATGAGCTTCAAGTGCTGCCTTCTGTTGGCTGCTGGTTGCTGGCTGCTGGCTCATTTCCACTCTTTGTTGTACATCCTGTTGGTATCTAATTTTACCTTCTGTGCTTCTCGAGAAATCCCCCATTTTTTCTGTGACCTCCATCCTTTATTGAAAATCTCTTGTTCCGACACCTCCATTGTTGATAAGCTTCTTGTCAGCGAAGGGACAGCAATTGTCCTTGGGCCTCTGCTTCTCATTCTTTTCTCTTATGTCTTCATTGTCCTGAAGGTGGTGAAGCTTCCATCTAAGTCCAAAAAGTACAAAGCTTTCTCTACTTGCAGTGCCCACCTCACCACCGTGGCTTTGTTCTATGGCACCGTGATAGGCACCTACCTCCGCCCATCATCTTCCTATTCTGTCTCGAGGCTGAGAGTGGCATCAATATTCTATACAGTAATCACCCCTATGCTCAATCCTTTCATATACAGCCTGAGGAACAGCGAGATGCATGCAGCCATCAAGAGACTGGTAAGGAATTGGTTTTAGTGGAGCCAGCACCTTCAGCCATGGGTACAAATAAGCATGGCTATTAATGGCCAATGTTCAGTTACAACAATTTGCCTCCAGAACAACTTGCCTCCAGAAGTTGTGAATGCTCCAACACTGGAAGTTTTTAAGAAAAGATTGGATAATCATTTGTCTGAAGTGGTGTAGGGTTTCCTGCCAAAGCATGGAGTTGGACTAGGAAACATCCAAGGTCCCTTCCAACTCTGTTATTCTGTTCTCTAGCATTTAGAGCATACCAGTTTTTCTGTTAGTTTCCTGTCTGTAAAAGAATCGCAAAGTGCAGGCAAGCTTACTTTTTATATTAGCTGTTTCTCAACATAAAAAGGTGCCTGCAGATCTGTCAATAACATTATAAGACACTCTGCTCCATGAAATAAAATTCAGCTGTCAGAAAATACTCTGCTTTTGCACAGTTTATTGTCTGAAATAACTTCTGTAATGACTTCTCACATTTTTAGTTTTCTGCAGGCTATCAGAGCTGTTGCTCGAGTTGTGTTTGCTCAAAAATAAAGATTATTTATTCAACTGGGAATATTTTGGCTGAAGCGTTTGAAGTAATGGATGTTTATTGTTGCTTTTAAGGAGCTGATTCTTTTGAAATGTAAAAGCTAGAGATCTCAGGGTACTTAAAGTACTGTGTAGGTTTGTGTGTCTCTGTGGGTGTTCAATTGATTATTGGCTATTGTAGATTTGTTGGCTACATTTTTGTGTTTTCCTATTGCTTTTCTCCTACAGAGAGTGACCAGCTCAATGTCACCCAGCTGCCTTTGGGTCTAAGGCAGGATTAGAACTCATTGACACCTGGTTTCCAGTCTGGTGCTTCAACCACTACACTAAATCCCTAAATTTCCTTTATTTTCTCCTTACAAAAAATTGCTGGAAATGTCTATTCTTATTACAGGGGAAATTAGAGATTATGAATAATTAACTATTCTTCAGTTGATATTTCTACAGGTTTACCAAGTCGGCTTGACTTTGCTGATTAATTTTGTTTGCTTTTATCCTGCCCTTAAATAAGTTTCGTTTCTTTTTTTTTTACCATGCCTGTTATACATCAATGTGAAATACTAGGTAACCAGCTTCAGTTCTAGATTACAAGAGTCTGAAATCCATAACAGTGAATTGTCAACTCCTCTTCAGCCAGATTTCTGTCTTCTTGAATTACAGCACTGATTTTCTTGCTGTCAATCAGAACCATCTCCCAGTGCCAAATATTTGCTGGTGAAATCACAGAAATTTTTAAAAGCTATTTTTTATTTGCTTGCCATATATTGGGAATTATAGTAAGTCTCTGAATTTAAAACTATCTGTCTTTTGTTAACTTGTATTTTGGGGCCAGAAGTTCTCTCTCTGTCTAACCTACCTCACAGGGTGGAACATTATCTATATTGTCTTGAGTTCTTGTATGATACATGTAAGTCAAGGAAACAAATATATTACCTTTCTTCAGCTCTATAATATATCAGTATAATTATTCCAAAAACAGCAGAAGCAGTAAATTATATCATTCCTATTTTGTTAAAGCCTATGGTTGAAACTAAATGTTTTAATACAAATACAAATAAAATATAATGCAAATCAGTAACTGTACCATCAGTTGGTCTTATTGTTTCTGTCATAATCAATAAAGGAATGAAGATATCCATAAAATCTAACCAACTCCACTCTGTTTTCCTTTTTTTGGTTTAGGTTGGTTTGGTTTTTTGGTTTATTTGATTTATATACCGCCCTTCTCCCCGAGGGGACTCAGGGCGGTGAACAGGCAGAGATAAAAAACATAAATACAAAATTTAAAACCGAATTAAAACCAAATTAAACAATTGCCCAACAATTCAAACCCATTTTTTAAAAAAAATATATAAATCCCAGATCTAAAAATTTGGATTATACAATTTAAAATTTTCTTATAAAAAGGGGAGATACTATGTCAGGCCCGCTTGATGAAATAAAAAAGTTTTTAACTCACGGCGGAAAGCACGAAGGTCCGGGATCCGCCGAATCTCTGGGGGGAGATCGTTCCAGATAGTGGGTGCTCCCACAGAGAAGGCTCTCCCCCTGGGGGCCACCAGTCGACATTGTTTGGCCGACGGCACCCGGAGGAGTCCTTCTCTATGGGAGCGTACCGGTCGGTGGGAGGCTATTGGAGGTAGTAGGCGGTCCTGTAAGTACCCGGGTCCTAAGCCATGGAGCGCTTTAAAGGTGGTAACCAACACCTTGAAGCGCACCCAGAAGACCACCGGGAGCCAGTGCAGCTCGCGCAAGAGCGGTGTCACATGAGAGTGCCACGTCGCTCCCATCACCACCCGCGCGGCCGCACTCTGCGCCAGCTGGAGCCTCCGGGTGCTCCTCAAGGGGAGCCCCATGTAGAGAGCATTACAGTAGTCCAGGCGGGAGGTGACAAGGGCATGAGTGACCGTGAGTAAGGAGTCCCGATCCAGAAAGGGGCGCAACTGGCGGATCAGGCGAACCTGATGAAAAATCCTCCCGGACACAGCCGTCAGATGGTCTTCTAAGGACAGCCGTGAGTCCAGGAGGACGCCTAAATTGCGCGCCCTCTCTGTGGGGGCCAATGATTCGCCCCCAATAGTCAGTGATGGTACCAGCTGACTATATCGGGACGTCGGTAACCACAGCCACTCAGTCTTGGATGGATTGAGTCTGAGCCTGTTCTTCCCCATCCAGATCCGTATGGCCTCCAGGCACTGGGACATCACTTCAAGGGCATCGTTGGGGTGGTCTGGGGTGGAGATGTACAGCTGGGTGTCGTCAGCGTACTGATGATATCTCACCCCAAAACCACGGATGATCTCACCCAGCGGCTTCACATAAATGTTGAACAGGAGGGGCGAGAGAACCGATCCCTGTGGCACCCCGCATATAAGGGGCCTAGGAGTCGATCTCTGCCCCCCTGCCAACACCGACTGCGACCGGTTGGAGAGAAAGGAGGAGAACCACTGTAACACAGTGCCTCCCACCCCCAACTCTTCCAACCGGTGCAGCATGATACCATGGTCGATGGTATCAAAAGCTGCTGAGAGATCTAATAGGACCAGGACAGAGGAACACCCCCTGTCCCGAGCCCTCCAGAGATCATCAACCAACGCGACCAATGCCGTTTCCGTGCTATACCCAGGTCTGAAGCCCGACTGGAATGGATCCAGATACGCTGTTTCCTCCAGGTGCTGGGAGAACTGTCGCGCAACCACACTCTCAACAACCTTCGCCAAAAAGCGAAGGTTGGAGACCGGACAATAATTTACCAACATTGCCGGGTCCAGGGAAGGCTTCTTAAGGAGAGGCCTCACCACCGCCTCTTTCAAGGCGGCGGGAAAATCACCCTCTCCCAACGAAGCATTTATAATCTCCTGGAGCCAGCCTCGCGACACCTCCCGGGAAGCCAGTACTAGCCAGGAGGGACACGGGTCCAATAAACAAGTGGTCGCGTTCAGTCTACCCAGAATCCTGTCCACATCCTCAAGGGTCACAGGATCAAACTCAATCCAGGTAACGGTCTCAAGACTTGCCTCGTCCCCTCCCCCTGGAACCACCCAGTCGGAGTCCAGATCTTCCCGAATCTGAGTGATTTTATCATACAGATATTGAACAAAGTCCTCAGCTCTCCCCTCCAAGGGGTCCTCCCGCGCTTCCTGTTGGAGCAGGGAGCGGGTCACCCTAAAGAGGGCGGCTGGGCGGTTATCTGATGATGCAATAAGAGCAGCAAAATAGTGACATTTTGCTGCTTTTATCGCCACTAAGTAAGTCCTAATATGGGCTCTCACTAGTGTTCGGTCAGATTCAGAGCGACTGGCCCTCCAACTACTCTCTAGGCATCTTTTCCGGCGCTTCAACTCTCTCAGCTCCTCGGAGAACCAAGGGGCCAGTTGAGATCGGCGCCGGATCAGAGGCTGCAAAGGCACGACCCGATCGAGAGCTCCAGCGGCCGCCCTATCCCAGGCGGCCACTAGGTCTCCAGTCGAGGCGTGTGCCAGCGCCTCAGGAACTGGCCCAAGCTCCATCTGGAACCTATCAGGTTCCATCAGGCGCCTGGGGCGGAACCATCTTATCGGCTCCGCCTCCCTGCGGCGGGGTGCAGCGGTTTGAAAGTCAAGACGGAGGAGGGAGTGATCAGACCATGACAAGGGCTCGATGACTAAGTCCCCTATTTCAAGATCACTCTGCCATTGTCCAGAGACGAAAACCAAATCCAGCGTGTTTCCCCCCGTGTGGGTAGGGCCATGAATTAGTTGGGTCAGGCCTATGGCTGTCATGGAAGCCATAAACTCCCGAGCTAACTCCGACGTCTCTCCCACAGATGGCAAATTGAAATCCCCCATGACAATAAGTCTGGGGGTATCAATCGCCACCGTGGCGATAACATCGAGGAGCTCGGGCAGGGCTGTTGCCACGCGGCAGGGAGCCAGGTATGTGATCAGCAAGCCCGACTGAACCCCATGACTCCACTTCACAAGGAGGGACTCACAGCCAGTCGTCTGAGGGACAGTGGCCTCCTTCGGTCTCAGACCTTCATTTATAACAACCGCTACTCCCCCGCCCCTGCCCTGTACCCTTGGCCGATGAAATGCAAGGAAACCTGGTGGGCACATTTCAATGAGGGGAACCCCCCCCTCCTGGCCCAACCAGGTCTCCGTAATGCCTGCCAGGTCCGCTGCCCCCTCCGAGATAAGATCACAAATGAGGGGGGCTTTGTTTACTACGGACCTGGCATTGCACAGCATCAGCCGAAGGGTCGGGCCCTGAGGGTCTGTGCAACCTGGGGAACGGGAGGAGCCTTGGGGGTCGGAGCGCACTACCGTTTGCAAACAACGGGTGCGCGCTCCCCGAACACGATATGACCCCCTGCTCCCGCCATATCTACCCCTCCCACTTACGGTAGTGATGTTATAAATACTATCCGGACAAACCCTACCTCCCCCCTCGACCCCGGGGCCCCCGCCTCTCACACCAAGTTTCTGTAACGAGCCCGTCCCTCCCCTTTGTGGGCTAACCCCCATGCCCACTGCCCGTAATCCAAACAGACCCTCCCCCTCCCTGAAACCCCTTAAAAATTTCTTTAAAAATTTATGTAAACAACCCCTTAATCGCATAGTTTTCGCATGCCACCTCTCAGGGTCCCAAGACCCGTCATTGAGGTGGGCCCTTGATAATATAGAGGGCCATCTCTGCGAGAGGGGGGAGTCTCGCAGCGCAAGTAGGTCATGTGCAGTATACATTCCTGATGCACCATGAGAATAAAGGGTGGGGACGGAGCTTAAAAACCGGGTCTCCCAACGATGTCAGAGGGGCAAAGGCTGTTGGTCTATTAATCGGCCAGTACAGTTTCGGGGGAGAGATAAAAATTGTCTCTGGCAAGTCCAATGGAGGGGGGAAAAGAAGGGGAAAGAGAAGGGGTGGGGAACAGAGAAATGAGTCCTACAATTTAAGCAGCTAGTAAGCCCATCTTGTAGAACAAGTGCAGTGCAGAGCCCGGGAGAGGGGGGAGAGCCTCATTTAGATATCTTGCGAGGCCTTCGGGTCTTCTGTAATTGTCCCGTATCAGCCCCCATTCAGTCTCCTCTCACTCTTCCCCCTCGTCGTCGCCAAGATGTCCATATTTATAGGCGGCTGACAAGCCAGCATTCCCCCTACAACCAATCCAAGCCTGTTTAATGCCCCCTAGAGTGGGCAAGCTGAGGCCGACATATCGGGGGCGGGAAGGTCTTCAAGTCCTCGCCCCTCGCCCCTTGCTCGGCATCCCCCCAGGCTCCTCAGGCGGTGCTGTTCCAGGCTCCCCATTTGTATAGACTTCAAATCCTATGATATTTGTTTCTGCACAAGAAGTTTATTATTGCTTATTGCAAATCAAATCTTTATTATGTTCAGACACCAATACAAGAAAGATAGGATACAGACAACTAAAAAGTATAGAAAATACATTGGAATCTAAAAATTAATAATTATAAAGAGTTAAAAATGTAAAATAGAAACATATATATATATATAAAACAAAACCCTAAAATGTATCTAAAAAGAGGAGCATTAAATGGGCATAATAAATGGGCATCCTCTCAGTTTTAACTGAATTCGGTTTTAATTGGGTTGTTTTAAAATGTTGGGCCGAAATTGTTTAATGTTTTTTTAAAATTGTTTTTAAATTTTATATGTTATGTTTTATCTCGGCTGTGCACCGCCCTGAGTCCCGCAGGAGAAGGGCAGTATAAAAATTTAATAAATAATAAAAATAATCATAATAATAATGGAGCATAAAGTTTAGCATGTGATAGACTAAATCTATTCCAGTGCAGAGCCCTCTAGAACAGGGGTCCCCAACCTTTTGGACCTCAGGAACCACTAAATTCATAATTTTAAATCCCACAGATCACTAATATGATCTGCCTAATGACTGGCTGGGTGGGCATGGCTAGGTGGTAATGTGACTGGGTGGGCGTGGCCAACTTGATGGCCAACTCGATGTCACTCACACCAAGGGGCGCCTCGCCGGCCTCTACTTACTCCTCTCCTGCCAGTCACTCCTTGCCTGCTCTCCCTGGCTCCTTAGGGCCCCAACAGGAAGCAGTTGTTGGAGCTAAGCAGCCACTATGAGAAAGAGTTGGCCAAACAGCTGGCTCAGTTCAAATTGGATCTGACCGAGAAGGAGGCTCAGCAGAAGTACCTCACTTAGGACTACGAGCATAAGTTTTCCAAGCAGAGGAAAGACTTGCAGGAGTGCAAGGCCAGGTACCGGCACCTGGAGGCTCAGTGGGCTGAGGTGGTCAGCCAGTTCCAGGCCATGATGCAGTCTCACTGGAACAAGGCCCTTCGGCTCCTTGTCACCAGTGGCTCTTCCCTCCAGCCTTTGTCCAAAGCCCTGCATCAGGAGGCTGAAGCAGACCCCAAGTTGGAATTTCTGCCTCCCTCCAACCCGCACAAAAAGACCCCGAAGGGGAAGATTCTCTGCAGCAACACAAATGTTCATTGCATGTATCTGGCCCAGGGGCCATAGTTTGAGGACCCCTGATTTAGTGCAATATAAAAAAAATGGAGAATAATTTTTCTGTGGCCCACCAAAATTTTCTTGCAGACCACCAGTGGTCCACAGACCACCAATTAGTGATTGCTGCTCTAGAATTTCCAAACTAGATGTTCATTCAAGTTTCTGAGTGTGTAGCTAAAGAGTAGACTAGCTTGGTCACTCAACAGTGAGACACTGGTGAAGTGGGCAGAGCAGCGCCTGCATTTTCTGTGTCACATGAGAAAAGTACACCTTCCTTCCCCCTGCCCTTACCACTTTCTATAGAGGGACGATCAAGAGCATCCTGTCATATTGCATTACAGTCTGGTTTGGAAGTGTTACTGCTTCAGACCGGAAGGCGGTGCAGAGTGGTGAGGATGGGAGAGAAGACTATTGGCAGTTCACTTCCTTCCTCTCCAGAACATAGCATATAAGCTATGCTTGACCAGGATGTGCAGGATTGTCTGGGACACCACATATCCTCTTCATGATCTGTTTTCGTTGTTACCTTCTGGGAGGAGGCTTCATGGTATCCAAAGCAGATAATCTAGATTCAGCCACAGTTTTGTTCCATATACATAGTATCAATCTTGTGAACTCTGAAGCGTCCTCTTTCCAATATATATTCAAGATGGGCAGTCATTAATATATATATGTAGTTATATGTATGGGTATTGGTATATATACAAGACAAGTCATCATCTGCACTGCTGTGGAGAATGTGGTGACATTATATGTTGTAGCAGGGTTAGTATCTAAAAGCAGCAGCAGGGATAGAATTGTGCTGTTCAATCTGGGTATTTATGCACCTACAATGCTAGTATGAACGCCCCTCTAATACAGCCACTGGAGAAGCACAGCTTTGTTGTTTCTGTGTGTCCAGAGTCACAGAGCATTGACTCTCCTGAGAGCATATGCATCAAGACAAATTCTTTGTGTGTCCAATCAGACTTGGTCAATAAAAAAAAAAATTCTAAGAAGTTATGAAAGGCTTGAGAGGGATGTCTAATAGGTCAGATTTTCAGGACCCTGGATAGTTCCACGTTTAGACCCAATTCTAATTTTAATTGGGTCTGCAAAGGTATCTGTTATGTTCCTGATAACATATTAAAATGAAACAAATTACCTTTAAAATAAAGTAACTGGGCTGTTTGTTTTAAAATGAGTATATATTTTTCCATGCCTATCATGCTTAGAAGAGACAGTAACATATTGCTTAATTTCTTTATATATCCAGTATTCTTTCATCATTTTAGCCATTGTCTATCCACTGCAGGATGAAGACTTCTTCTGCATGTTTCCAAGCAATACGGTCCTGAGCTTTCTTTTGCCAATTGGGCCCACAATACTTGCTGATGTCATTGATCCATCTTGTTTTAGGTCTCTTTCATGGATGCTTTTTATCAAGTGGGATCCATTCTGTGACTGCCTTGGTCCACCTGTCATCAGTTATTCTTGGTTTGTGACCAGCCCATTTCCATTTCAATTCTTTTACTCCCTTGATGATATCATATACTTTCGTTTGTTCTCTAATCCATGTGCAGGACTTTCTATCTTATCTTGTAATGCCGAACATGTATCTTTCCTTGGCTCTGCACCACTCGTATCTTTTGTATCGATTGTGAAATTAGTGTCCATGTTTCACTGGCATACACTGATTGAAAAGTTTTCTCTTCAGTATTTTTTACATACTTCAATTTTCCCATAGTAACGGTACAATGTAATACAAATTTGATGGAATATAATTTGGTAAATTCTTACTTAGCAGAGCTGCAAGATCCCCAGGAGAGAGGTATAATCTCCCCTAAGTTATAATTTTACTTTTCTGCAATCATTCTTTGAAATTTACGACTATGCAGCAGCCTCTGATTTTCTTTTACAGCCGCTTCTAAATTCACAGTAGATTAATCTTCATTTCTGTAGCATTTTTTTCTGGCATTCTTTCTAATTGGCAAACTTTTCTCTTACCTTTTTTATTAAAATTGACTATGTGCTGTATCATTTATTTTTATAATAATGGCATTACCAAAATGTTAAGTTTATTTTGATCAATCACTTCTTACTTAAAACATTATACTGGAGATAAGTATGCTGAAAGGATTTGATTGGGTTTCCTAATGTAGGGCTTCACCAGTTTATAAGAACTGGTTCCTAACTTGATGGAAATTCAAATGATTCTTATGTTTCCTGTTATCAGTGAAGAAACATGTTGAATTATAGAAAAGCTATTTGAGAGAAAATCAGAAAGTCTCCATCCTAAATATATATGGTGATATATTGATTATAAACTGGAAACTTTTCAGTTGCTGGAATTCTTGTAACTGTATCCTGTTCATCTCACTAAATCTTGCTAAGAAAACCTCTGTGGAACTTGAATTCCATTTACCTAAACCAGATCCTGGTTTAGCCTGAAAACAGCAAAACAAAGGGAGGGGAATAAAGTTTAGAATTCCCCCCCCCCCCACTAATTTATTCAATTAGTCTCTGTCTGCATTGCCTAACATTCATAGTAGAAAATTGATCAATCGCAAAAAAGTTATACCTGGAAAATCAACTCACAGGCTGAACTTGCGTGGTTCACTTTCTATCTATATGCTTTAAGTGCCTGAATAAACATTTTTTCCCCAGGAAAAAAGACTGCTTGTTTGCTAGTCATGCAGTTGCTATGGGACATTTTTGCTTAAACATAAAGCAAAAGCATGTATTGGAAAAACTGGAGCAAAAATCCTTTCCTTTCCTTTCCTTTCCTTTCCTTTCCTTTCCTTTCCTTTCCTTTCCTTTCCTTTCCTTTCCTTTCCTCTCCTCTCCTCCCTCTTCTCATTCCCTCTCTCTTTCCCTCCCCTCTCCTCCCCACCCCTCCTTTCCCCTCCCCTCCCCCCCTCCCCTTCTTTCCTCTGCAACAAATCTACAGTCATGATTCTAAGCAACAGAAAAGCAATAGAAAATCAGAAGAAACTAGGATTAAAGCATAAACAGTGATGAAATCTGTTTAATAGGTTTAATGCAATAAAACATTTACTTTGATCCCCCCCCCTCTTTTTTCTTGGGAAGCATAACAGTGGCATAGCATTGGCCAGGAAAAGAATGAACCGAAGTCACAGGCTTGTATGTGATTGCATTTGCCCATTTAATATATGGAAAGCTGAGCTCTAAATAGCTTATACATGAGGAGATGTTCATGAGGACCGTAGGGGTGGGGGAAATGAATCTTGATCCTGACAATCTTCAATACAGGAGTGATAAACAGATGTTAATAATACAATGCACTTGAACTAGTCTCAGATGCTTCTATGAAGTAGATTTTTGGAGGTCTGCCTAATACAGATAATTTTTATGTTTCTTTTTTGGCCAGATTGGCTACATTTTTTTCCTCAGAAATCTGTTCTTGACATCAGCTTTCCAACCCAACTTTACATCACTTGTTATCACTGTTGAATGTTCTCGCCTTGGTTAACAAGTTCCCCAAAGAGCCTTGTTTTTGCATCAATGTCTCTTCCTTGGGGTGCCGCAAACTAGAAATTATCCCTGCCTCCTCACCACAGGCATGCTAGTTCCCACCATTGTCTGTGCACAACTGCTTTGAGAAAGAAAATGCTGCCCCATGAAGCCTGAGACCTTGTTCAGAACTGAAAAAGTTATAAAGAATCTCTTCACCCAAAAAAGAAACTGGACCTCAGTTGAGACATCAAAGCTTTTTACCAGAGGTACAGTATAATATTTAGTGGTTTTTTTTAATGGACACAAGCCAGTACGTTTTTTATTTAACAGTTTTTTCTTTCTATCTCTACATCAAAAATGTATAGAATTGCACTTCATCCTTCGACCCTATTGGTACCCAGCATACTGTATTTGAGTGAAACATAGAAGAAAGATATAATTCCTTATTCAGCTTTCCCTCTTCCCCTTCCAATTACCTCCATGCAAACTGTACTTTTGCAAAGTTGTGGTACATATAGAGGCCATGAGATAAGGTGATGCAGCAATGAGAAGACATCGTAATGGAAGGGTTAAGTTCTTTCGTTTAGACTCCTCAGCTAAGTAGGAGATCCTCAGCCACACAGAAGAAGAGGCTGCATGTCACAAAAGAATTCCTCCCTCTTCAGATTAGGGCTGGGAAAAGTGCTTGTCAGAAAGAGCCCATCCATGACCAATGAGGGCATTGAGGATTGGGGGCAATGGAGGAAAGCTCTGCCTCAGTAGAAGGCCTCTGTATGATCATTTACAAAGCACACTAACTATTAGAGATGACTTTATATACAAAGGATTCTCAATACATTGTATTGTAAAAATGCAACAAAGGACAGTTGTGTTTTGTGGTTCCTCTGTCTGCCATTCTTGCTCAATTGATCCTCATCAAATTGCCTTTTTTGCAAACTGGAAGATAGAGATAGGAATGGTATACAAAGGTGTGGGTGAGAAAGCAGTCCAGAAAAGGAGATTGAAAAGGACTGTTAAGGATAGAATTTGGTTTATCCTACAGTAACTAAATAGCACAGGAAACAATCACAGAATCTGGAGAAAGGCTGTTGCGTAACTGCTTTGCATACAGAATTTCCCAAACACAATCGGTGGTCATCAGCAAAGAGCCACGATGCTGCTGCCAGTTAGGACACACACGGATGAATGAAACAGATGAATGATCTGTGGTAATACAAGACAGCTTGCTATAGCCTCAATGCTACTAAATGGGCCATTTCAGCCTGAGCATTTATCACTTCAGAGGAAGAAGGGACTAACTTACAGGCAAAGAACAAGGAAAGAAAACCTCACCCCATTCCTAAGAGGTCTGTAAGGGGCATGCATAAGCACACCAGCATGCCTACTGTCCCTGTCCTAATGTTTTCTTTTATTCGTATCCTTTTCATGTATTTACACTTGTATCTGTCATAAAAT
The DNA here is from genome assembly GCA_012654045.1 of Ptyas mucosa. Classification (NCBI taxonomy): domain Eukaryota; kingdom Metazoa; phylum Chordata; class Lepidosauria; order Squamata; family Colubridae; genus Ptyas; species Ptyas mucosa. Next base: position 10,287,420 of record WNWU01000054.1, read on the forward strand.
ACATGCTTGATGAAATAAAAAAAAAGAAATAATTTCATTTGTAATACCCTATATCATCGCAATTAGATTTTTGAATGGATATTTATAAAAGCACACTCTAAGTTGGTCAGCTTCTTTAGCCAGGCACGTCCTGATTCAGAAAAGCCACTCATCATCCATTTCAACTACCAATATTTCTAAACCAGATCTCAAGAGCGAATAAAGAAACTAGGAGGTTTTTTTTTTCCTAAAGTGAGTATGCATCACTTTAGAATGGATTAGGTTAAATACCACCCCCAATTTGAAATGTCATTCCTCCAGACTGAAGAAGCCACATGAAACTTTTTTTGTTTTAACTGTCCTAAATAATTAAACGGCATCTACTAGTTAGACACCTGACTCACAACAACACACGCCTAAGCCATAAATAAAGTATTGTAACACCATCCTATATTCAGTGAGTCTAAGAGCAATCACAATAGAATACTAAATGTCCAATATCAATCTTCTTTATTACAAGTTTATGTTCTGTAAAGTGAATTCAAAGAAATTTATGTATGCCTTTACCCTTGCCAGACATATACTGAAATAAATGTGCCCCACATGCCCCATTTTTGGAATACAAATCAAAATATTTCAGTTGGCTTAAAGACTAATAATTTTTCCCATGTCCTCAAGTGCTGTACTTCTTTTCCTTCGTGTCTAGGTGAAATACAAATCAGATAGGTAAAAAAAAAATATGCAAAGATCCATATTTTCAGCTGACTTATGGAAAAGAATCAGGAGAACCAAACCAACTTTCTTGGATTCATCCTCCTGGGTTTTTCTTCCTCTCCAGAGTTTCAAGGACTGCTTTTTCCTGTTTTCCTTTGTATGTACCTGCTTTGTCTGCTGGGAAACCTCGTGATAATCTTGCTGATCTTCTCCAGTGACAGCCTCCTCCATGCTCCTATGTATTTCTTCCTCTGTCACTTGTCATTGGCTGATCTTGGATTGAGCTCCACCATTGTACCCCAAATGCTGCAGAACCTGCTGTCCCACACAAACTCCATATCCTTTAGTGGTTGCCTGACACAGGTTTATTTCTTTGTGAGCTTCTGTGCAGCGGATAACTTTCTCCTGGCTTCCATGGCATACGACCGCTACGTAGCCATTTGCAGTCCATTGCATTATGCAACAATCATGAGCTACAGATTCTGCATACAACTGGCTGTTGTTTCTTGGCTCCTGGCTTGTGCCCACTCCCTACTGTATGTGCTTTCCATGTCTAATTTTAAGTTTTGTGCTTCCCGAGAGATTCCCCATTTCTTCTGTGACCTCCATCCTTTACTGAAGCTCTCCTGCTCTGACACTTCATCTGTTGAAATGCTGCTTGTCAGTGAAGGCATGGCCATTCTTCTCGGTCCCCTTTTGCTGATCATATTTTCCTACCTTTTCATTATATTCAAAGTTTTGAAAATACCGTCAGGTCTCAGGAAATACAAGGCCTTCTCCACCTGCGTCTCCCATCTCACTACCGTTGCTTTGTTTTACGGGACTCTGCTAGGCATCTATATCCGCCCATCCTCCACTTATGCTGGGTCAAAATTGAAAATTGCATCAATATTATACACAGTGGTGACTCCCATGCTCAACCCTTTCATATACAGCCTGAGGAACAGTACAATGCACGAGGCAATGAAAAGAACATTAAGAGGTTGGTTTCAGAAGAGATGAGCTGTAATGAAACCGACACTGCCACAAAAGCAACTGCAAATCAACTGTGAAACCCGTAAACAAGGCATTCAGATAAAAGATGAGATGTTTTATATAACTTTTGTTGTTCCAGATTGAAAATAGAAGCCCCATCTTTTTTTTTCAAAGATTCCTTCAAAGATTCTCTAAGAAAACCAACTGTTGGTTATAAACTCCAGGCTTTCATTCTGAAATGCAAAGTGAATTCTTACTGCGATTCTGAAAGATGACATTTTTATGCTGTATTGTTCCTATGATGGATATTATTCCACTCTTAAGATTATTTCATAAACCTCTAATCTTATGTTAATATAGGTAGTCCTCAATTTACAACAGTTCATTTAGTCACCAAAGTTACAACGGCACTGGAAAAACTTATGATGATTTTTCATACTTACAACTGTTGCAGTATCCCCACAGTCCTGTGATCAAAATTTGGATGTTTGGCAACTGACTCATATTTATGACGGTTGCAGTGTCCTGAAGTCATGTGATCACCTTTTGTGACCTTCTTACAAGCAAAGTCAATGGGGATGCCAGATTCACTTAACAACTGTGTTACTAACTTAACAACTGCAGTGATTCACTTAACAACTATGGCACAAAAGGTTGTGAATGTTTCACTTAGCAACAAAATAATTGGGCTACGTTGTGGTCATAAATCGAGGACTACCTGTAATCTTCATATATCCTGTATAATCTCTAAATTTCCTGAATTTCCAGAATGTTCACATTTTACATTTTGGCTTTCAGTGTTCATATTTGAATAAGATAATAAGCCTGAGTTACTTAATAGCATGGGATTACACTCCGGCCAATATGAATTTATTTTATCGATTTGTATGTTTTTACTCTGCTATGAAGCCAATTTTCTCCCACATGCTTATGAGAAATGAATCTTCATATCAGGAAGATATGTCTTCCAGAAAAACAGATTTCCACCTGGAAATGCTTTTCTCCAGATCTTTTGCCTTTAAAACTTTTTAAACTCCTTTGCAGCCTTCCAGATCTATCTGTCAGTAACAAATTCTCATCAAATGGTGATCAACTTTGAAAGGAGGCTTTGCTACATTTTGTGATGTGTTCTGCTTTCAGTCTAATAAATGTTTTTACTTCTTCCCTCAACAATGCATAAGCTGTTCTAAGGTGGGTGTGGAGAGAAATGTGGAAGACAAAACCCATGCGGCTGATCCTTCAACAATTGATGGTGCATGTGTGTGTGTAGCAAGAATTTCAATTGGCTGAAATCAATCTTTTCAGAAGTAAATATTTTTGTCCCATGTTTTCTCTCTTCTTTTCTGTTTGCCTGCTTCCCTCAAGTTCTTGATACCTATAATAAGGGCTTGATGATAAGGAACTAGCTTTCAGTACATATAAATTTGCCTTCTGGTGGAGCTAATGAAGGGAAAAAAAAGATCCCCATTTGCCTGTTCTGAAGCAAACCAGGGCAGAGAGAGATTTTTGGAATAAAATAGCTGATTGGCAGCATTACTAATTTCATTTTTCCCCAGAGTTGTGGAGAAGTATATTGGTGATGTAGGTAGTGAGTTCAAAGACTCAATTGTGGGAGTCAGTTGGGAGTAACATACTACAGCCCATGTGAGATTATGTGTGCACCTCATTACAGACTTCAAGTTTGATTGTGTTGTGACTCCGACCCCTGAGCCCGTCTTATCGGAGGGAGAAGGCTTCGAAAGTGAAGGAGAGGAGTTGGCCAGGCCCCCCTCTCCAGGACCCTCCTCTCTGGCAATGCCTCAGGTGTCTCCCGAAGGAGAAGAGATTGGCCAGGAGCCAGGTATCCCCGAGCAGTTGCAGTCGGACAGTGATGGAGATAAGTCTTGGCTGGATCCACGCCAGCGTCAGAGAGACAAGCGCACGCAACAGAAAAGGAGGCATGCCAGAGATTAAGCTGAGTCGCTGGACCACACCCCACAGGGGATAAAAGGGAGTGTGGTGGCCATTCAGACTCTGTGACGGACAAAGCTAGACAACTAGCGAGTCGCATTGTATCTTTGAAACTACGTTATCTGCCAGCCTTGGATTGAATACAGACTGGACTTGACAACTTTTTGGACTTTGTGTATTGTTTTGGTTTACCTGTCGGAGGAAGTTTTGGTTTATCTGTCCCTCTGTGAGTAAAGTTCTTGGCAAGCAGCTACTGGATTGCTGCGAATCCTGTTAATGAAGGAATTTATTGTCTGCAAGTTTTATTTAACCCCCGGCTGACTGTTTGTGTGTGTGAGACGGGGACAGAACAGATTGAGCTATTTTGTTTCTCAACGGATAGATATCATGGCCTTAAATATTCTAATCAGTGGAACAAGTTATAATCCAAAAGAAATACTACATTGTTGTAGTAGGCTGGAAAATCAACTGATGAAAATTGCAATGCTTCTTATATATTTAGTATTACCACTGACATACATCTCTGCCACCTAATTCAAAGCTTCTCAGACTTTGTCCTATCATAACTCCCTACCAGGATAAAGGAATCTCACATAAATAAAATTGTTGATTTCTCTGTGCAAGAAAAGTAGGGCTCATAGCCTGGAGATGGTTTGACTAGATAGATAGACAGACAGACAGACAGACAGACAGACAGGTAGGTAGGTAGGTAGGTAGGTAGTCAGGCAGGCAGGCAGGCAGGCAGGCATGCAGATAGATAGATAGATGATAGATAAATAGATTAATTCTTTATTGGCCAAGTGTGATTGGATACACAAGAAAGTTGTCTTTGGTCATATGCTCTCAGTGTACATAAAAAGACAAGATACACTCATCAAGAATCACGAGGCACAACACCCAGTGACAGTCATATGGTACAATAAGCAATCAAATCATACCAGGAAACAATCAAATCAATATAAATCTCAAGGATACAAGCAACAAAGTTACAGTCATGCAGTCATAAGTGGGAGGAGATGGGCAACAGGAATGATGAGAAGACTAATAGCAATAGTAATGCAGCCTAATGTGAATAGTTCGACAGTGTTGAGGGAATTATTTGTTTAACATAGTGATGGCATTTCGGGAAAAGACTGTTCCTGTTCCTGTATTTAGTTGTCTTGGTGTGCAGTCGTTTTGAAGGTAGGAGTTGAAACAATTTATGTCTATGATGCGAGGGGTCTGTAATTTTTTTCACAGCCCTTTTTTTGACTTGTGCAGTATACAGGTCGTCAATGGAAGGCAGGTTGGTAGCAGTGGTGAAATCCAGCAGGTTCTGACAGGTTCTGGAGAACCGGTAGTGGAAATTTTGAGCAGTTCAGAGAACCAGCAAATACCACCTCTGGCTGGCCCCAGGGTAGGGTGGGAATGGAGATTTTGCAATATCCTTCCCCTGGAGTGGGGTGGGAATGGAGATTTTGCAGTATCCTTCCCCTGCCATGCCCACCAAGCCATGCCCACCAAGCCACGCCCACAGAACCGGTAGTAAAAAAAAATTGGATTTCACCACTGGTTGGTAGTAATTGTTTTTTCTGCAGTTCTAATTATTCTCTGAAGTCTGTGTTTGTCTTGTTGGGTTGCAGAACCAAACCAGACAGTTATAGAGGTGCAGATGACAGACTCAATAATTCATCTGTAGAACTGTATCAGCAGCTCCTTGGGCAGTTTGAGCTTCTTGAGTTGGCGCAGAAAGAACATTCTTTGTTGTACTTTTTTGATGACGTTTTTGATGTTAGGTGTCCATTTTAGGTCTTGAGATATGATAGAACCTAGACATTTGAAGGTCTCTACTGTTGATACTGTGTTGTCTAGTATTGTAAGAGGTGGTAGTATGGGAGGGTTTCTCCTAAAGTCTACCACCATTTCTACGGTTTTGAGTGTGTTCAGTGTGTTCAGACTACACAGCTACTTTGCCTGTGCAAGGTTGATTAGCTTAAAAATAAAACTGTGCCCCCCACATCACTCTCTCTAAATGGCTCTTTCACAGACATTGTGACCCATAGCTTAAACAATATCTTTTTCTCTGATGAAAGACAGAGGTTCCTGGAAGAAATCAATTTCAGCTTCCTTTTAAATAATATCTCCCTGTGCTTAGAAGATGCTAAATGCTTCACATGCCATGATACAAAATGAGCTGCAATTAAAATAATTAATATTAATAACAGATATGCAGAAAAGTAGTCATAAGCATCCTTACTATAGTTTTTTTTCTTCTTCTGCCATTGTCCGTCTTAACGCCTGGAAACGGCCTGGACAAATTGGTGCATTTTCTTCGAAACACTTTTAAACAGCAATTGGCTTGATAGTACCATCTTCTTTTTTTAGCTAATTTTGGCCTTAAATGTAATACTTTTAAGAATTTTTAAAATTTAAATTGTGATATTTGTATTGTGTTTTTACTTGGCTGTACACCGCCTTGAGTCCTTTGGGAGAGGGGCGGTATAGAAATAAAATTATTCTTATCCTTCTGAGGTCAGAGAGAGAGTGATTAGCCAAAAAAAAATCAGCCACATGGCTTTGTGCCTAATGCGAGATTAGAAGCCATGGTCACCTGGTTTTTAATCTCTTAAAATATATGTAAGTAACTTCAGTGAGACAGCATGTAAAAGGAAAGAAAAAGGAGGAGGAGGAGGAGGAGGAGGAGGAGGAGGAGGAGGAGGAGGAGGCGGCTAAAATGGGCCACTACAGTTTACCAATTTTTCCCATGTTAAATTAAACATTAAAGGAGATGGGGAATCCTCATCACGTTCCACTTCTCACTTCGACTGCTGATGACATAATCCCATTAGTGATTACTTTAGCAGAAGGATTAGAAGAGGAAATGGTAATCCAAGGTATGTATTCAGCAGGAAATTCATTTTTTTGTCATCACTTGCTCCATAAACTTTATTTACACCATATCAATGTTGCATTATAATGATTTTTTATGAATCTAATAAAGCCAGAACAGATATTTCATCTTTATTAGCTTAACAATGCTAATATGCCCACCAGTAATCTAATACAAAGAGCCCTGGTGGCGCAGCAGACTAAAGCACTGTTATTAACATCAGCTGCCTGCAATTACTGCAAGTTCAAATCCCACCAGGCTCAAGGTCGACTCAGCCTTCCATCCTTTCTAAAGTAGGTAAAATGAGGACCCAGATTGTGGGGGCAATAAACTGACTTTGTATAAATATACAAAAGTATGAAGGCTATTGCTTAACGCATTGTAAGCCACCCTGAATCTCTGGAGAAGGGCAGCATATAAATCAAATAAAAAAATAAAATAAAAATATTATCAGTAGTGTGACATCTTTTCATAAAAGCTGACTTTGATGGATGAATTTTTGAAGTTTGCTTTCTGTAAACTTTGTGATGAAGTGGCTCTTGAAATCTTGGCATCAAGATTTAACAAAAATATTAATGATAGCTTACAGAATTCATAAGGTCCTTTCCCAGTTTCATAATAACCATAATGTAAACCTCATATGATAAGGCTAGTATGCCCCTTATTTCACAAAATAACTCAAATAAATTAAATGTCCAGTTTTCCTTTTTATATCACTTTATGAGTATCCCATCTAGCCAAGAGGCTTTTCTAGATTTCATTGGTTTACCAGTGTTAAAAAAATTCTGGCATTGTTAAAGTGTACCTACAGTAAATCTTTTAAATGAGTATCCAACATTCACTGGAAAACCTATTCCATTTTAGAAAGCACTATCTGTTCAGTGGATACATTAGCAGAATGTAGGTATGTATAAAATTCTGTAAATTGGGGATTAATTTAATATAATTTAAATATGAGATATCCCAAAGCATATCTTTTGTAAATATTATACTACTATTATACTATTTCAACAGAGGGGCATCCATGAAGGACCAGGGCGGTTTAACCACCCACACAATCCTAACAGGGAGACTCAAACTCCCAACAGGAAACTTGAACTCCTCACTGGAGACTATAGAGCCTTGGATAGTACAGTGGTCTAAAGCACCCTGTTATTAACATCAGCTGCCTGCAATTATTGCAGGTTCAAATCTCACCAAGGCTCAAGGTTGACTCAGCCTTCCATCCTTTCTAAGGTAGGTAAATTGAGGACCCAGTTTGTGGGGGCAATAAGCTGACTTTGTATAAATATACAAAAGTATGAAGGCTATTGCTTAGCGCATTGTAAGCCGCCCTGAGTCTCCGGAGAAGGGCAGCATATAAATCAAATTAAAAAACAAACAAACCGGCAGCTACAATTATTTGTTTATAAATGAAATGAGAATTGTAAAATGGTTATGTAAAGTTTCAGGTAAATCATTAATTGGAACATGATAATTTGGAACTTTGACACTATATATATTGACAGCAGCAAGATTATTATACGCACAAAAATGGAAGGACATTTCAATTCCTACCATGGACGAATGGCTGCAAAAGCTGATGGAGTTGGCTTAAATGGCAAAATTGACTATCTTGATTAAAGAAAAGAATATAAGTACTTTTGTTTTCAAATGGAGACCGCTTCTGAATGTTGGGCTTAAAATGGAAAAGGATGAAACTTTGGTTTTGGATTTTACCGATTAGACTGATAGATGCTTTTAGAAATGGCTAGTTTATATTATTAATGAAAACACAAAAAGTTGTGGTTTGGTGTTAATGCCTTATTTTACTGCAACAGAGAGAGTTGGAAGTCAATGCTTCTTTTTCTTTTTCCTAACCCTTCCTCACTTCCCACCTCCCCGCCACTGCTTTCCTATTTACTGTACTTTCCTATTTTGTATCTTATTTTATCTTATAACTCAATAAAAAATGTTAAATCTGGAACATAATAATTTATACAGGATATCCAACTGTTGAAGATCCATATATAATGGCACTGCTTTTTTTTAGCCGCTCTGGGCTATTAGCATAAGGAGGAAGTAAGGATCAGTGCCTAAAAATTCACTCAGAGCTAGTTTTTACTGTCACTCTGCGTGCTCTTTATCTAAGAGTTCCTAATGTAAGGTCACTTCCTTTTGCCTTTGTCCTCAAATAAACAGGCAGAGTCCATGTTCTTTGATTCTGCTTGTTTAGAACATTTGCTCTTGGTAGAGTCAAATGCAGTAGGCATTTCTTATAGTAAATATCCTTCCTATAATAAAACCTGCTTTATTGATCATTGCTCAGATTAGATTCTAGTTTTACGGAGCTCCTACATGTGCACATAGAACACTTTAATCTCCAGCTCCAACAGTTTATTATCAAAATTATGTAATACTGTATACCAGCATCAAAAATATGTAGTTCATTTAGGGTAATTTAAGTTTTTAAAAAAATGAAAATCACTACCCCTCTGGCAGCTTTCAAATTTCCATTTTTTTGTGAATCTGCTAAAATCCTGCAGGCTAAAGGATATTTTTCATCAGGGAGAATATGAGTTTCTTGTAAAATAATACTGAGACATAAACAGCTTCAATTTATCAAAAATCTGTCTCCACTTAGTTAAGCCTTTGTAGCTTTTAATATTCCATACAATGAAAGTTGATGTCTTTTTTTTTAATATGTAATTTTTCAGAGTGAAGCTCAGGCTAGCGCTTGTGTCCTGGAACAAGGTTACAGATGCTCAAAAAATGTGAAACTTTGTCTAAATCAACCTAATGTTGATTGTTTTTTTTTAAAAGAGAACCTCTGTCAATAGATACAATATGAAAAACATATAGCAATATAGAAAAAATGAAATTCTATGATAACCACCATAGCATAAATATAGAGAAATCTTCTTAGTACATGCTTAACTAAAAAAGAGACTTTAAAAGAAAAGAGAAGAATTAACTGAAATTAAAGGGAAATATGAATATCTATAGGTCCGTGATGGAAAACCTATGGCACATGTGCCACAAGTGGCACGCGGAGCCATATTTGTGGGCACACGAGCGTTGCCCTAGCTCAGCTCCAGCGCGCATGCACAGACCAGCCAACTGATTTTCGGGCCTTCTGGGCCCACTGGAAGTCAGGAAACGGGCTGTTTCCGGCCTCCGGAGGGCCTCCAAGGGGGTAGGGAAGGCTGTTTTTGCCCTTTCCAGGTTCCTAGAAAGCCTTTGGAGCCTGGGGAGGGCAAAAAACCCGGGCCTACTGAGCCCACCATGCCATCACGTGCCAAAAGCAGGAGGAGCACAGGGGGTTGTGCGCGGATGTGCAGGGCGCATTAAATTATGGGTGTCAGCATGCACATGCGCGACCCCCCCACCCTCTCCCCGCTTTTGGCACACAACAGCCAAAAGGTTAGCCATCACTGCTATAGGTACTTCCAAAAGAGACATGCTAAGAGAATGGGTACTGTACTTCCCCTCACAAATTGTGAACATGAGGAAAAAGATAAGGCAAAGGGGAGAGGACGAGAAACCCTGATTCCCATTTTTATAGGCCATATGGCTAAAGAACCAAGTTTCCAGTCAAACAAATAATTTCTCAGCGGGATGTGGTGGTGTTCCTATCTATGACTCCTTTATATGAAATAACGAACCAACCATTTCTGGATTACAGAATTTCCTCATAGCACAATCCAGCTAGACCTAAAATCACAGGATATAGCGGTAACAATAACAACAAATATTATATTTATTTTATTTTTATTTTTATTTTTTTATTTTTAATTTGATTTATATGCCACCCTTCTCCGGAGACTCAGGGCGGCTTACAATGTGCTAAGCAATAGCCTTCATACTTTTGTATATTTATACAAAGTCAGCTTATTGCCCCCACAAACTGGGTCCTCATTTTACCTACCTTAGAAAGGATGGAAGGCTGAGTCAACCTTGAGCCTTGGTGAGATTAGAACTTGCAGTAATTGCAGGCAGCTGATGTTAATAACAGGGCTTTAGACCACTGTACTATTCAATATCTTGTCATCTGTTCAACATACCCACTTAGTTAACTTCTTAATGCCCCTTTACCATCCTTAGAGACAGTTCTGGAAATGAGGTTACTGTGGATTTTTGCCTTCCTATTTCAAAACATTTGCTTTCCTGGCAGGCTGCAATTGGTTGCTGCATACAGAACTTGGGAAAATAAAATCACAACAACAGGATTTAGACTTTGTAAAGATTTATACTTGGAAATTGGCAAACCTTCTCTCTTATTTATATTATTACAATATAGTCTAATTGGGTCAGTTCTTGAGAAGACTATTTTTGATGTTTCAGGTACAGAAAATTCATAACACACAACCCCCGCAACTGCTTGCTTATCCTTGAATCTAATCCATCTTTTCTTGCTAAGCCAACAACTCTTTTCATGTTAGGTTTAGTTATTCCAGGTTATCCCAAGCTTTTAATTAGCTTCTCAAATAATTCAACAACTTTTATCTTAAAAAAGTCTCTCTCTGTGTATATTATTATTATTTTATTATTATTATTATTTATTAAATGTATATATCGCCCTACTCCCGAAGGAGTCAGGGCGGTGAACAGCCAAAAGATAAAATACACATAGTACAAACGTTAAAAACCATTTAAAATACATTAAATACTTTGGCCCAAAACAAATTTAAAACACCCCAATTTATAAGACAAATTTGAAAATAGCAATTAAAAGGGAAGTTAGGCCAGACCAGCCTGCTGGAATAAGAATATTTTGAGGGCACGGCGGAAAGTGCGCAGATCTGGGATCCTCCGTATCTCTGGGGGGAGCTCGTTCCAGATGGCAGGTGCCCCCACAGAGAAGACTCTCCCTCTGGGCGCCACCAGTTGACACCGTTTGACCAACGGCACCCTGAGAAGCTCCTCTCTATGGGAGCATACTGGTCAGTGAGAGGCTACTGGTGGCAGAAGGCGGTCTCATAGGTACCCCGGTCCTAAGCCATGGAGTGCTCTAAAGGTGGTAACCAAAACTTGAAGCGCACCCGGAAGGCCACCGGGAGCCAGTACAGCTCATGCAGGAGGGGAGTCACATGGGAGCGCCACGTCGCTCCCATCACCACCCACGTGGCTGCATTCTGGACCAGCTGGAGCCTCCGGGTGCTCCTCAAGGAGAGCCCCATGTAGAGAGCATTACAGTAGTCCAGGTGGGAAGTGACGAGGGCATGAGTGACCGTACTTAACGAGTCCCAATCCAGAAACAGACGCAACTGGCAGATCAGGCGGACCTGATCAAAAGTCCTCCCGGCCACAGCCATCAAATACTCTTCTAAAGACAGCCGTGAGTCCAGGAGGACACCCAAGTTGCAAGCCCTCTCCATGGGGGCCAATGACTTGCCCCCAATAGTCAGTGATGGCACCAACTGACTATATCGGGATGTCGGAAACCACAGCCACTCGGTCTTGGATGGGTTGAGCCTGAGTCTGTTTCTCCCCATCCAGATCTGTATAGCCTCCAGGCACTGGGACATCACTTCAATATGTATATATCCATCCATCCATCCATCCATCCATCCATCCATCCATCCATTCCTGTATATTTATTTTTGCAACATATTCCAAGAGAGATCCATTAGCAGCCAGCATCACATAATCATTTTATTCAAATGCATTTACATTTAGGACTACTATATTAGAAGAAACCTCTCTCCTCTGGAGTGACTTTCTGTGTATCTTTCATTTGAACTGGAGTTCTAGCCCATGGCCCTACTTCATAAGAGAGTATCATTAATCTGCTCACTTTGCAGCTCTGCAATGGTATGCTATAAGGCCCCAACTCAGGCAGACCCTTCAAGAGTAATTAGTTGCTTAATGGTGGTAGAAGGCTGTTTGTCATATCAATGAAGCATTTTCTCTCCTGAGACATTCCTAAAGTGACAGACAGAGAATTTTTTAGGAGCTGAGGTAGTGCAGTGGTTAGACTGCAGTATTGGAGGCTAACTCTGCCAACAGCCAGAAGTTTGATCCGGACCAGCTCAAGGTTGACTTAGCCTCTCATCCTTCCGAGGTGGGTAAAATGAGGTCCCAGATTGTTGGGGGTAATATGCTGACTCTGTACACTGCTTAGAGAGGGCTATAAAGCACTGTGGAGCAGGATATAATTCTAAATGTTTTTGCTAGTTAACAATGTTCACCACCACAAACAGTCCAAGTACTAGTTTTCCATCTCACAGAGATAGAAAGAAACAACAGTGATAACTAGTATCATATGCCACACTGGAGAAAATTTTGGGAGGTTGCCCCCAATTGCTGGAGATATTGTTTGTGTTATTCCTTGGGTAAAATTAATTACTATTTGTCCCAAGATCTCTGCTTTGCATTAATCCTCCAATCTTATGTCACTTGGGTTTGTGCAATGTACTAGCAAGTTCCCTAATGACTTTTTTTTTTTTACAGCAATTACTCTCCATTTGGGAGCCAATTCCACCTCCTTACTGAATGCATCCTAATTTCTTCCACTGCATATATATATATTTGCTTTGGGAAAAAAAATATTCCACCACAGAGCCTGGGAGCTTATTCTCAATTGGACTGGAAGATACAGAAACTCTTGCTTAACATGGAATTGGTTCTCAGTGGATCCATTGGAGGTGCAGTATAGCTTTGTGTTTTATGGATTGAAAGCAGGATCTCACTGAACATTTTATTCACTATTCAACATTTTATTTTATACCTACAATTGCACGGAACTTCTTTCTTCTACAAAATTTATACCCCAGAGCATCCTCTGCACGCTGAGTGAAACTTAGAATAAATGTAATTCCTTCTTTAGCCTTCCTTCCCCCTCCAATTACTTCCATTCAAACTGTCTCTATGCAAAGTAGGATAACCACAAAGGGTTGTTATGGGAGAAGGTGATTCAGCAGTGAAAAGATATTGCTATGGAAAGAGTTAGATTCCTCCATTTGGACTTCCTGGGAAGGAGCCCTTAGATGGGAAATGTTGATCCTCAGTTGAGTAGAAGAGCAGGGGTGCAATTCAGCAGGTTCTGACAGGTTCTGGAGAACTGGTAGCAGAAATTTTGAGTAGTCCAGAGAACTGGAAAATACCACCTTTGGCTGGCCCCAGAGTGGGGTGGGAATGGAGATTTTGCAATATCCTTCCCCCTGGATGGGGTGGGAATGGAGATTTTGCAGTATCCTTCCCCTGCCACACTCACCAAGCCACACCATGCCCACCACGCCAAGCCCACAGAACCAATAGTAAAAAAATTTGAATTCCACCACTGTAGAAGAGACTGTAGATACTGAATATCACAATGGAACTCCTTTTTTTAAAAAAAATTGATTTATATGCCACCCTTCTCCGGAGACTCAGGGCGGCTTACAATGCGTTAAGCGATAGCCTTCATACTTTTGTATATTTATACAAAGTCCGTTTATTGCCCCCACAATCTGGGTCCTCAATCTGGGTCATCATTTTACCTACCTTAGAAAGGATGGAAGGCTGAGTCAACCTTGAGCCTGGTGAGATTTGAACTTGCAGTAATTGCAGGCAGCTGATGTTAATAACAGTGCTTTAGTCTGCTGCGCCCTCAGGCTCCTTGGCCATCTTCAAATGGGGTTGGAAGAAGAGCTTGTCAGAAGAAGCCCCTCCATGGAGCGGTCAGGATATTAAGGACTGGGTGAGATGGATGAATGCTTTCCTTCAGTAGAAGGCACTCAGTGTGATCTATCAGCACTCCAAGCTACATTCACTCCGGTGCTGACATAAGGTGGAGAAGAGGACACTTGACTTTTCACCTACTTATTTTCCTTGGAGATAATATCCCCTAGGAGATGGGATGGGAGTGGGGACATTCCTGAGAGCTGAAGTAGTAGATATGAGGAGAGTGATTTGGAAGATGGCCAATGAGACGCAAAGAAGAGGCCAAAGGATAGGGAGGGTTTGGGGGCAGGGAATTAGTGTTGGCTACGATGGAGTTGGGGACAGATTGTTGTGCTCAATAAATGAAAGATTTCATCAAAGACTATTTGTTTGGAAATGCAATTTATTTGAGACGACATCGAAACCTGACATGATCATTCACACAGAACTCCAAACTCTTACAGTCTTCCTTCTAGTAATATGCTCTCAGTATGTATTGTAATATGAATGCAATAAGAACGATGTTGCATCGTTCCTCTTTCTGCAGCTGTTATTTTTTTAAGTATCCCTCTACAAACCTTCATTTTGCAAGCTGGGAGATAAATACAAAGATGTATAGCCATGGTGGGTGAGATTGAAGCCTGAAGAAGGAGACTTTGAATCGAGAATCCGTAAGGAACTGAGTTCTGGCTGTGGTGTAAACTCACTGGCTAAATAACATGGAAGATTCTCACCTTCACTTTCTGTGACAGTCAGGAGAAGGGCTGTTGCTTAAGGGAAATGAATCATATGTCAGAATGCTCCAGACATAATCCATAGCTACCAACAAAGAGGCTTGGAAATGCATAGTGGAAACCCTTCTACTGCCACTACCCAGTGTATACAAAGACGGATAAATGGGTTCTGCCAGTATAAGGCAACTTGCTCTTTTTCCAATTCTACAGAACAGTCATTTCAGAGAAAGAGGGAAATGTGCTATTGGCAAAGAAATTCTGAAGTCAACTCTGTAGGATCCTGTGACATCACAATTAGTAGGTAGGGTTTTTTTTTTACATATGCATTTATGTGAAGTGATAGCATGAAGCTAGGGAGACCCATCAGGCAGGTAGATCTAGAAATCCTTACATTCTATCTCTTGACAATCATGACCAGCTGTATCTTTTTCTAGTTATCATTCTGGCAATTGTTTCTCAGAATCTTTAAATTCTCTGGATTCTTGTTTCACATTCTCATCTCTGAAGTTGAAATGGAGAGCATCATTGTGTGTTCAGAATGTCTGGTGGCAGAGACAGAAATTGGTACAGAGGTAACTTTTCCTCCCATCTTGTGGTTGCCTGACCTTTCTTGATGCTCAAATTTGGGAGATTTATAGAATAGCCTTCAGCATGAATTAAGAATTTAGGGAGAGTTATGTGTGTCTGTTTAATTATTAAAGCCAGCATTCTGGGTCAGCAGGAGTCAGCCACCTGCTTATGGGAAGTCAACAAGCAAGAAACGAATAGCACGACAATCTTACAGTTATATTCCTCAGTCAAGGAATTCTTTATTGGCCAAGCGTGATTGGACACACAAGGAATTTGTCTTTGGTGCATATGCTCTCAGTGTACATAAAGAAAAAATAAAATATATTCATCAAGACTTATAAGATACAACACTTAGTGATAGCCATAGGATACTAATAAGCAATCAAATCATACTAGGGAACAATAAAAACAATATAAGTTGTAAAGATACAAGCAACATGGATATAGCTATACTGTAAGTGGGAAGAGATAGTTACTGGTAAGGATGAGAAGAATAGTAATACAGTCTTAGTAGTTAATTTGAGAGTGTTGTGGGAATTAGTTGTTTAGCAGAATGATGGCATGGCATTCAGGAAAAAACTGTCCTTGTGTCTAGTTGTTCTGGTGTGCAAAGCCCTATAGTGTTGTTTTGAGGGTACAAGTTGAAACAATTTATGTCTAGGATGTGAGGGGTCTGTAGATATTTTCACAGCCCTCTTTTTGACTCGTGCTGTATACAGATCCTCAATGGAAGGCAGATCGGTAGCAATTGTTTTTTCTGCAGTTCTAATTACCGTTGAAATCTGTATCTATCTTCTTTGGTTGTAGAGCCAAACCAGACAATTATAGAGGTGCAGATGACAGACTCAATAACGGGAAATGAGCATATTCTGCCATATTATCATCACAAGTTTAGTTTAGTTTTTTTAGTTTTTATTATATTTATATACTGCCCTTCTCCCGAAGGACTCAGGGTGGTGAACAGTCATGATAAAACAACATACAAGACTAAATTTAAAAAAACATATTAAAACAATTCAATCCTTGGCCAAAATTAAAACTTCCAATTAAAACCATTTAAACCACTTTTAAAACCCAATTTAAAATCATTTATCCCGTCAAGGAGAAGCTATTCATAGCCTTCTCTTCCATAAAGTTGTAGAGACAAAATGCCTCATTCAACTTTAGAAAATTAGAAAACCTAGGATCACCTCATTGACCTTAGTTTTTCTAATTTTAAAAGAAAAAGATTTTCAACCCATTTTTTTTTACATTGCATAGCATTGTATCCCATTTCTTGTCCCCATTCACATCCCTATTTTTCTAAAATCAAAAGCTGTAACTCTTCTCAAGAGAAATTTGCTTGAGCTTCCTTTCCAGTTCTAAATATCCTTCTCAAATGTAGTGTTCAGAATGGTCCTGTACTATTAAACAGAACTGCAATATAAAATCATTTGGATATTGACCGTTATATATTTTTATTCCTTTCCTAATAAGCTCCAACATGGAATGTGTTGTTTTTTACAGCAGCTTTTCATCACTACTTGAGATTTTCTTTTCCTTGCCACCGTCATTAGAGCAATCTGCAACTGTGAATAAAAGAAATTAGACTGGTTTTTGCCCCAAAGTACCTTATTGTAGGATTGAATGACTTTTATACTAAGCAGAACAGAATACTATATGCCCAACTTAAATCTTCACCATTACAACTTCTTCCTTATGAGGTAAATTTTATGTAAGTCTTGATCATTCCCAGGCATATAAAGAGACAAATAAGTTCCCCCCTATTTTTTGGAATATTCTTATATTTGTTGAGTCAAATATTGTCTTAAAGAAATTACTGCAGCAGTTACTGTTGTGTCTAAAGTATGTTTTTCTCCTTCTCTTTGCCTAGGGGAAATACAGGCCAGAGATGTAAACATAAATGCATTTTTATCCATCTGATTCCATTTTCAGATGAATCATGAAAAAACATCAGGAGAATCAAACCAACTTTGCAGGATTCATCCTTCTGGGTTTCTCCTCCTCACCAGATCTCCAAGGATTTCTTTTTCTCATCTTTCTCTTTATGTACTTGCTTTGTGTGTTAGGAAACCTCTTAATAATCTTATTGATCTTCTCTAATGCCAGTCTCCTCTATGCGCCCATGTATTTGTTTCTCTCTCACTTGTCATTGGCTGACATTGGATTTACTTCTTCAATTGTGCCTAAAATGCTGCAGAGCTTGGTGTCTCAGTCAAATACCATATCCTTTAGTGGTTGCTTAACACAGTTGTATTTCTTTGTGATATTCTGTACGACAGATAACCTTCTCCTGACCTCTATGGCATATGACCGCTATGTAGCCATCTGCCGCCCCTTGTATTATGCCAGAATCATGAACTATAAATGTGCTTTACGATTAGCTGCTACATCTTGGCTCTTGGCTCATGCCCATTCTTTGCTGTATGTACTGTTGGTATCTGATTTTACATTTTGTAATTCCCAGGAAATTCCTCATTTTTTCTGTGACGTCCATCCATTATTGAAGCTCACCTGCTCTGATACCTCATTAGTTGAAATGGTCTTAGTCAGTGAAGGTTCAACTGCCCTTCTTGGGCCACTCTTATTCATTCTCCTCTCCTATATCTTTATCCTATTCAAGGTGATGAAGATTCCATCTAGATCTGGGAAGTACAAGGCCTTCTCCACTTGCAGTGCCCATCTTACTACTGTGACCTTGTTCTATGGATCTCTGATGGGCACGTACCTTCGCCCATCCCATACCTATTCTGGGTCCCAGTTGAAAGTGGCATCAATAGTGTACACAGTGGTCACCCCATTACTCAATCCTTTCATATACAGCCTGAGGAACAGTGAGATACATACGGCCACAAAGAAGTTATTTAGGAATTGGTTTCAGAAGAACTGAGTCAAAGAAAAGCTGCAGTTGCCACGGGAGAAGCTTTGAATTGGTGTGAAAAAAATGATAAAGACAGCAATCAGTAGAAACGCGTCTGATGTTCTCTGAGCTTTCACCTTTTTCATGCTTTCATTATTTCATATGCATAAAATTACAGAATGTGGTAACCAGTACCATTTGTTGTTTAAAATTGTTTAAAACTCTTGGTCAGTATAAAAGACACATGACTGAAAATTATTAAAATTACTAAAATAGTATAGTGTAAAAATTACGGGAGTGCTTTTGGGAACTCTGGCTTTTAAATTTAAAAGGATAGAGGTAGTATTTTTATTTTGTTCT
Source organism: Ptyas mucosa (assembly GCA_012654045.1). Lineage (NCBI taxonomy): Eukaryota > Metazoa > Chordata > Lepidosauria > Squamata > Colubridae > Ptyas > Ptyas mucosa. The sequence goes on from WNWU01000054.1 coordinate 10,306,054, forward strand.
TGCCACATCCTTAATGTCCCCATATCTCTGTAAGTCTGTTTTATAAAAATGGGCTAGGAAATATCATAACGCCTAAGGAAAAATCTCTTTATTTTCTAGTATGACCCCTTTTTAATGATTTTTTTTTCCTTCTGCTCTCAAATAGGTTATTTCCAGGTTATTTCTACAGGGAAGATAAATGGTAATTTTCATACGAGCTCAATTTCAGGCTAAGTTCATCTTAAACACCTTTCCCCATGATTAATTATCAAGGTTTCCTCTTTCTGAATCACACCTTTTTGAAACAAACTTTGCATCTTTCACATCTCTCTGCCTGTGCCAAATCCCCATCAAAGCTTTTCTGTATGTACAATTTGTCTGTGACAGCTGTTGTTGTTTTCTTCCCACGGCTAAAGCTGAGCAATTTAAAAAGAATTCTCTGTTGCATCTTCTTTTGTGAAATAAAACTGGAATCTAAACATTTCTGCTTTCTCAATAATTGAGTTCTTCCATTTCTTTCAACGTGATGTCTAAAAACAGTATAGTACAAGGTACAAATGTAATTTTTCAAATCAGTCAGAATAAAATTTTAAAATTACCCAATGCCTGTTTCTATCATACTTAATACAGTTTAAAACATTTATTAAAAGGGACTGTTTTCTTTTCTGTCTGCCCTTATATCTCTGTGTATGTTTCTATTCCTTCGTCAGAGCTGCCCTCTTAACTGTTTACACTTTGCTAGTTCTCCTTGGTTCTCTGCAGATGGACTGAACTTCAACTCCCACAATGATTCACTCACTGACCCCAGGATTATTATGTCCACGTGGGAGGGAGTGGATAGTAGGCTTTCTTTTCCAAGATGATAATTTTACAGAGCTGGGGAATCTCTCAAATATATAGAGATTACTACTTTAATTTCGATCATTCTGTTTTGGTTCTGGATTAATAGATACAGGGCTATTGGATTTAGATCTATCTCTATCTCTATATCTCTATCTCTATCTCTATCATCTCTATCTCTCTCTTTCTTATCTCTCTCTCTTAACTCTCTCTTATCTCTCTCTCCTCTCTCTCATCTCTCTCCTCTCTCTCCTCTCTTCCTTCTCTCTCTTCTCTCTCTCTCTCTCTCTTATCTCTCTCTCTCTCATCTCTCTTATCTCACGCTCTCTTTCTTTTATCTCTCTCTCTCTCTCTAATCTGTACAGACACCCATCTCATAAAAGGTGACTGGGCAGAGTACAACAATCAAATAACAACAGGCATAAAACCAAGAAATATAAAAATGTAAAATCCAAATTTTAAAAAAAATTACCATAAAAACAAATATACCAAATCCTATGCAAAAGGACGATAAGAATGGTCACTTTAGCGACAGAGCCATCTAAGCATATCTCTGGTCTTGAGAGACTTCTGGAACATCAAAAAAGATGGAGTTAATCTATTTTTTGGGGGGGGGGGAGTTTCATAAGGAGGACACCATGGCAGAGAAGGCACATCTCCTGGGACTCATCACATTAGGTCCCTAACTGATGGTACCCACAACGTGCCCTCTCTTCTGGGGTGGAGATGGTAAAGGAGAAGAGGTGGCAGCACCTGGAGGGGTAGTTAAAACAGGGATCAGTCTCGAATCTCTACATTGCTACAAGAGAGTCCAATTTCCCTTGAATTATGTTGATCCTTATTTAACCCCAAGCAGGTGTTAACTGTTGTTTGGGACAATTTTTGTGCATAGGTACGATTAGCAATAAATTACTTTAATTGGACCTTCACCTGTGGACCTGATCTTTCACACCTGACAGTTGGCTGAGGACTGGTTTTAAGAAATTCCAGTGTAATCCAGGAGGTTACAGTAGTTTTGGAAACTAAATACAATTAGCATGAAGCAAATTGTTTATACCAGATTTGTACCTGGAAGATCTTAAAAGTGGAGGAAATTGGATCCTTGGATATACGCAAAGGTAAATGGGGTTAGAGATCAAACACAGGTCAGACAACATGGTCCCACAAGAAAATAGAAATGGATTCCTAATAATTTATCATCCATAAGCCAACAGTTCATTTTTTCCCCATTTTCAGCAAAAAGTCCATAGTTTCTAGTCAATGATAAATGTATATTATCTTTATTGTTGTGTAATAAATGATGATTTATGGTCTTTTCCCTAAAGCGAGTCAATTTTGCCATTTTTGCTTATTCTGTCATCTTCACCAACCATTCCTCCATTGTGGGTAGAATAAATAAAATTATTTTATGTACTAATAATGATATAATTTTATTTCAATTTGTTGTTACTACTACTGATATTAATTTCATGGGTATATTATACTTTATTATAATTATTTTATCATAATTTATTCTATTTATTTATTAAATAAATAATAAATAATAAGTACTATTTATTCTATATTATAAAATTGCCCTTCCCTTCCATAAATTGGCTGACTTTTAATAAAATACATAGAAAATTAAAAAATAACATAAAATAAACTACGTTAAACTAAGCAGCAGAAACATAAATTATACACAGACAAAAGACCCTCAGAATCAGGGGTGAAATGTAAAATTTGATACTACCTGTTCTGTGGGCGTGGCTTGGTGGGGGGGTAATGTGACTGGGTGGGCGTGGCCAACTTGGTTTTTTTTTTTAACTTTTCAAAACATTTTTTCTAATGCTTTGAAAAACCTCTGCCATCGGGAAACTCAGCTGAGCTCGTCAGAGAGGCATTTTAAAAAATATCTCTGCCGATCAGGAAACTCAGCTGGGATCATCAGAGACTTTTCAAAGCATTTTTTTACCACCTCTTCGGCCAAGAGGTTGCAGAAAAAAATGCTTTGAAAAACCTCTGACTATCCCAGCTGAGCCACGCGATCATCAGAGGCTTTTTTTGTTACTTTTAAAAGCATTTTTTCATCGGAAGAGGTTGTAGAAAAAATGCTTTTAAAAGTAAAAAAAAAAGCCTCTGATGATCCTGCAGCTCAGCTGGGCATGGTGGGGGGTGGGAGGTGGGCGCAGGGATTTTTGCTATCGGTTCTCCGAACCACCCGCTGCCATCGCTACCGGATTGGGTGATCCGGTCCAAACTGGGAGCATTTCACCCCTGCTCAGAATTGTCAGTAAAAGTATAAGAAAGTAGTAGTAGTAGTAGTAGTAGTAGTAGTAGTAGTAGTAGTAGTAGCAGCAGCAGCAGCAGCAGCAGCAGCAAAGATAATTGATTCGGAATCCTGGGCTCTTTGTTTTTCCCCTTTTATTCAATTCACCATGCTGCCTCTGTGTGCACTTTTTGAGTAGCTCCTACTTATGTAGCAGACTTTATGACCCATCCCACCTCCTTTTTTACTGCTTCATTGATCACTCAGTTTCACATCTATGTGTACATTACAGTATGTGCTTTTTAGACATGTGGGAACCTAACACATCGAACACTATTTATGGCTATACCACAAGTAGCGAATAGCAAAAGAAGCATCATTTCTTCCCTTTGTGCATTCTTAAAGGCTTTCTCGTTGGGCATGGAGATAAAGTGAACATGGAGCTAATCATGAGTGCAACTGATGATTCCCATTGATACCTTGATTGGTTGATTGATTGATTGATATGTCATCAAGTTGGTGTTGACTCTTAGCAACCACAAGGATGGATTTTCTCCAGGACCTGGCCTGGTCCTTCAGGTCTTCCAGTGGTGAACCTATCACCATTGTAATTGAGTCCATTTATCTTGTTTTTGATTGTCCTCTTCTTTTTCCTTTGATCTTTCCTAGAATTATAGACTTTTCCAGAGAATTTGATCTTTGCATAACTTCTCTGAAGTATAAAAATGGGAGCCTGACCATTTATGTTTTGAGTAAGGACTCTGCGTTTATTTGTCTGATAGCCCCCCCCTTTTTTGTGGCTATCTATGATCGATCGATTGTTTATATGGCATCAAGTCATTGTCCATTGTTAGTAACTACATAGATAAATGTTGTCCATGACAATCTATCTCAAATTTTCAGGTTTTCCAATGGTGCAGTCATCAATGCTATAAACTGTTTTCCTCCTTTTCTCTTTCCTTCTACCTTTCCAGCATAATAGCTGGTCATTTGTGCCTCAAGTGAGAACTAGGATTTGTTTCACCAACCACTTTTTTATTCTTAGGAAGTAGATATTCTCAAGATTTTTCTCCAGCTTCAAACCCCAATATTTTAGAGGTTCAGGAGGTTAAGTATGAATGCAACTATTTTGGAAGTTCTAAAGTGTTAAACATAATTGCTATTTTCAATAAGTGTCTCAATACCATGAGAGTAAAGATATCTGTTAGCAAAGCTAGAACATTTATTCTGATGATGCTAAAATGAATTGCCAGAGCTAACAAATTCTAGGAGGCTCCTTGTAACCTACCTAATTTAGAACTGCTTTCAAAATTCATTTTTCTACAAAAATTCAGCATAAGTATGGCAAGATTGGAAAAGGGCCAAATTTACAGTGAGATCATTCCATGTAGGTCATATATTGTTATAGACCAGTGATGGCGAACCTTTTCGGCACTGAGTGCCCACAGAGAGGGCTTGGTGTGCCACCTCTGGCATGCATGCCATAGGTTCGCCATCATGGTTATAGACTGTAATGGATGTTTATATGGTAGAATTCTGCTTCATAAGAAAGTATCCCTTTCACATAGAAATCTGTCCATTAAGACCTAGGATTTTAGCCCAGTTACATTGCTAGCATGCTAGTTTATTTTGTAATGTGGACTCCTCTCATCAGTCTGAAATCATAAAATCAATCAAAGTCTACTCAGACCTACTACTTGTTTTGTTTGTATTAGATTAGAATATTCTGATAGCTCACTCTTGGCTTGACTAAATGGAGGAATCCTAAGAGATGCAATGTCAGAATTAACAAGATCCCAGTGGCCTAAGCCATTATATGGAAAACATCCATGGAAATATCCATTGGCATTTAGATATGTGTTGTTCTTCCAGTTTGGAACTCATGTGATGGGCAGAATAGGAAGGGAATATTTTTTGTAACGTAGTAAATGCAGCTGTTACGCCACTATTGTGAGCCGTCTATCTTTCTCTTCTTCTCTCCTTGTTATGTAGTATTTTCAGAGGTAATAAAGCAAAGAGGTAATAGCACTATATTAGACAATTGAATCTCTAATTGAAAGGAACAATTACAAGTACATGTGTGGATTATCCCCATGTTCACAGTACTTTTTCAGCCACTGAATTTTACTTCTCTTGGTGTAATCTAGTGGGTAACTGCAGTCTTTGGACTGTCTGAAGCCTGAATACTTACTCTATAGGAAAAAGGTTTGTAAATGTCCTGGAATTTTCTACACAGAAGTCTCTGTGTTCTTTTGCTTCTTGTGATATGATAAATAGATACACTGTTATGCGAAATTTATGACATTTTTAATGTGTCTGGCTTGACTTTATGGCAAACTACCGGTTTATAGGCTTGATCTGCTCTCCTGCCTTTCATATATTCCATCAGAGAAGTAGAATAATTCAACCAAGTTTGATGCTCTAATATGGGAAGTGTCATTGTTGAGAGCAACCTTAGAATAGCTATAGCTATATAGGATATATAAATATGATTTCTAAATAAATAAAGTATAAATAATAAATAAACCGTGGGTTAACTCAGCATAGATCAAATACAAGACAGAAATCTCCAAAAGAAGGGAAAGAAATCAAGTAGGGAGAAAATATCCAAGTTTATTATTATTAAATGTATTTACTTTCATATCTTTCCCATCCAGAAATATGATTTATGATTAGAAATATGATTTCTAAATAAATAAAATATAAATAATAAATAAACCGTGGGTTAATTCAGCATAGATCAAATACAAGACAGAAATCTCCAAAAGGAAAGGAATCAATTAGGGAGAAAATATCCTAGTTTATTTATTATTAAATGTATCTACTTTCATATCTTTCCCATCCAGGTGACACATAAGGGTCGAAAGTTACATTTAGAAACATCTTGGAAAGTTTAATGAGAGATCCATTATTGTGGATGTAATTTGTAGAAAGAAGATTCAAAGAAACATATTCTCAGGCTGAGCAGGAATGAATGAGGTAAGGTCATTTTCTGTTTGATCCGTATCAGGGCACAGAGCCATCATGCCTTTCCTTTTTAAACCCCCCGCCCTCCTCCCTCTTCTTAAAAGTTTCCCATGGCTTTGTTTCTAAATGTAAATGTTAAACCAGAAGTAAATTCCTCCACAAAGCAACAATGTTGAAGTTTGGAGGACTCAAGTAACAAAAGACTTCAGTGATAACACTGACATGTGTAAGGAAGGCTGGTACACAAACAAAGCTGTCAGATCACATGAAGTTATTTAGTAATGTAACTAGGTGTCAGTAACAAGAACAAATGTTTTTAAAGTATACTCCTGTCATGTGGGTTCGAATGTTTACAGAAACAAAGTCAGCTTTGAATTGCTTTCTTTAGGGTTTTTCTGATCCACTTGTCTTTCATCATATACCTCAAAGCAGAACATATGAAAACCACTTTGATGTCACCTTCAGATTTTAATGTTTATTCTAGAGTGAAAAGAAACCTGCCTCCTTGCAGTCTTCAGAAAAAAAAAATCTGAAGCAATTTTCCAAGTACCAGTCAAATTCAAATTTGCTTTGTTTCAGCAAGGTGGATACATCGTTTGCCTTCAGGTGTGTCTGATTCCCTCTTGGTTTCGAAAACCTTTTATCTTACCTATTGAAATGAGGCAGGAGGGAGTCCAGCACACACATGCTATGGCCTGTCTTGCTTCTTTCCTCTGTTTCTACCTTTTGTCACATTCAACCTGGTATTCTTCTGCGTGAACTGCTGCATATCTCTGTGTCTTTTCTTATTCTTTTCCTTAGCTGAGTAATGGCAAAAGAGAACCATACGGACTCATCAGACTTCATTCTTATGGATTTCTCCTTCCAGTCGGAGCATCAACACCTTCTGGGCTTTCTCTTCCTATCCATGTATCTCCTGACAGTCCTGGGGAATTTACTGATTGTTCTGCTGATTTCCTCAGATGTTCACCTTCTGCAGACACCCATGTATTTCTTCCTCAGGCACCTTTCTTTGGCAGATGTGGGCTTTGCCTCCGTGGCCGTCCCCAAGATGCTACAAAACCTTCTCTTCCAGGTCAGGACAATTTCCTATAGTGGTTGTTTGATGCAAATGTATTTCTACATGACTTTCGCCAACACAGACAACTATCTTTTGGCTGTGATGGCCTATGACCGTTATATGGCCATCTGCCACCCACTGCTTTATGCTGTACGAATGAGCCACAAGCGCTGCCTCTTACTTGTGGCAATCTGCTGGCTCCTGGCATCTCTCAATTCTGTGCTGTATACATTGATAATGTCCCCTCTCTCTTTCTGTTCCTCTAAGGAGATCCCCCAGTTCTTCTGTGAGTTCTTCCCTTTGTTACGACTGGCATGCTCAGACACAAGTGTTATAGAAACTGTTTCTCTACTTGAGAGCTATATAGATGTATTGGGCCCATTTATCCTCATTGTGATCTCCTATGTCTGCATTTTCTGCACCATTCTTAGAGTCCCGTCCACAAAGGGGAAACAAAAGGCTTTTTCCACATGTGGTTCTCACTTGGGTGTGGTAGCCCTCTTCTATGGCACCCTCTGCTGGGTCTACCTGCAGCCAAACTCCAGGAGTCCAGAACAGAACATGATTTCTTCTCTCATGTACACAATGGTGACTCCCATGCTCAACCCATTCATTTACACGCTTAGAAACATGGAGATAAAAGCTGCTCTGAAAAGATTTATTGGAAGGATAAAAACAGCCAACTTATTTCAGTTCTTTCTCTGTTCCTCAAAATCTGCATTTCTATGAGAGAGGGAAAGGAAATCTCAGCAACGTGAATCGTGGATCAGAATTATCCCAATCTGAGTTTGTACCTGGGATATTATACTAAGAACTATAATTTCATTCATAAACATGGACTGTCCTGTTCCAGAAATCACATAAAATGTTAAATGTTTGTTTAATGAATACATATAGAAACAATAAGGAGAACAAAATCTAAGGGGTGATTGTTTTTGAGAATTAAAGTGGATTGCTAGACAGAGAACTAGATTTGAAACGTGAAGGCATGACTTGAAACCACTGCTATTATGACAGACTGTCATCTCTGATAAATGGATCCTCATTCCTCATTTTTAGAAAATAAGTGGTTGCCATAATGGAGCATATAGAATAGAATAGAATTCTTTATTGGCCAAGTGTGATTGGACACACAAGGAATTTGTCTCGGTGCATACGCTCTCGGTGTACATTAAAAAAAAGATACATTTGTCAAGAATCATAAAGTACAACACTTAATGATAGTCATAGGGAAACAGTCAGTATAAATCTTAAGGATACCAGCAACAAGATTACAGCCATACAGACATAAGTGGGAGGAGATGGGTGATAGGAACGATGAGAAGATTAATAGTAATGAATATGTAATGGTTATCATATCATTTTTGGAATCATCTGAGCTAAAGTTGCACTTGGTGTCCATAGGATCTATAAGCATGTTTGCAAGTTGAATAAGTGTGAAAAAAATATTCTATCTAAACAAAGATTTTCCTTTCTTCAGTATTCAAATATTTACTGGACGATTGAGGGAAATGGGATTTGTTGCAAATGCCAACCAAGAACTATCCTGTTCAGGATCCCAGCCAGCTTGCCCAGCCTATTTCCATTCTCCTCCTCTTGTTTTTCCATCCTCCCAACCCATCAGTTAGCAAGCTTCCTGGGGCCAGTGAACATGCAACTATTCCATATAGATCACTTTTATGCTTCTCCAAACTTGGTGTTGCTCCTGGGCTGCTGATGCTTCCCTATTGCGTGAGGGTGAGGTGACGCTCGCTATTTAAAGTTTTAGCAATAAAAAATGAATTTGCTATTAATAGGTAAAATTTCCAGTAACTTTTCTGTGGAGTGAAACTTGAAAGATCACCCCATAAAACCATTTCCTCAGAGTTACTCAACAAAATTAGTAAAAACTGGTATTGGTATTAATTTTCTAAGAATTTTACCTTTCTCTTTACAAAAATAAATAAATAATGATAACATTCCTGTTCTTTTATTGGTAAAGTAAGATCATCTGTAAAACATGTCCACTGAGCTAACTGAACAGTGTAGAACTCACCATATTTACAAATAGTAGAATAACATTGCAAACGAGGGCTTTTTGAAAAATTAAAAAAAATTGCAAATAATGAATAAAATGAGTCATACAAATAGATTTGATTGGTATTGTGAATGGAGATGATTACTTGAATTCCAAGAACTGAAATAGGCAGAGTCACACAGATTTCCAGTGTTATTTTTTTTTAAAAAAATGTAGTGATTAATTTTTAAAATGTATTTAATAATAGAATAATTTGGGAAGTATTCTGATGATTCTTGGAAATATCGCAGTCACAAGGAAAGCCTTCTGAGGGACTGCAACTGATCTTAATAAAATTGAGATGAAATCTATATAGGATAGATGAAAGACAAAACAAATCCACTCAAGGGATAATTTATTTATGAGTTTTAACATTACATGATGTGTTAATAGCAACAATCCCCAACAAATTTTCAGATAGAGACAAATGGCATTTTAATATGCTGATTTGGGATGGATATGCTGAAGCCATAGGAGGTCTTGAACAGGGGTGGGTTCCACTTACCTTTGCTACCGGTTCACCACGGGAGTGCACACGTGCGCAGAAGCTTCTGCGCATGCTCAGAGCATTTGTGATGATGTCCGGGCAGGTGGGTGAAGCCTCCAGCCGCCATTACTACTGGTTCACAAGATCCGGACCGAACTGGTAGTAACCCACTACTGGTCTTGAAATACATTTGTATCATAAACCTTGACTATTTTCTTTTAAAAACATATGCACAGAAAATGTACTTCCAATAAAACTGTTTTAAAATCTATAATATTTCAAAATACACAAAAAGTGTACATTCAAAGAACAATCAATAATGCATCAAAATATGCAGTAGTACTACATACCTAACCTAGCCAAATATACTAAGATTAAAATATCAGAATAATGGACCTCATCAGCCTCTCCCTCACCATCTACTTTTAGTTTGATGGACAAGTATACCAAGGAATCAGAACAACCATGGGATTACCATTCTCAGGACTCATAGCAGAGACTGTAAATGTAGCATCTAGAAAGTACAGCATTTCCACACATACAACCGAAAGTCCCAATAGCCCAAGAAGAAAAAACAGGAGACATTTACAGTGTTCAGTGTAAGAACTGTAAGAACAGTGTAAGAACAGTGTAAGAACTGTAACAGCCACTATGTAGGATAGACGTAGACAGAAGATTAGCAGGTTGTATGAACATGAACACCAGCCAGTAGCTAGAAGACATAATGAAAACTCCTTAATCTCATAATTCATGGATTCAATCATTGTTTCAACTAGGAAACTGTGAGCATCCTAGATCAACCAAAATCAAAAAATGCTAGGCAGTCCCAGAAGCTTGGCAAATCTGTTATTGATAGACAGGGATATAATCATGTTTGTATACCATTCAAAATGGCCTATGACCATATGCTGCGAACACCACATAGATATCAGGAAGGGCATCCAGCCAATAAATGCTCAGCTTCACCCAGTCGCCCTGACTCTATCCTGAATTAAGAGACTACAGGGTTGTAAAAAGAACAAAAAGTGAGATGAAACTAATATGGATGTAGCACAGGCAATGGAGAGGCACATGCTGTATTGTTTCTATGTGTCTAGAGTTACAGGGGCATTGTTTCTCTGGGTCAATACTTTTCCTGTATTGGTCTTCAATGACAGCTGAGGGGAGGCATGACAGTATGCATGAGTAAAACCCCTCCAGTGTTTGGCTGTGCCACAGGAGAGCTAGAGTACCTGTTCACTGCCAATAAATTTGGGGTCCTGACTAGATCCAATTGGCCCTTTGTGTCTGCTACATGCTGTTTAATGAGTGCTTTGATCATATTCTATATTGAATAGAAGATCTGGAGAGAAGCCCAGGGTTGAGATATTAGTTGCCACTGTCTGTTTCCATGTGGCTTGAAACAATTCATCACTCACAGTTAATGGGGGAAGCCTAAGAGGAAAACTAGGTTAATTTGAACCTATAAGTGAGTATGGCCATCCCACTCTACCTCCTACTCTACCCTCATGAAGCTTGTCAATAGGTGCAGGGTATCATTAGAGTCACAATTTGGGGATGATGTTAGACATTTGGATTGTACAAATTCTAATGGTGCAAAATTGGAGAAGGGGCCCTTTGAGCATCATACAGAAATTGTGCCTTTGGCTTGACTTCAAATAACTTGAGTGCTGCAGGTATATAGTGGCCACTTCTTGTTTTAAGGAATTTAAGGCTGGCAGATGTGCTCCTCTGTGCATTTTCAGCAACATAGTCCCCGTGGCCTTTCCTAGCCCTGGCAGAATGAAGAACTACTCCAGTCATGTCTGTTGGCTGCCTGCTATTTGACAGTTCAAATCCCACCAGGCTCAAGGTTGACTCAGCCTTCCATCCTTCCAAGGTGGGTAAAATGAGGGCCCAAATTGTTGGAGGCAATATGATGACTGTAAACCACGTAGAGAGACCTGTAAAGCACTATGAAGTGGTATATAAATCTAAGTGCTGTTGCTATGTGAAACAAAAGTCCTGCTCAATCTCAATGACCAGTAATCCTTCTAAATTAGTCTCGGTATTGGGTTTCCAATTAATAGGGAAGCTTTCAATTTGTTTCAAAAGCAAGAGGCACTTTATGCTCACTGAGAGACGGGTAGTGTATAAATTTAATAAATTAATTATTATTGTTATGTATGATAATAATGCAATAACATGGATCTCTAATACTAAAGAAACCAGAAACCATCCTTGGGTTAGTTTTCAAGATGGGATAAATCTTCCAATCACAAAACACATTTCAGAGTTAAAAAGAAGATATTGTGGAATGAAGATGAGTCTTTAACATTTTATTTAAGACTTCAGGATATAGCAATAGCACTTAGACTTATATACCACTTCAGAGTCAGTATCTTGCCCCCAACAATCTGGGTCCTCATTTTACTGACCTTGGAAGGATAGAAGGCTGAGTCAACCTTGAGCTGGTCTGGATCAAATATATAGACAGATCACATCTGTTCCTCCCATTCATTTAGCTGTGAGCCCTAGCTACTTCATGCTACATTGCCTGATGGAGAGGATAAGTGCCTTCACCAACAGTTAGGATTGCAGATTAAGAGTTAACTCTAACCAGCAATATGAGAAAAAATTCTCAGTTATGATCCAAATTATTTAGTGTACAATATCACCTTTTTCTTTCTTTCTAAAATTAACAGGAACAAAATGTTAAGTTTTTATTTGTACAGAAAAAAACAATTTCATTAGAGGGGAAAACTCTCAAGGCTGAGAGAAGTACCTCCTGAAATCAAATTTGCTTCTTAATTCACAGAAGCAATCTCAAATGGTTGTGATACCAGACTGAGATGAGCCAGTGCACTAATTAAGAGTCTATAATATTAGAGGTAAAGTTATTAGACAGGAAAGAATTGAAAAGAAATTCCTGCATAACTAAGAAAACTCAGAATTTAGCCTTGAAAGTCCAGATCTCAGTGGATGATGGGTAACTGGCAGTTATAGATCTTGCTGCAAAGATCACATCGGGGGTAATGGATATAATTTGTGTACTCTAAATGATAAGAAGTCTTTACCATCAGATTTGGATTTGGATGGATATATATCAGTGGTGAGTTTCAAATTTTTTTACTACCGGTTCTGTGGGCATGGCTTGGTGGGCATGGCATGGCATTGCATGGCAGGGCTTGATGGGTGTGGCTTAGTGGGCATGGCAGGGGAAAGTTACTGTAAAATCTCCATTCCTTCCCCACTCTAGGGGAAGGTTACTGCAAAATCCTCATTTCCTCCCGATCAACTGGGACTCGGGAGGCAGAGAATAGATGTGGGCGTGGCCAGTCAGAGGTGGTATTTACCAGTTCTCCAAACTACTCAAAATTTCCGCTACTGGTTCTCCAGAACTGGTCAGAACCTGCTGATATTATATATATGTTTTCCCGCGTCATTGTAAATATTAGTTAAAATGTTTAAAATCCTAGCTTAAAATCTTCTAAAAATCCTTACAGAGCACTCTGCAAGGTCCTTTAAAACCTCTGTAAGGATTTTTAGAAGATTTTAAGCTAGGATTTTAACCAGAATTTTAAACATTTTAACTAATTTATTTACAATGATGTGGGAAAACACCCGAAATTTTAATTTTTTGCATATAAACACCTGTGAAAACTTAAGATATATATAGATATATAGATATATAGATATAGCGAGAGAGAGAGGGAGGGAGAGAGAGAGAGATGATAAATCCAGTATCTCTTGATTAGAAGCTAATCATGTTTACTATTGTACAGTTGTGGTCCTCAATTTACAACAGTTTGTTTAGTGACTTTTCAAAGTTACAACGACACTGAAAAAAGTGACCATTTTTGACTTCCGGTTGAGCCAGCGGCATCGCCAGACGCTTCTTTTGAAGCGCCAGCCCCAGATTCCGTAGAACCGCAAGAACAGCGAAAATCGGCTGTCTTGCGGTTTGGAATCCTTCCCCCCAGGAAGAAGGGGGGAAGGAGAGCAGACGGGTGGGGTAGAGCTCCCTGAGGGCACCAGATTTACCTAACAATCTGGTGCTCGAAGATGAGAGCTCCCCGTGAAGCCTGTCAAAAGCTCCGGACCTGGGATGCCTCTGACTGGGAAGTTTTTCCCTGTCAGAACTAGATGCCGCGGCCACCCCATCAAACAACTTTAAACAAATACCTTTGAATCAAGTTGGCAGAGCACAAGTTGCACGAAGGAAACAGCAAGTATTTTTTTTTCTCTTTTTCTAACTCCAGGGACTTACTTTCTTAAAAGATTTCTCTTAAGTGGAAAGTGAAAGCAAGAATGCGTTTGAGTTTCAACAGGGCGTGAAGAAGTGAAAGTTAAAAATAATTATTGATAAGCCCCTGTTTGAAATGTAAAACTCCTTTTTGAAAAGTGGATGGAATAAGAAAGGATGTAATAATAATAACTCAAGCAGCAATATAAATTAAAAAGTCTTTTTTTTCTTTTTTCTTCTTG
>WNWU01000054.1:10320257-10359312 GCA_012654045.1 Ptyas mucosa
CGAAAACAAAGAAAGGAAAGGAGGGTTATTTAACTCTCAATGGTCTGAATTTGAGGAAGCTTTGAGTTCAATTACCTCTGCTTTATTGAAAAGAATTGATACTATATTTCAAGCTTCTCAAGCTGGAAACAATGAAATACATGGAAATACTGAGTCACAATCAAGCAGTGGGGGATTGAGTCAAGAGCTGGGAAAGGAAAAAAAACAACAAAAGACCATAGCAGATTTTACAGAAGAGAAAAAGTTGAAGGTTGAGCAGGAGCAAGAAGCTCTGCAAGCTGATGACTTGTTTTCAGAAGAACCCATATTTCTGCAAAAAGTTTATAATATCCAATCCCAAAAACCGCAAATCCCTGCTGGAGTTAAAAAAGGCAGAGGGATCAAAGTTAAGAAGAAAGTTCGTAAAAAGGAAAAGAAGAAAGCCTGGAGAAATGGAAAATAACCCTGCTTGACGAGATGATGGTCCTTAAAAAGCATTGTTTAAATGTTTAAAGACTTTGAACTTTTGGGGGGGAAGAAAAAAAAAATACTACACAGCAATTCAATGCCAGTTAACCAAGTGATGGACGATGAGGAGGCAATTTATAGTTGTATTGGAATATTTTGAGAAGAATAAACAGATCACAGCAATGCTGGTGTGTTGGGTTGTGAAATATGCCCTGACTTGAAGGAATTGGAACATTTTATTAAGGACTGTGATAAATCTGGATTTAACTGTAAACGTAGAAGTCTCATTGAATATACTAAATCGGAGCTTTCTGTTTGATGGTAATAAATATAAGGCAAAAGGACTATGGATCTAGAGCAATTGCAGTTGATCTGGTGGTTTCCTTAATACGCTTGATGGATCTACTAATCTAGTTTTGACTGGATTTGATGGATATTACTACAATTATAATTATAAAGTCACTTGGGGGTTTTTTTTTTTATAAAGAAGCAAATTACTATTTAGGTGGGTAGACGCAAATGATGAAGATATTCTATATGCTGTTGGAAGATGTGAAGACAAGAAGATTAGCAACTGGTTTAATCTAGTATGAAGAATTAAAATGTTTGATATAGTTATTAAATGATGTTTTATCTGTATTGATAAATTTATAAGAGGTTTGATTGTTATACTCCTTTTTTGACTAAAAACTTTATTATTATTGTTTTAAGTGTTTTAACTATAAATGGACCTTGATGGTTTAAAAATGGAGGACGGAAGATTTTATATAGTATTCTATTTTAAATTTGGGGGGTTTTTTTGTTTTTTTTTTTGACTGAAGGTTTTTTATTTTTCTTTGTTGTTGGGTTTTCTTTTTCTGTTTTAAATGAAAGAAGTTACAAAATATTTTGTTAGATTGTGTAGACTTACGTAATATTTAATTGTTTTATTAACTGCTGTAATTATAAATGGAGACATGGAGATTGATTTTGTCGAATTAGATGGAATGAGAAGAAAAGAAGACTTGCTTTCCTTTAATTTACTTGTTTAATGATTAGGATTATGATAAGTGTGAACTGGAGTTTAACTTAGAGAATTTGAGCTGTATTTTATCATGTACTTGTATTTGCTCTGGGAAGTCCGGGGGGTGGTGGGGGAGGGGGGAGAAAATGTATGTAAAAATTTTATCAAAAAACTTTTTCAATAAAAAAAAAAGTGACCATTTTTCACACTTGAGACCATTGTAGCATCCCCACAGTCACATGATCAAAAATCAGATGCTTGGCAACTGACTCATATTTATGCAGTGTCCCAGGCTCATGTGATCAGGTTTTACAACCTTCTAACAAGCAAAGTCAATGGGGAAGCCAGATTCACTTAACAGCTGTGTTACTAACTTAACAACTACAGTGATTCACTTAACAAATATAGCAAGAAAGGTTGTAAAATGGGGCAAAACTCGCTCAACAAATGTCTTGCATAGCAACTGAGATTTTGCGCTCAATTGTGGCTCTAAGTTGAGGACTACCATGTTTTCCCAAAATAAGACCCGGTCTTATATTAATTTTTGTTCCAAAAGATGCATTATGGCTTATTTTCTGGTTAGGTCTTATTTTGGGGGAAATACAGTACTAAACGCCTCTGTCTGCTGACGATCTTAACTAGGGCTTATTTTTGGGGTAGGGGTTATATTACAAGCATCCTGAAAAAATCATTCTAGGGCTTATTTTCCAGTTGGGTCTTATTTTCGGGGAAACAGGGTACCTATATTTATTTCTTGCACAAACATATTTTAAAAACATCTTCTTGTTTAATTTCAAGATGAATTTCATCTTGACACGACCAAACTGAAAAATTCAAGCAGGGAATAATTAAACTTGTTCAGGTATCACTCTTCTCCTCTGTTCTTGCGAGTGACAAAATGTATCACACCAGCTCAATCCCATCTTCACCTCTGCTTCCTTCCTTTTTACAGCTGTGAAATGGCCAACCAGAACCAATCAGACAACTCAGAAACAAGCCTTTTGATGATTTCCAGTAGACCTGAATATCAGACTCTTCTCTTCCTGGTTTTCCTGTCTATCTACCTGTGGACCCTAATGGGGAATTTTCTCATCGTCTTGCTCATCCGTTTGGAGAACCATTTAAGCCAAAACCTCAGAGTTTAGCGGGAGAGGAAGCTAACCTAGGCAGTGGGAGAAAAGGTTGTCAAGAGGACCTGTAGGGCAAGCAAAAGCATCATTGCTGATGAAAGACAGAACTACATCAGAACCTTGGAAGAGGCCAAGGAAAAGCTGTTGAAGAAGTAAGAACTAAGATGACGGGAAAGTGTCAGTGTTTCCATCTGAAATTAGCCATAGAAGTCTCCTGCCCAAAGCCCTTCCTCACTTGCTCTTAATTGTGGCACTAAGATGGCAACAATTTTTTTTGTGCTTATTAATTTACCTTCATTTACATCCCTAAGCCCAGGTATAGATTTAACTCATATTTAGCTATATTGGTGTTGAAATAGAGTTTTTTCTCTTGCTCAAACACTATCTAAAGACAACTTTGAAGAGTATAACTTTTCTTAGGCTTTGTCACCCGTTACTTTGGAGGAAGTCAGAATTTCTTTGAAATTGAGCAGCTAATACATTTAAATAAATAAATACAAATAAATACAACATAGTAACTGGGTAAAGCACAACCACGATAGGATGATTGGTAGCAGGAACAACCGGTTTCATGGCAGTATTATTTCCTGCTTACAGGTAGTCCTTGACTTAGAACCAGAATTGGGACCAGAATTTCCACTCATAATTTGAGTCAGACCCAATTTTAGGACAATTTTTATGGTAGTGGTTAAGCAAGTCACCCTGGATGTCAAACTGATCACATAGTTGTTAAGTGAACTCAGCTTCCCCAATGGACATAGTTTTACTGGAAATCAGCAAAAAAAAAAGGTCGCAAATTGCAATCATGCGACTGCTGGACACTGCAGCTGGTCATAAATGCAGGACCAGTTGCCGAACACCTAAACTGTGATCACGGTGACTGAGAGGGTGGAGCGATAGTCATAAGTCCGTGTGCAGGTCGTAAAAATCACTTTTTACAAGGTTGTTGTATCTTTGAATAGTCATTAAATGAAAAGGTTGTAAGTCAGGGACTAGCTGTACTGAAAAATAAACAGAGAGCTCTTCCACGCGGCCATAAAGAAAGAAGCAGGGTCTCAAGCATTAGAAAGCAGTGGATTTTCTAAAACAAGACATGACCATTTTTTAAAATAGAAGATATAGAGGTCTGATGAGCTATTGAATGTCTTACTTATCCCTGAAATTTCACTTCTGCTCATCCCCAGAACTTCAGGTGGAGGAAAGTGGAGGAAATAGAACTGGTATCAGAGGAAGTGATTGTCTGGGTAGTGTTGGAGGGATTGCTACAATTACATCTACAAATTTGCCATTTCTTTTTTGTTGTTTAACTTTTTGACTGAGTTGTAAGATAAAATAAGGTACCAAATACAAAAGTAAATAGGGGAACGGTGGGAAGGAAGAGGGGGGAAGAGAAGTGAGGAAGGGTAGGGAAAAAAAAGAAAAAGAAACATTGACCTCTGGGTTTCTCTGTTGCAGTAAAATAAGGCATTAACATCAAATCACAACTTTTTGTTTTTTCATTAATAATATAAACAAGCCATTTCTATAAGGGTTTATCTATCTAATCGGTAGGGGGACGCGGTGGCTCAGTGGCTAAGATGCTGAGGTTGTCGATTGAAAGGTTGGCAGTTCAGCAGTTCGAATCCCTAGTCCCGCGTAACAGAGTGCGCTCCCGTTACTTGTCCCAGCTTCTGCCAACCTAGCAGTTCGAAAGCACGTAAAAAATGCAAGTAGAAAAATAGGGACCACCTTTGGCAGGAAGGTAACAGTGTTCCCTGCGCATTTGGCATTTAGTCATGCCAGCCACATGACCACGGAGACGTCTTCGGACAGCGCTGACTCTTCAGCTTTGAAATGGAGATGAGCACTGCCCCCTAGAGTCAGGAATGAGTAGCACATATGTGCGAGGGGAGCCTTTACCTTTATCTAATCGGTAAAAACCAAAATCAAAATTTCAGTCTTTTCCACTTCAAGCACAAAGTTCAGAAGCGGTCTCCATGTGGAAACAAAAGTATTTATATTCTTTTCTTTAATCAAGATAGTCCATTTTGCCATTTCAGCCAACTCCATCAACTTCTGCAACCATTCGTCCATGGTAGGAATCGAAGTTTTGTGCATACAATAATCTTGCTGCTGTCATCATATATAGTAACAAAGTTCTAATTTTTTTCTCCAGGTCTTTTTCCATTAGGCCCAAAAGGATTTGCCATTTCAAGCAAGGAACGGCCCCATATAAGATCTGGTTTTAACAAGAATATAAGTGCATTTATTGGCCCATTTAAAACAATCAGTACTTCTGCATGGAATACATTACCGTTGTCTATATATACCTAAGAGAGAACTTTTCACAGGAATCTTACTATCCAAAACAGTAACAACAGCCTTATAAGCTGAATTCTCAGAGCCTTGGTGAGGCCAGTTCTACTGGTAAAGAAAATGTCCAGAACATGTGAAGAATAGCTTGGATTATAACTGCTGTAAAATCCAGACATCACAATAAAAAATGTATGATGGTCACTGAATTTGCAGATAGAAATCTGGAAAATCTGGTCGTTATTATCAATCCTTATTCTACACATTTTTTTTACAGAAATACTGAAAGAACCCCTTGAAATGCACCCTTACTTTGGGATTTCCTTTGTAATTCTTAGCATATCTAGGAGACAGGGTTGTAGCTAGCTTTACCTGTTCAGAGCATGGTTGATAAGGATGGAAGATACGTAGCGCTGAACCCATGGCAAATCAACAATTGTTTAGTTAATAAGCTCTCTTTAGAATTGTATGCACCATTGACTAAACTCCTGTGGACAATTCCCTGGACCAATGAAATGTTTGCAGTTTTATTATCAAGATATTTATAATCTAGAAGGAGTCACAGTAATGCACAAATCCTACTGTGGAATGATTGGGGGAAAAAACTTTTTTGTGGGGGAGACAAATCAACTAACAACTGAATTAAAACTTCATCTCCAGTCAAACTACAAAGGATAAGAACTAAAAAAAGAATATCTGGTTGGTTTTAAAACTGCAATTCCATCTGCTTTGGGATCCTTTTCTTTTTCATAAAGCTTCAGAATATGTTGCTATAGAATCTAAAGAAAAAGAAACCAAGATCTTCTCAGTTCATTTTCATCTAGATTAAAACAAATCATTCACCCATAGATTCAGAAGTGGAATTAGTAGCTTCTGATGAGGTGAGTCTCAGATATTTTACTTTAAAAATTAGATGGATTAACAGATTAGATTAACAGATTAATAGAGTTGGAAGGGACCTTGTAAATCATGTAGTTCAACCCTTCATCCAAGCAGGAGATCCTACATCATTTCTGACAGATGACAGTCAAGTCTTTTCTTCAAAGCCTCTAGATAGAAGATGATTTCTACTATACCCATCAATTCCTTTGCAAGACAAGAGGATTTTAGATTCTAAATGGTTGCTTCGACTAAGAGAGGGAAGTAACTTAATAAACAGATAGCTTTAGTCACAGACTCTAATCTTCACCTGCAACATAGGTTGCCCTTTAGATAACACAGTGCTTGGTTTCCGTCTTTTTCCTTTTCTGTTTAGGATGATCAGGTGCAAACGAGGGCAGGAAAATTCCACATATGAAACTGAAACTATTTTGGAAGCTGTGTTTTGTCATTCAGGTGGGAGACAAGGAGCATTATGAAATCAGTTACTGTATGTTATACAACTAACATAGCTGTTATCTTCCTGTATATTCCATTGCTGTTTGCATTGGTGTGAATGTAGATTGGCCATCATCAGAATACTTTAAAGAGCCAGTGGTGGTTAAAAGGCATCAGGCCAGAAATTGTGAGTTCTAGTCTGTCCTGGACATGAAGCTAGCCTTGTGATCTTGGGTTACTGTCTCTCAACACTAGGAAACAGGCAAGGGCAAATCACTTCTGAAAATCTTTAAAAACTGTGTGGAATTATCCAGGCAGTCAAGGATTGATTCAAGGTTAGGACAACAACAACAACAGCAGCAGCAGCACAATAATAAAGGCAAAGAAGAAGAGCGTTTTTAAGTGTTGAACTCTGTTGAGCCAGAGTTAAATTATTGGTTTTTTGTTGTCTTTATCTAACAATAATTACCTTCAAATTTAATATAATGAATGGGATGCTTGCAAAGTGGTCAGGAAAAGCTGTTAACTGAGTTTTTCAACTTAATGGGGAAATATGAAATATTTAGTTCACAGAACCTGTAGCTGGGAGGAGAGATGGCAATGATAAATAAAAAGCAGCTCTAATAAAATAAACTTCAGTAAAGAATAATTTTTTAATTCACCAAGGAGTCAGTCTGGTCTCAGCCTAAGGATACTTTATCCAGTGTTCTAAAGATGCAGAATCAAACAAAACTAGTCTGATTTGAAGGGAACAATGGACGGTTTCAAGGATTTGGAATAATGTCAAATGCAACTCAGATTAAACAGCTGCAAGAAATTCATTTTGTGAATTTTAATATGAAAAGAATACGATTGTTGGCAGACCTAGAGTATTAATATTTCCCATGAATCTCCAGGGGAAGATTTGAAGAAGTAGTTTATGATTTGGATTATGGATATTCTATCAGCCCTCAAAACAGAACTTGAATAAAAGAATAATAGAGGTGGAAGGAACCTTGGAAGTCTTCTAGTCCAACCCCCGCCTCAAGCAGGAGACCTATTTCAACAAGTGGTTGTCCAATCTCTTTTTTAAAACCTTCAGTTTTGGAGCAACTACAACTTCTGGAGGCAAGTCATTCCACTGATCAATTGTTTTAAGTGTAGGTTGGATCTCACCTTGATTAGTTGCCATCCATTACTTCTTCTTCTGCCCTCAGGTGCTTTGGAGAATAGATTGACCCCCTCTTCTTGTGGCAGCCACTTAGATATTGGAACACTGCTACTATGTCATCCCCTAGTCCTTCTTTTCATTAAACTAGACATACCCAATTCCTGTAACCGTTCTCCATATGTTTTAACTCCAGTGGTCTAATCATCTTTGTTGCTCTTCTCGACACTCTTTCCAGGGTCTCAACATCTTTTTTATATCATGGCGACCAAAACTAGATGAAATATTACAAATGTGGTCTTACTAACGGTACGAATACTTCACATGATCTTGAGGCCTTAAAATATTCACTGCCACACAGGAAATGCAAATAAAACAAAACCACTGATTCCATGGATCAGTGGAAAGTAAAGAAAACAGTGGCTATTAGGTAGCTTCTGCTCTGAAACCAGAAAATAAGGAAGTCATTTCTCAAAATACCCCTCAAGAAATTGTTCAGAAGAGACACAATTTACAGCCAAAGCCCAAGAAATCCAAATTAGATGCAAATAGTACTTAGTTGCTCCAATAAAGAAGACTCCAGAGGGTGAAAGATTTGTGGCTTCCTTTATTTTTTACAACCCTTAAATTGAATCCCCAACATTTGAAGATGTTGTAAATTTGGTAATCTCTGGGAAGAAAGAGATGAAAAAGAGTAAATCCCCCCCCCCATGTTATAATTTATGTGATCAATGAATTTAGGCAGCTTTGATTGGCTATAATGTAGTGGTGGCTGTGTGATAGAAAGAAATGCTTAACATAAAGAAGCAGTGTTTTAGAGAAAAAGTAATTAATGTATTGTTTGTGTAAATAAACAGTTTGTGTGCATCTTTCTATATAAGTGTGCAGGTAAGTGTAAATATATAGCATTTTATTAGATCATATTTTATTTTTTGTTTTGTGGTGGCATCTGCATTTATTACTCCCGCTTATTGTTTTTCTGAAAATACTGTGATGGTGCTCACAGTATATATACATATATGTTGTTTTAATATGGCTGTACACCGCCCTGAGTCCTTCGGGAGAAGGGCAGTATAAAAATTTAATTAATAAAATAATAATAATAATAATAATAATAATAATAATAATAATAATAAGTATTTGTGTGAGTAATACACACAGACTTACACATATACTTTAAAAGGCAGGATAAGGTAAACAAATAATAAAGAATATTGTTACCGGCTCAATGTTGACTCAGCCTTCCATCCTTCCAAAGTCAATAAAATGAGGACACAGATTTTTGAGGGGGGGAGCAATATGGTGACTCTGTAAACCACCCAGAGAGGGTTGTAAAGCACTGTGAAACAGTATATAAGTCTAAGTGCTATTGCTATTGATAACCACTGCGCCACCACAGCTCTATATATCTATAGATCTGCATATATCTGATGTCTGTAACATTTAACTGGGTAAAACAGTACTCTATAGGGCAATTTTTTTTTCAATCAAGAACTTCAAATGGGCTAACTTAGAGAATGTGTCCGAAATTCAGGAATGTGTCCAAAATTCAGGACCCATGATTCCCATGGAATTAAACTTTGGCAAATTTTATAAAATATTTATGATAAAATGGATCATAAAGTATTTTATCACATAATACAAAATATCATCAAACATTTCCTGTGGTCAGTTGCTAATGTTTGACTATACCATACAGTTCAACATAGGCTACATTCAAGGCAGAAACATTTCTGAATATCTCTGTGAATTTTAAAGAATGTTTTCACGTACATTAGAAACTTTACCATTGTTGAAGGTATTCAATTTGGTAAGGAAATATATCTGGTTATTTTTTTATAGCTGTACAGCCTCTAAAAGTGAGGAGATTTTGGTGATAAAAAGGTGATTTATCTTTATTAAAGGATTTTTTCCATGGGTCTAAGCATCATATACATTTCAGATTTACAATCATTTTTTGTAAAGCTCATAAATCTTGCAGAATGTGAAATTATTGGGGGGAAGGGTGGTCCGAATTAGAATTCTAGACCAGTGAAAAGTATCCAAGAAGAATATATTCAATAAGCTAAATGGTAAACTTAAGGATTGTTCTTTAAGTTGAAGTTAATGAAAGGATGGGATGAAAAATTGGTTATGATTATGGTTGCACATATGATTCACAAGCCCATAAAAAATGTATAGGCAGATTTGTTTCATCTCTTTTACAGCATAAATCATCTTTGACAGATACCGGTATGGTAATAATTACAGATCACAATTCCACTCTGTGCAATGTAAATGAGATCTTATACAGCCCTCAGTCAAAACTTAATATTGCTTCAGCAACAAATGTTTCCAGCTCTTAATCAGTAAAAGCAACCCAACAAAACTGATTTCAAGAAATTCTCTTTTACCAGACATGAAGAAATGGGAAACATTTTAAGGAATGTGTGTATGAAACACTGGGATGTTTTAAAACACTATAAAGGGAAAAAGCTGTTCAGAGTAAATCTGAAATGCAACAACTTTCAAGCAGATATAAAGTATGCCAACCAACTAACCCTTCAGTATTTGAAGGAAAAAAGTAAAAGACTCTGACCTTATAGATATAGACTGGACTATCATTTCATTGATAAAACTAAAACAAAAAAATATTGTGAATCTATTTACAAAAATTCAAAATGGCAGACTTGTATTCAATATAGTGGATGATGAAGGAATCCTAGTATTAGACTCCAGAATGACAGGGTTATCTGTTTCATCTCCAGTAAATACAGCTTGGTTATTTTTTATCGTAATGTAAACATAATTCCCAAATTAAATATATCGAATATTAGAAAGAATTTGGCATAAAGATACCTGAAACTGTTGCCTGAAGAGATTCATTTGGGACAATATAGAACAATACAAATGGAGGAATTTGATATTGATCCAAAGGATGTGGGTCTGATCAATGCAGAATCCCATATATGTTGACAAAGGAGCTTCTGTTAACCCCAGTATATGATTTTTCGAAAGAACAGTTGTGTTGATTTTAGATCAGGCTTTTCAACAATTCTGCTTGGTTGCCTTGCAGAAAGTCTGGTGCATCATTGACATTTTCCCCAAAACTAAAATAAATAAATAAATTGAGCTATGGCTGACATCTAAAACTCAGAGAGTGCTTAATTTATTTGCTGAAATGGTCAATTTATAACGCAGTGAATCACTATTGGGTAATTATATTCATAATTATATTCATAGATGTGCTTGGAATCTTGTGGATAATTGAGACATATTCTGTAAAAGGAACATTATACCAGTTTAAAATCTTTGGGGGTGGATTTGTATATATGTGTGTCTGTGTGCAATACTACCGTATCAACCCAAAAGTAAATAAGGCCAAAGGAAAGAAATAAAAACAGCCAAGCTGAGACCCACATTAGAAATAAAATTATCACGTATGTCTATAGCCTCCCCCAGGAGATCAAAGGGAAATGTACAGTTAATTCGGATATTAATCTCTTTCTCATTCATTTTCAGCTGTGAAATGGCCAACCAGAACCAAACAGACAACCCAGAAATAACCCTTTTGAGGATCTCCAGTAGACCTGAATATCAGAGTCTTTTCTTCCTGCTTTTTCTTTCCATTTATTTGCTGACCCTTCTAGGGAATTTTCTCATTGTCTTGCTTATCCGCTTAGACAATCATCTCCTTCAGGCCCCGATGTACTTCTTCCTGAGCCATCTCTCCCTGGTTGACATCATTTTTGTTTCCACCACTGTTCCCAAAATCCTGATAAATCTGATGTCTCAGACTCAGACCATCGCCTTCGATGAGTGCTTGACCCAGATGTATTTCTTTCTCACCTCTGGTAACACAGATAACTTCCTCCTTGCCTGCATGGCTTATGATCGCTACGTGGCCGTCTGTCACCCACTGCATTACGTCACTGTGATGAGCCACAAGTGCTGCCTATTTTTGGTTTCTGGATCCTGGATCATTTCCGGGCTCCACTCTTTACTCTATACCCTTCTGATATCACGCCTTTCTTTCTGTACCTCTATGGAAATCCCTTATCTTTTCTGTGATGTCTATCCTCTCCTGGAGTTCTCCTGTTCTAATACAAGGTACATAAAGTTCTTGGCACAGACGGAAGGGGTGGTGGATTTGCTGGGGCCTTTAGCCGTCATCATTATCTCCTATGCACTAATATTCTCCACAATCATGAAAATTCCCTCAGCAGCTGGGAAATGCAAAGCGGTTTACACCTGTGGCTCACATCTGGCTGTGGTGATCTTGTTCTACAGCACTATCAGCTGCCTTTATTTCCAGCCTCCCTCTGCATACTCAGCCCAAAAAGGCACTTTTATCTCTCTCTTGTATGCAATGGTGATACCAATGCTGAATCCCTTCATCTATACGCTAAGGAACCAGGAGGTAAAGTCAGCAATAGTGAGACTTCTTGGCAGGATGAGAGCTTTCTTAAGAAAATAAGAACAAGCAGAATGACATTTCCATAGTTGCTGGGTGTTTTTGTCGGGGGGGTGGGGTGGGGTGGGGGAGGAGGAGGTGGTGGATGGTACTAGGCAGGGATGGGTTCTAAAAAATTTTACTACCGGTTCTGTGGGCGTGGCTTATTTTGTGGGCATGGCTTGACGGTCATGTGACAACTATTTATGATTTAGCAGAGGTATAGGTCTACCAGGCTTTTAACTGCAGAACTGTACCGGTCTACCCATTTATTTTTGCAGGCACTGGTCTAGCCATTTATTTTTGCAGGCACTGATCTACTCATTTGTTTTCTTTACTGATCAGCTGTAGGGCGGCCCTTTGAAGCACTGCTGCAAGAGTTTAAACAGTTTTTTTCCCTCTAGCCATCAGCTGGGACTCAGGAGGCAGCAATAGATTAGGGGTGGGGCCAAATAAAAGGTAAGAATAACGTGGGGGGTGGGTGGGGAGGCGGGGGGGCAGAACCGGTTCGGTGACATCACATCGTCATCGCTACCAGCTTGGCGGAACCAGGCAGAACCGGGAGGAACTCATCACTGGTACTAGGGCAGAGGTAGTATTCAGCAGGTTCTGACCAGTTCTGGAGAACCGGAAGTGGAAATTTTGAGTAGTTTGGAGAACCAGTAAATACCACCTCTGACTGGTCCCGCCCCCATCTATTCTCTGCCTCCCGAGTCCCAGCTGATTGGGAGGAAATGGGGATTTTGCAGTATCCTACCCCTGGATTGGGGAGGGAATGGAGATTTTACAGTATCCTTCTCCTGCCACGCCCACCAAGCCATGCCCACCAAGCCACACCACACCCACCAAGCCATGCCCACACAACCGGTAGTAAAATTTTTTGAATCCCACCACTGTACTAGGTAGGGCCTTTAGCCATCATCATTATCTCCAATGAGACATATTTTCTACAATTATCAACATTCCTTTTAAAACTGAGGAAGCACAAGGCCTCCCCCCCCCCCGCCCTCCCCGTCAGTTCTGACTTGATTTTGATCATCTTGTTCTCTGGTAATATTGGTTTCTAGCTTGCCTTTGTTTTCTCAACCCAGAAAACTACCTTTGTCTGGACTGTGACATCTGTGTTGAATCAATTCATCCATATCCCAAGGAACCAGGACATAGAAAGAACTGCAGTTAGAATAGAATAGGGATTTTTTTTTTTTAAGAAAATTAGGGGACATTTCTGTGCATTGTTCTTGTCAGTTTTGCAATGTTCTATCACAATATCATATTTCTTAAATAAATATTATTGGTTTTCCCTCAACTACCTACTTCACTGTCACTTTAAACAATGGTTCACTGATGTACTGTTTCATCATTTTTGCTGTCACTTCGGATAGGGAGATTTCCCCTCACGTCCAAACAATCCGGATGAATCAGTGCTGAAAAATACTTGTTATTGCATTGATCAGGTTCAAATTAAAAATAATATGAAGAAAACTTCAAAATTTCTCCAGTTCTTCAATGATCTGATTTTATTAAAACAGTAAAAGCTCAGTAGTAAGATAGACAACTCAGGAAAAGAATAATAAAACAAAGCTAGTGTTGTTGTTTGTTTTTTTTAAAAAGCTCTTTTGTTATCTTGCAAGTTGGTAATTAACCTGTGATCTTTGCTGTGGCAGTCTCATGTATTGTTCTGTCATCTCCAGCCAAGTCATTTCCTTTACCTACATTTAATTCTTTGTTTTCCAATACAGTTGTAATTTGGATTGTATTACAGCATGTGAGGGGCTTATATCATAGTAGATTTCAATATATGACATCATTCAGAGATGGAAGGTGTAAACTTCCCAGAACGATAGCCTTATTAATTTTTCTTGCAGCAAAATCATCTAAAAATATATGAGGATACCTCAAAAGTAAACAAACTCATTTGTGACTTGGGATGCCAACTTTGTACTTGTATAGGACATGTCTCCAAAGTTTTGGTGTTAGAGACCAGCATCCCAGAGCTATTCAGACTGCTTGTCAAATATCTCTAGGGCTTTCACTATAAAACCTCTAATGCAATTCTTTCTGCTTGTTGCTGGAATCTTGAGACATTCAAGCAAGTCAGATCCATCTGGCTTTATTCTATTTTATCCAGTGCTTTGATCCACTATTGAAGATCACACCCAGGAGAAAAACCAAGAGCATCTGGATAGAGGTAGGCAGGAGTAGAATTGCTATCTTTAAGGTTTGCTGCAATCTCTGATGTTTTGAGTTGTACATAATGCTACCAACACTGTCTTACCTCTAAAGCCATATCCAGCTTGATGGAAGTAGACCGAGAAGTTGTATGTGTTTGAAGATGACTAAAACAAGGTAGCCATAATTCTAACAGACAGATAACCTAGTATGAAAGATGAGAAGGAATAATGTTTGAACTTTTGCCATGAATAAGTGTGATCTGCTTTGGGGTTACCAATTAATCCAAAACATGGCTGATATGTATCTGGATCTGCATAGCGATAAAAGAAAATCTGATTTGGAGAACAGTAGATGACTTTTTTCATGTTTAGAGCAGGAGTTTTTAATCTTTTTATAATATGGACTTCTTTGAGAGAATGGTGAATCCTATGTATTTTCTCAGAAAAAGTATCTAAATGTATAAAATGTTATATACATACATACATACATACATACATGCATACATGCATTACAAAGGAAGCCAATTACCCTCAAATAGTTATCAAAATATCAAAATATATCAATATAATAGCTTTATTATTAAGTATTAAATTATTAAATTAATAACCATTTAATACCATACTGTACTAAGTTAATGAACATGATTGGAGTTTGACTGTACATTCATGCTTACAGTAATTAATGAGTGAAAAATTAAATTTCAGTTAGAGGTTAGTGAAGATAAACTTATATATTTTTTTACCATTCAAACTCATGGACCCCTTCAAATGCGTGTTTGTGTGTGAAGAGGACTGGGCACCCCAAGCTAGCAATAACTGGTCTAGAGACAGACAACTTTGTTTTGTGAGATGATTAGCCAGTTACAAGGTAGACATTGTTGATTTTGCTATGATAATTTTTATGGGCTATACCTGCCTGGGATTTCAGTATATCTGTGGCCCACATGAAGGCTAGTTTGGTGTAGTGGTTAAAGGAACCAGGCTAGAAACCAGGAGACTATGTGTTCTGGTCCTATTTAGGCACAGAAGTCAGCTGGGTGACTTTTGCCAGTCAGTCTCTCTACGAAGAAGACAATAGCCAAACATTTAAAAAAAATGTTGCCAAGAAAAAGATATGGACTTGTCCATGGGATTGCAAGATCAAGAATGACTAAAAAGCACACACACACCAAAAAGAGAGAGATCAATACAATATG
Source organism: Ptyas mucosa (assembly GCA_012654045.1). Classification (NCBI taxonomy): domain Eukaryota; kingdom Metazoa; phylum Chordata; class Lepidosauria; order Squamata; family Colubridae; genus Ptyas; species Ptyas mucosa. The sequence continues at coordinate 10,335,393 of WNWU01000054.1, forward strand.
CAGTTTCCTTGGCTTCTTCCAAGGTCTACACTGCTGTAGACCATTTGAGAATCGCTGTTAGAGCCCAGGTAATAGGAGACAGGAAAGCAGATGATTGTCAGACTTTTATAATTTAGCATGTTATAGAAGGGAAAGAGGCATAACACTAGAAATGCAATATAAAACTAGGACATGCCTGACAGTATTAGCAATAGCAAATCCATAGTGGTTTGAGATTGCATTGAAAAACTATATGTGTGGAACATTGGATGGCTACTTCATTCCTGAAGCAATAACCACACATTGAAATCTTATAACAGGCACTGATGTAAATTTAATACAAGTCAAAGAGGCCATGGTGCTCTTCAGCCATCCTGTAGTCAGCAGAAGACAGTACTAGCCAGAAATGGACTGCTTTCATGGCTGATCCTTATCCTGCCTCAACTGATTCTGCAGTCCTCTGATTGCCATCCAAATAACAGATAACAAAGCCTCAAGTTCTTATGCACCTTGAAGCTGCCCTTGGGTGTTGTTGGAGTAACAGGGAAAACACTATTTTAGTATTGGGATGGTCAAGGAGAAACTAAGGCAGTCTAACTGGCTATCGATGAGAAAATGACCATTATGGGGACCAGCATGAAAAAGAAGATGTTGCATGCTTTTGCCATGGGTGGAAGCAATGGGGGGAAAGCCTAAGGAGTCTTTCTAAAGCAGGAACAGTGAGATGAAGAAACCCCAATCAGCTCTCACATCATTTAAGGGAAGGATAATAGGTAGCTTTTGGAAAGGGGTGCCATCTTTCTCTGGGCAGATTGCAATGCCTTTTAAGAGATGTCCAATGGGCAACAAATCAGCACGTGAAAGCTCATAATCGCCCCTCCGCCACCAGACTTTCATCTTAAGGAAAAATTTGTGGAGAAGGACGTGGGGCATAAATGGCAGCAGCTAGAAAAGGGACTAGGCAACGGAAAAGATAGATTTGAGCATAGATCTGTGAGTGGTCCCCCACCAGAGGATGTGATTGCAGCAGGTAAGAGTATTGGACTGGATTCAGTTTTACAAGTCCTTAGTTCATTAACAATTAAATGGGGATGCAAGAAGACTTTCTCTACTGCTCATCCCAACCCAGGCAAGCAAAGCACATACAACTGATTTAAAAATCCCACACAGGACGGCCCTCCCTCCACTGGCTGTCTTTTACCTCCGTTGACTGTCTGACTAGCAAGCCTAAGAAATGAAAACAACCTACTGTTTTGGAGACACTTCATTATTTGTCTTTATGGATCCAGATGGGAACCATGGGGGAACTGGAACAAGGCTGGGAGAAATGGGAAAGGAAAGGAGTCATCTGCAGGAATTTCTGGAGCGATTGTAATGTAATGCAAGTACACAGCATCCCACAGGAAACGCACACTTTACCATTTGTCTTAGATGCTTCCTATTTGGTATTTGGAGACAATGCCAGCATTTTCATAATTTTACAATTTCCACAAGTTTACAAATTCCACAATTGCCACAAAAAAAGATTTAAAACCACAACCAGGCTTGTGTCCATCTGGCTCACTACTCTCTGTTTAGTTTAATTACAGGATTCAAACAAGAACCTTTTCCAGCTTTATCTGGAGAGCCTATGAATTAAACCTGGGATTTTCTGCACACAAAGATCCACTGCGAATCAACTTTTTCTGCCAACTTTGAAACATAAGTTGGCATTTGGAAAGAGTGGCAATGGGGAGGGTCTTTTACCTTCACAAAGAATATGGAGGCCAATGGCCAATGGCCAGATTTAGAACTCACTTTCATGGAGTGGATCAGCTCCTTTTTTTCATTGACAACAAAATGCAGGAAAGGCTTAACTTGAACTTTATATCATTGACATACTCTTGGAAGTACGGATTTGCTCCTAGTGCTGAAGTTCTGTGTTTGGTTGCAACTTCAGTTGTAATAAAGCCTGAAAGCGTTAGAGAAGGTTCATTCTGGTGCATTGGCAACCCCAACAGCAAGCCTACGAAAATAGATACACTGAGTTTTGAGGAAAAAGGTACATTCAATTTCATTCTTCTTTTTCATTGAGTAACCTCTGGAATCTAAAGAATATCTTCCTTGGCTAAAATGTTCAAGAAAGGAAGCTGTTCAAATCTTACAAGAGATTCTATCCCAATCATGGAGAAGATGAAAGAACTTAGATATTCCTGATCTGTTAACAAGAACATCAAGATATTTGGCTTGAAAGACAGCATACAAGTTTTGTTTGTTTGTTTTTATCCCACCTTTATTATTTTTATAAATAATTCAAGATGGGTAAGATACATAATACTCCTCCCTCTTCCTATTTTCCCCACAAATACAATATAAATTCATACATTAAATCTTGTGGCTTCCTTAAACCGAGTAATACCCCTAATTTGGCCAGCCTTAGATTCTGATGCTCAGGTTACATGAAATAAATTTTGGGTTCTGTAATGTTTAGATTGCCCAATTACCTGCCTAAATAAAAACAGACCTGTTGAAATTGTGAACCCTTAAGGCCTGTTGACTTTATTCTGATGATGTTGGCTGAGCTTGTCTGGGCTTGGGAATTAAACTGAGTTTGGTCTAGTCCAGTGATGGCTAACCTTTTTGCCATCATGTGCCAAAAGTGGGGGGAGCGTGGTGGGGTCACACGCATGTGTGCCCACATCCATAATTCTATGCGCCCCGCCCCCATGCTCCCCCCGCTTTTGGCATGAGATGGCAAGGTCGGTTCGGTAGGCCCATTTTTTGCTCTCCTCAGGCTCCAGAGCCTTTCTAGGAGCCTGGGGAGGGCAAAAACGGCCTTCCCCATCCCCCAGAGGCCCTCCGGAGGCCGGAAACAGTGTGTTTCCTGAGTTCTGGTGGGCCCAGAAGGCCTGAAAATCAACTGGGTGGCGCATGCATGCGTGCCGGAGCTGAGCTCGCGTGCCCACCGATATGGCTCCGCGTGCCACCTGTGGCACCCGTGCCATAGGTTCGCCATCACGGGTCTAGTCAATACATGGATGTTAGAGAATATCACTGCTTGGGATAAACTGGAAAGTTGAAAAAGATTGTCCTTTTATGACAATATCAGGAGCCAGGTTTGAATAAAAGATTAATAAGTTTCTATTCAGCACAAATCATAAGTCTTTATGTTCAAGAAATGAACAAGTTATACAAAGGGTTAAATATTCTTCAGTTGTTCTTTTTTTGGCTTAGCAGTAGGGGTAGGGAGAATAACTTTGGATTAAATGCATCCGAGGTAACAACTGAATATGATCAGGATGAACTGCACCTAACTGGAGAGGAATTGGATTGTATTAAACTAAATGTAAATTGAATGAAATCAGTTTTACAAGAATCCTTGGAATTTTTCTCCCAGGCACACACTCATTGCTAATTGTATGCTCATTTCAAATAAACACGAACCTCTCTGAAATATTTCTTAAAAACCTCACTGCCTAACAACTATAAAAACATTTGGACATTAAATACTGAAATTTTCAGTATTTAAATTCAGTTTGGACATTTGGCAGCTGACAATGAACCCTTAAATCATTTTGTGAAATTTGTTTGCAAAGCTGTTCCTAGTGATGAAGTTAATTTCTAATTTTATGAAGTTATTTTTCTTCAGGTCTCATGGACTGTGAGAACGGGACCGACATTAAAGAATTTGTTCTCTTGGGCTTTTCCTACAAACCCGAACACAAATACCTCTTCTTCCTCCTCTTTCTGCTGATGTACAGTGCTGGATTTCTGGGCAATATCATGATGATCCTTCTCATCACTTTGGACGCGCGACTCCAAACCCCCATGTATTTCTTACTACGTAGCCTCTCAGTCATTGATCTTGGCTTCCTCACAATCACAGTGCCCCAAATGCTAGTCCACATTGTATCTGCTTCCAGGACCATCCCCTTCTATTCCTGCATGGCTCAGTTCTTTTGCTTCTACATTTTTGGTGTCACTGATCTCCTTCTCGTGAGTGTCATGGCCCTGGATCGCTATGTAGCTATTTGTAATCCTCTCCACTATGTCTCAGTGATGAACCAAAAGGTTTGTGGGAATTTAGTAGCTGGGTGTTGTGTCGTTTCTACCTTACACTCCATGCTGCATGCCGGCCTGCTCCTGCGTCTCAGTTATCGAGGGAAAAATCACCTGGCCCATTACTTTTGCGATCATCAGCCCTTGCTGCAGCTGTCCTGCTCAGACACCAGTGTCAATGAGGCGGTCATCTTCTTTGAAGGTGTCATCATCATCCTTGGGCCTTTTGTCTTCATCATCCTCACCTACATTCGTATCGTAGTAGCTATAATGAAGTTCACTTCTTCAGGGAGACGCAAAGCTTTCTCTACCTGTGGGTCTCACCTTACTATAGTGGGCCTCTTTTATGGAGCCATTATTGCTGTTTATTTCCTGCCCACCTCAAGTTATTCCTCCCAGAGAGGGTCAGTTTTTGCTCTAGTGTACACAGTCATCACCCCAATGTCCAACCCCTATATCTACAGTCTCAGGAATAAAGAAGTGAAAGATGCTCTGAGAAATCTCTTGAGAAGATCCCCATTTTCTCAAAACTGATCATGGACTTGGCTCTACGATAGAGCTGCCTTCTACCTGGCTTGAGGTGAGAGTAGAAGAAAGGCTGCCCATGTTGATGGAACATATTCTTTGCACACAAATGATCTTGGATTTAATACTGGTCATCTCTTGGCAACCATAGTACAGTTGAGTAATCATAAAGTGTGGGCTTAATACTGGGCCCTTTTAAGGAGTGGAGGGGTTAATAGGGTAACATATCCTAGGCTTTATACATAAATGTGTGCCCACCTGAAATATATATTTTGTATAGTATGCAGTATGGACATTGCTGAGCCAGCTTGACCTCTGGCAGAGTCTGGATGGGGGTGGTGCCTCTATGTTGGTGCTCCTTGATATCAGCAGCTTTCAGTGCTGTCAACCATGGTATTCTTCTGGGCCAACTGCAAGGGTTGGGCGTGGGAGCACTGTATTATAGTAATTTGTTTCTTTCCTCAGAGGTTGATTTCAGTCAACATTGATGGGAGGGAGAGATCATCTCCACAGCCCTTCACTTGTAGACAGTGGTGGGATTCAGCCAGTTTGCACCAATTCAGTAGAACCGGTTGTTAACTTTCTAAGCAGTTTGGAGAACCGGTTGTTGGAAGAAATCTTATTTTGTTTTTTCCCACTTTACAGGGCTAATCCTGTAAGGAAGGCAGGAAGGAAACATTCTGGTGTTGTTTCTAGCCTAATCTTTATTGCCCTACTTACAGAAACTGCCTCTCTGGTTAACCCTTATGACATTGTAACAGCTAAGGTAAAGTGCCCATCGACGTGAGTGACGTTGAGTTGGCCACGCTCACATGACCACCAAGCCATGCCTACTCAGTTGGTCATTAGGGCAGAGAACAGGTTGTTAAATTATTTGAATCCCACCACTGCTTATAGAGTGCCTTAGGGATTGACAGCCCTGCTTAACATCTACAGGAAACTTCTCAGTGAGGTTGTCAGTACAGGGTTTGGTATTATCAGTATTCTGATGATACCTAACTTTAAATCTCAATGTGGCATGTTTAACAATGGTATGGGATTTGTAACAATGGCAACTAGAAGTTCCAGGACTGCTATCACCTGACATCACAGTTTATGTCCATGTCACTTAAAGGAAATTCTGATCCCAATTGTCATTGCTAATTGAGAACTACCTGTATGGCCAATGTGTCATTACCGCTACATGAACTGCATTGGTTGCCAGTCAGTTTCTGAAGGCAATTCAAGGTCCTGGTCATTATCTATAAAGCCATGTACGACATAGAGCTTGGATATTTGAGACACTACCTATCTCCAACTTTTTCTGCTCACCTGATACGTTCCAGAAAAATGGGGTCATTCGAGGTACCTTCTATTAAACATCATCCTCTTAAAAAACCAAGGAAGTGTGCTTTCTCTGTCACAGCCCTTGACTCTGTAACTGCATCCCACTGACATATGAACAACACCCTCTCTTCTGCAGTTCCCAGGGTAGAGAGGTAACCCTCTGTCAGGGTTAATGTGTTTGTGAGCCCCTGGCATGTTATTGTTATGGGTGTTATTGTTATTGTTTCACCCAGGCTGTCTGTGCTGTTGTATGTTTTAAACTATATTTATTGTCTTTATTTTTTTGCAAGCCAAATCTATTTAAGTGGTCAGCGATAACTAATTTAAATAAATGAACAAATGAATGAATAAAATATTTCACATGGACATGGTCTTGAATTTAATACCTGGCATTGAGATCCCTCTGATCGTTTAAATATTCATTAAAGAGTATCCTTGATTAAATTTGTGCACTTGTGCATGTGTCCCTCTGTTTGTGTCTGTGTGTTTATACAGTAGCTATTTCATTTTAATTGCTTCAACCACTTTGGCCATACACACCTATACATGATGGTTTTAGTTGGCAGAAGCAACTTTGGAAGTTTTGCCCCACATGGGCAAAATAATGTGCAGTCCTCGGCATCCTGGGAGTTCCGTGTTTTTGACCTAGATTTTGCAAAATGAAAAAATATCATATAAAAAAAGAAAAATGCAGAAATTGAGAGCACATTCCAGCCAATGGAAACACTATCCAACTTAAAATATATTAAGTTCTTTTAAACTCTTCAGTTGCAATACCCAAATAGAAAAATACTTGCTAAATTGCTGAATTGTGCTTATTCTGTCAAATCCGAGTCACAATATTTCAAGGATTTTTCTACATTCTCCCAGGAAAAATATTTCAAGAGCCATATCCCCTTAAATTGTAACAGACATATTGTGATGCAAATGTTCATATGCCATCTCTACCTATTTACCTATCTATCTAGCTATCATCTAGCTATCTAGCTATCTTATCTATCTATATAATCTCTCCACATCTCTCTCCTATCTATCTATCTATCTATCTATCTATCTATCTATCTACCTACCCACCCACCCACCTGACAGAATTGAAAAAGGTGTTTAACTTCTTTAGAGTTTAGTTTCAGTAAACTTGCCAACCTTCATGGAAATCTCTGCATTGTTGTGTCTTTCTTTAGCCTCCAAACACTTTCATTATTTCTCCCCAGAGAGTTTTCTCTCAAAGCTCATCCTGCTTCCTCCAATTTCTGGAGTGTGTGCTACTTGTGCTAGAGAATGGTACTTGCTTTTCTGCATTTTAACTCCTGGTTTTAATAACAAACCATTATCTGTGATCTCCGCAGGACCACCACTCACCAGATATGAATTTCTGTTGACTTGCTTAACTGCCTATGAAATATCCCTGGTGGCTTTTGTAGCTGATCTTTAAATGAAATCCTGCTGGCTTCTTCTTAGAAGCTACAGACATTGAAACAAAACAATCCTGGTTGACTATCTTTGATGTTCAGTTGAGCTGGAGGTCTGGTTCATTGCCCAAAATCAGTCTGGTGCCAGAGCAGGGGGAATCCATTGATATAGGTAAGTAAGAGACTGATAATTGTATTGTTGCTGTAATTTCACTCAGATACAGAATCTGCCACAGTTTCTACTAGATAAAAGCAACTCTGAAAGAAATGGTAATGGACTGAGGAAGCAATTGAATTGTTCACCCAGAGTAAAGCAAGGCATGAAATCCCATGACAATTATGTAAGATTTGGCCCTGACATCTGTGGTGCCTTTTAGAGATGTTGAGCTATAATTTTCATTACTTTTCATTTCAAACAATTGGAGATAATGAAACCCAGAACAAGTAGATGCCTTATTTTACATCTCAGATCCTTCCAAATCTAGTTAAATCCTGTTTATGTTCCATTATATCTCCCAACTGTCTACGGAGATTCTCAGTCATCCAGGTCAAAGTGCTTTTTCAAGAGGCAACTGGACTTTCTGAAGAAGCTTCTTGGATGAGAAGTGAAATATCTTCAAAGACAAACCAGGAAGTCCAGTTGCCTCTTGAAAAAGCACCTTTGGGACATCTTCCAACATTTGAATCAGCAGTGAGCATTGTCTGTAGGCAATGTGGAAGTTGTATTCCAATAGAAATCGGAGGGCTTCAAATTAGAGTGTGGTTGGCTTAGAATATTGCTTTGCTGAGTAGAGATTGACTTGCAGTTGTGACTGGGATCTTTTCCTGGTTGTCTTAATTTCTCCATCTTTTAAACACCTTTCTTGAACCCTTTTCTTCACCCATCCTAGCCCACTATTGTCCTCTTCTTGTTCACTGTCTTTCAGTAGATTCATCTTCTTTCTAGGAACATAATGGAGTGAATATTGGATGAGAACCAAGAAATCACAGGTTCTCGTACTCTTGACATGCTGAGGTACTAACGTTTAGTGTAAACATCTCACAGGGTTTATGCCACTCAAATAGGAACAGGGAAACAAGAATTATTTAGTGTATACTACTGTGAGCTTCTTGGAAAATATGGGATATAAATGTGATGAATATGGAATAATATGCAAGAAATACTGATTATTTGGTTAGAGAAATTATACTTTTGTGTTAGAAAGCATATGCTGTGATTGCTCGGGAAAATGCAAGGTTCTGTCTTTCCCTCTCCCCACCACTCCAAAGATAGATTACCCTCAGATTTGAGAAAGCAAAGGATAATAACATGTTTCAAGTGATGGTGTGATAAAATAGATTATTGATCTGAAAAAAAACTATCTTCTGAAATGTAGTGCATATGAGTTCAGATGCGTTCTGCAAACACATGGTTTTTTTTAAAATTATTTTTTAAAAAAATTTATTTATATGCTGCCCTTCTCCGGAGACTCAGGGCGGCTTACAATGCATTAAGCAATAGCCTTCATACTTTTGTATATTTCATACAAAGTCAGCTTATTGCCCCCACAAACTGGGTCCTCATTTTACCCACCTTAGAAAGGATGGAAGGCTGTGTCTACCTTCAGCCTGGTGAGATTAGAACTCGCAGTAATTGCAGGCAGCTGGATGTTAAATGCTGTCTTAGTAGGAGGCATTAGCCTGCTACGCCACTCAGGCTCTTGTACTTGATGTTGTACTTGATGTTGCTACACAAGTACAAGACACACCAGAACGGATTGTTATATATTGAGATGAACATTTTGTTATTTCCGTTCATGATCCTGGTTTGCAGCAGACATCTATGCTGTGTTTTTTTTAAAAAAACCTTTGCAAATGTCTGTGGAAAACAAAAGGCATGTCTCTGGCTCTGAAGTAGGGAGACAGAGGGGAAGTTGCTCTTTTGCTTCTCTGTCACCCTCCCCCCTACTAGAAAATACCCTTCAATTGAGGAATAAAAGATAACTCAGGTGTTGTCAGAAGAACCTGATTATTTGATATAATTTCTACATTTATTTATTTCTGTGGTGCTACTGCTGCTCTAGCTCAGCTAGAGGAATATGGGCCAATAGCCCAACTGGAGTGGGAGCAGCATCAGCTTCAGCTTCCTATCTCCACCCCACCCCCCCCCACCCCCCGGTCTTTTTTCCCATGCTTCTCCCCATCCACACTTCAGTGTTTTTCTAACCAAACTGAATATCTGGCTGATTTCTACCATTTGGAACAAAAACCTAAATTCTACCTTATTGTCCTTCACATACTTTGCCTCAGATCTTCAGAATGATTCTACAAAAATAGTACTAGCACATTTGTCCATGAGGAGAAAATTCTACCAGCATTGGTTTCTGGAAAAAAATATATCAGAGAGACAACAGATAAAATAGAAAGAAACAAGCACATGACATACAGATACACATAGACATTACAATGTGTCTTTTATCAATAAACTTGTTCCTTATTCCTTGTTCCTTATTATAATAAAGAGTAGGAATATGAAGGACTTACAGTTGACTTACTGCTGACTTACTGTTTTAATAAATATTACAAGTAACAAAGTTAACATTTAAAAGAAGATACATTGATTTACAATGTGAAATGACACCACAATAAAAAGACAAGAAAAGGCTCTGGAAATTTATATAATAGAGAAAACAATAAGAATAAAAAAATCATACCACTGAAGGTCATCCTCCAAGGACTTTTGTTGAAAAAAAGACCAACTGTCTTTACAAATGTTGAAAAACAAATATTGATAAACCAGAGCTGCAGATTTTGTTGAATCTCCCCCTCCAAAATTTGAAAATATTAAATATTGAAATATCTGAATTGAAATTTGACATTCTACAACTGACAGTCTTTCAATCATTTTGCGAGATTATATTCAACAGTGTTTTCCTTGTGAAAAATCAATACTACTTTCTAATTTTAATTGACCTTTCCTGCAGGTCTCATGGATTGTGAGAACGGGACAGATATCAAAGATTTTGTTCTTCTGGATTTTTCTACCAAGCCTAGAGATCGGACCCTCCTCTTCCTCCTCTTATTGCTCATGTACAGTGCTGGACTTCTGGGCAATGTTATGATGTTTCTTCTAATCACCTTGGATGCACGACTCCAAACCCCCATGTATTTCCTGCTCCGTAGCCTTTCAGTCATTGATATTGGCTTCATCTCAGTCACAATGCCATGGATGCTGGTTTGCCTGATAACTAGTTCCAGGACCATCCCCTTCTATTCTTGCATGGCCCAGTTCTTCTTCCTCTATGTATTTGGTGTCACTGATCTCCTTCTTGTGAGTGTCATGGCCCTGGATCGCTATGTAGCCATTTGTAATCCTCTCCACTATGTCTCAGTGATGAACCAAAAGGTTTGTGGGAATTTAGTGGCTGGGTGTTGTATCATTTCTACCTTACATGCCATGCTGCATGCTGGCCTGCTCCTGCGTCTCAGTTATCGAGGGAAAAATCACCTGGCCCATTACTTTTGCGATCATCAGCCCTTGCTGCAGCTGTCCTGCTCAGACACCAGTGTCAACGAAGCAGTCATCTTCTTTGAAGGTGGAATCATCACTTTTGGGCCTTTAGTTTTCATCATTCTCACCTACATTTGCATTGTGGCAACTATAATGAAGTTTACTTCTTCAGGGAGGCACAAAGCTTTCTCTACCTGTGGGTCCCATCTCACTTTGGTGGTTCTTTTTTATGGGGCCATCATTGCTGTCTATTTCTCACCCACCTCAAAGTATTCTTCACAGCGAGGGTCAGTTTTTGCTCTAGTGTACACAGTCATCACTCCAATGTCCAATCCCTATATCTACAGCCTCAGGAACAAAGAAGTGAAAGGGGCAATGAGAAATCTCCTGGGAAAGGGATCCAAACTGATAGTGAAATCTTGGCTCTGCCGTTGAGCTGCCTTCCAGCTGGCTTGAAGTAAGAATAAGGGGAAGGGCTGCCTGTGCTGATGGAACATATTCTTTGCATACAAATGGCTCAGATTTCATACCTGGCCTCTCTTGGCAACCACAATGTAGTTGAGGAATCATAAAGTGTTTATGAGCTTAATTCTGGGTCCTTTCAAAAGGGGTAATAGGGTAACTTGTCCCAGACTTCACACATGAATGGATGCTCACTTGAAATATAAATATTTGAAACAATGAGTTAGATCCAACATTTTGAAGAGACAACAATTGATTGTTTAATGTTTGGGAGGAACTAGCCCTTGCTAAGTTTCACAAAGGGCCTCAATTAATTACTATGAGGGTAGGCTGTTTCAAGAAGATCATGAATTTACTTCTTTGGCAGAAGATGTCCCAACCTTGTATTTCCTAAAAGCATGTCCAAAACAATCTGGCTGTCCATTCAGATCCTGCATGTTAGTGTGTTTGGGGATGATTGGGGGAAAAAAACCCTCCTCCATCACTTACAATTCTTGATATTATTTGCTCCAAACAATGTTGTCCCCAATTAAAAGCTGATGGAGAGAACCTTAGACAGAAACTGCTTTCATTTGGGACAAAATGGTCACATCTCTAAGACTGTTCCCTTTGGCCTTGTACACAGCTTCTGATAGAAAGCTTATTCCCTTCCCTCCCCTCCCCTCCCCTCCCCTTCCCTTCCCTTCCCTTCCCTTTTCTCAATATCAAGAAAATACTGCAAAACTGATTTCCAAGTAAAAATAAAGCTAGACAGTCTTTTCTTTAATCAAAGCAATCAATTTTGCCATCTCTGCCAAGTCCATTCACTTCACTATCCATTGTTGCCTTGTTGAGTTCTTCCATCTCTGTGCACAGAGAAATATTGCTGCTGTCTGTTCCTTATAAGAATAAAGTTCCATGGTTTTTTCCTCCCAATTTGTTTGTCCATCAAACTTAGGAGAAAAATCTCTAGTTTCAATTGTACACTTAGTTTAAAAGTCCTCTAACTTAAAATACATATTTGATTCCAATATTTGTTATGTTTCGTGTATGTCCAGCAAAGATGATGATGAAAAGTACCTTCAGGCTGATTACATTTCAGGCTGATTACATTGCTTGCGAAACCTTTATAAAGTTTTGAGAATTTATCAGGTGTTAAGTACCAATGATACAATGTCTTATTAAAGAGCTTTCTTTCAAGTTATAATTCAGTGTAAATTTCTTAATCTTCATATTCTCCCATTGGTCAAACATTATATTGTGTCAAACATTTTTTAGAAAACACTACTTTTCATGGGGAGACAAAAAAGGGGCCACAGTTGACTTTGCAGACAGTTAAAAATGGATTGAGAATGACATTGAATGGCTGTGAGTCGATGACTTCCTGTATATATGCAAAATAAACAGGTTCCAAATTTTAGAATTTTATACTATAACAACACATTAACGGTTTGTACCTTAGCTTCCTCTCAGGAATCTGAATCACAATAGTAACAATGTGCAAGAAATAAGAAACAGCTTGTTAAGATAACCAAACATGTATACTGGTATCCTTTGAAATTTACTGCATTTTCAAAACATCAGCCATGGAATCCAATAAAGCCCCCAAAGATTCATTGTATGATGAAAATCATATTTTTTAAGACCTGGGCCAGAAGAATTAGGAATAGGAGTTGTCTTAGTTATTATCCTGTTTCCCCCCAAATAAGGCATCCCCTGATAATAAGCCCAATTGGGCTTTTGAGTGTATGGCAATAAGGCCAAGTGCTTATTTCAGGGTTCAAAAAAATGTAAGGCAGGGTCTTATTTTTGGGGAAACACGGTATGTTCTTGAGGGCCTCCCCACTTTGATAGTCCCCATCCCAGCTCCTTTGTCCCCATCTCCCTTCCAGCAAGAGAAGGCAAGGCAGGTTGGTGCTGCTGCTCTCTTTTCAAGAGCTTGTTTTTAGCTTGAGAATTTTGGTATATTGGTTGCAGTCATGACCCATCGTATTTCACCATACTGAATCGCTTTTTGCCTATCAGTGAGGTAAAGGCAGCTTCTCTTCCCACTGATATTTTGGGGAAATTCCTTTCACAGGGGAAAAAGCTATATTCTCTGGAATTCAAAAGCATGAATCCAATGCATAAAGGAGAGAAGTTCTTAAGAACTTACTGAGACCACTTGATTTGTTCTAAGGCATCTAAAACATTAGGCCACTTCACAACAAGAAATACTATCATAATGTATAAAACTGTTTGCATTTAACCATAGTCCAAACATGTCCTTTTTCTGCCATATTATTTATTTATTCATTTAAAACATTTTATAGCCATCCATCTTATATCAATTTCTGGGCAGCTGCCCCCCCCCCCAGCAAATAAAACAACATTAATATTAAAAAAACATGGTATCTAAATACTAAGTTTAAAGCTAAAACTCTCAAGATCATGACCTTTAACTGGGTGAAAGGGTACACCACAGATAAACAATTTTTGAACCAAAATATCTCAAATGTGCTAATTTACACACTGTTTCCAAAATCCAGGATACATGATTCCTAAGGAAATGAAATTTGGGGAAGTTGTCACTGCCTCAGTGCTACTGGCTGCTGCTGCTGCTGCAGTGGTCATGTGATCTTTACTTTCAATATTCTGTGACAGTTTCCCAGCCAGTTTTGCAATCCTTTGCACCCTCCTCCAACTAGCAACAGTCACTCACCTGCCTGCCTGCTGGAAAGAGAAGGGAAGATGGATGGATGGATGAATGGGAGGGAGGGAGGGAGGGCGAGAGGGAGAGAGAAAGGAAAGAAGGAAGGAAGGAAGGAAGGAAGGAAGGAAGGAAGGAAGGAGGGAGGGATTTCCCATGCTCCATGTCAGAATCCTATAATGAAACTCAGTGGGAAAAGCAGCAGGAAGTTGGAAGTCACTCTTGCTCCCAGTGCTTTTTTGCCCACCCTTGGTGATTCTGTTTCTCTGTTTAGGTAAGGAAATATCTCTAAAGTGATGACCTAAACTGGGAACAGGTTGTATTAGATATTAAAACTATAAATATTATTTATTTATCTGTAAAATTTATTACTGCCCATCTTGCCATACAGTAACTCTGGGCAGGTTACATTAAAAACCTGGCACCAAGATTAAACATCCACATGCAACCTATAGTTAAATCCTCTCGTCCAGCTCACCCTCAAGATTTGCCTCATTTCCTCCCCAGCCCACGAGTGAAGAAACTGAAGCTGACATTAGCTATGCAGTTAAAGAAATATCACCCACGTTATCCTGACACCATTCGAGGCCAGTCTCAAAGAATGTAAAATCTGTTCTTTTGGAGGGAAGTCAGATGATTGGCCCTGACTGAGAAAAGAGGCAGGAGAGAGATTAGCAGTCGGCACAGCAATTCTATGCCTTTTTTTTTTGATTCAATCATGAATAGCCCTGTAATGTGATAATGGGGAGAGCCTAAGGAATTATTTGGAAAGATCTAACTCAGTGTCTTTCCACTCTGGTGAAAGACCAAACAAAATGAGTTTGCAATGCAACATCAATAGGAGATAGATAGCTGTACGGTTTAGGTTTGTGGTTCTCAACCTTGAGGTTAATGGACTTCTGGGGAACTGCAATATTGGCACAGGGAGTCTGCAAAGGCTTGAAGAATTGTTATGATTTAAATCTTGAATTAAGTCTTGGGGGGGTCCATAGTAGTGGTGGTATTTAGCTGGTTCTATCCGGTTCGTGTGAACCAGTAGTTGTGGTGATGGGAGACTCCACCCACCCACCTGGACATCATCACGTTCTTTTTTTGATGCTGTGCGCATGCGCGGAAGGTCCTGCACACTCACATTTTCGAACCAATAACGAAGATAAGTGAATACCACCCCAGTCCATAGCAATGATACATGACCACAAAAGCAGAGGTGGGTTTCAGCAGGTTCTGACCAGTTCTGGAGAACTGATAGTGGAAATTTTGAGTAGTTCAGAGAACCAGTAGTAAAAATTCTGACTGGCCCTGCCCCCATCTATTCTCTGCCTCCCAAGTCCCAGCTGATCAGGAGGAAATGGGGATTTTGCAGTAACCTTCCCCTGGAGTGAGGTGGGAATGGAGATTTTACAGTATCCTTCCCCTGCCACACCCACCAAGCCACACCCACCAAGCCACATCCACCAAGCCATGCCACGCCTACTAAGCCACACCCACAGAACCGGTAGTAAAAAATTTTGAAACCCACCACTGCACAAACGGTATTTAAAGGGGGTCCATGGTGAAGGACCACTGGTTTCAGGTCAAACTTGAGTAGTCCTCTCACTTCTTCCCACTGACTGAACCTCAGAAGATCAGTGCATTGCACTCTCCCAGCCTTTCCTTCTCTCTTCCAATTCCTTTTGTTGTTTTGTTGTCCCACTCCTACAACATGCCTACGATTTTGATTCAGCCTTTCCATTTCACCAGTCTCTCAAAGCTTCTACGTCCACTACACATGAGGTCACAGCCATGCAGGTACACAAGGGAGGTGGAAAAATGAACTGTGCAATGGACAGTGGCTATACCATGGCAACATGGCGGCCTTTGCCATACTGACCGGCTCTTCTGTCCCTGGTGAAAAATGAATCATTAAGGGCAGTCCACTCTTGCTATCCATGTCACTACCGTTCTCATGGGAGGAAGTGGCATTTATTCTGAGACTCCCTGAGAACTCAGTGGTGATCACTGATACATGACTGATTCTTACAGCTTAAGATAAATAAATAAGATAAATCAGCACAATAAATTGCAGGACAAGGACTCGCTACATTCCCACTTTCCTGCACAGTGTTCTGCGAAAGGCTCCTTTGACGTCATCATTCCGCAGGCTGTATATAAAGGGATTGAGCATAGGAATGACCACGGTATACATGACAGTGGTAACCCTTCCCTTTTCAGCTGAGTATTTTGCTGTAGGCTGAAAATAGACGCCAATTACAGTGCCATAAAAGAGAATGACAACAGACAAGTGAGCCCCACAGGTTGAGAATGCCTTGCGCCACCCAGTTCCCGCCGGCAGTCTCAGGACGGTGACCAAGATAAGGATATAAGAAATCACAATGAAGACAAAAGGACTCAACACCACCAAGGACCCTTCAGTGAAGATCAACATTTCAATTAAGCTGGTATCAGTGCATGATAGGGCCAGCACAGGTTGGTGGTCACAGAAAAAGTGGGGTATCTCCCGGGAACCACAGAAGGAAAGACGAGACATGAGAATAATGTGTAGCAAGGAGTGAAGATGGGAGATAATCCAAGAACTGGCTACAAAGACTCTGACTCTCTCGCTCATCATCGTGGTATAATGCAGAGGATTACGGATAGCCACATAGCGATCATAAGCCATGGAAGCCAGGAGGAAACTGTCAGTGACCCCAAAGGCAAAGAAGAAATACATCTGAGTCAAGCAACCAGCATAAGAAATGGTTGTGGCTTCTGGCATCAATAGGTTAGCCAACATCTTGGGGACAGTGACTGAGGTGAAGCAAGCATCCACCAAGGAAAGATGTCCCAAAAAGAAATACATGGGGGCCCGCAGTTGGGAATTCCGAAGGATCAGCAGGATAATTAAGAAGTTCCCCAGGATACCCACTGTGTACATCACCAAGAAGATGACAAAGAGGAACTTTCGCTGTGCTGGATCAGAAGACAAACCTAGGAGAATGAAGTCTAGGTGAAGTGTGTGGTTTCTGCTGTCCATGTAACCAGGAATCTGAGAGGAAAGTTAGATTAGGATTTGTCAAGCCTTTAAAATAGTTGAGGGTATGAGGAAGTGACATCTAAGGACAAAATAATCAGAAAAAGGAAAGCAAGACAATTTTGCATTTATATATAGGAATAGTCCCACATAGTTAGAAGTATAAAACAAAAGTGTAAAACTGGTAAGCCTTAAAAAAACATCTAGAACAACAAATCAAATATAAAATAGGATACAGCTATATTTGTTCAAGTTTAGGATAGAGCAAACACAATATTAGTCCATCTGAAACTAGAAGGAGACACCTTAGGACACGACTGTCAAACTCGTGGCGTCCCGTTGCTGTCACGTGACATTTCACGACCTTTTCCCCCTTTGTGGAGCTGAGATGGGTGTGGCCTTTGCATGACGCATCTGGCCCATAGGCCACCAGTTTGACACTCCTGCCCTAATAGAATGAATCCTTGCACTTCCATATAGACTAGAAGCTGGGTCTACAGTCGATAGACCCAGACTCTGTTCTGGATCAAGATAATTTCCTGAAAATGTAGGGCAAAATGTAGCTGAGTATTTTACAAATGTTGATATTATCAGAAGTGATTTGTTTATGCTAATTATTATTATTATTTGGGGGGAATAACAAGGAGAATTTATATTGGAGGATGGCAAAATGATGACTATACTATAGGTATCAACCTTAGACCTGCTGCTTTGCAGTATAGCTCCATCAGTCCTGCCCAAAATGGCAACGGTAAATCTAAAGAACATCAGGTTACTTTTCTCTGATCTTCTCTGCTTGCTCCTCCCTTTGCCTCCCTTCCTGTTCCCTCATATCCTCTCCTCTTCCCTTCCTTCCTTCTTATTAAATCCTTCCATAAGCCCTTTGTTTCAGATGTGGAGAGCCTATAGTGCGCCAAATATAGTTGGCTTACAACTTCTACTTACCCCTGGCCATTGCTCATCTTAGTTGGGAAAACTAGGATTTGAAGGCCAACTAATCTAGAGGTTTATAGATTCTCCATCCATACTACCACAAGGTTTCTAATTGACTTTTACCGATATTTTAATTCACCCTGTTTTAGATTTTTAAAGCTTATCCTTCTAAAAGCTTAATTTATACCGTGCTTTCATTTTTCATTTGATTTGATTTGATAGTGAAGTATACATCTTTATTCAAATTGTATCTTTTAATCTGTTTAATTGCAAATCATCCAGAGAGTTTCTTCTGTTAGGAGACTTTAAAAATGAAATAAATAAAACAATCCAAAACAATGTACTTCATTACAATTGTTGTTCCTTACTTTTTCCCCAGTGTCTCCTCCTTTGTTCAAATCTAGTGTGCCAGGTGTTTTTCCTTATTCACCTGTGGCATCGTATTGATAAAGGAATGCATTTATCTACCAATTTATCCTTTTCCATGTTTCAAGATAGAAAACAAAATAATTTATCTCCTTATTTTCCATCTCTCAGTAGCTTGTCTGAATCCTGTTTGTCTGTCTATGCAGATCAAAGCAAAACAGAGCACCATCAAGTGTATGGAGTTTATTTCACAATCATTCCCTTATTGTCAAAACAAGGTCAGACAAATTCTGCTATTTCTAACATTTGTGATCTTCCTCTTTCAAAGGCTTCTGATACTAACAACTCCTTATGAGTTTAGAAATTCAACTGCCAAGTTGGCAAACCCCTCAATAAGTATCATAAAGGTTATCTTACTTACTCTGCTCATCTGAACTAAGGTCACCAAAGGTAGTTTCACCAAAGAGGAACAGGACTCAGCAGAAAAAACAACACAAAACTGAATAGATTTCTGTACCAACTGATAGACAGAAATGGGATGTTAAAGATAGAAATGTAACTCTAGGAGGGATTATGTTTACCAATGACATAAATACCCCCCAGGGCATCTTCCCCAGAGCTCAAACAGACATTAATTGCTCAAGACTCACTTTGGGGCTGCAAACAAGAGGTAGCAAACATGTTTATTTTACTTGTTGTAAAAAAAAGTTGAAGTTCTCCAAAGTACATCAAAACACAGCTGCATTCAATGGTTCCGATAGCTAGAAAACATGACCAAAATGTTTCTGAATTGGCTGCCCAGAGCACTTTCATGCAAATGCAAAGTCTTATCACAACCTCCCTCAAACTGGAGCACTCCTGATCTATTCAGCTGCCATCATACCCATCCAGGCTGGATACCACCAGGTTTGGGTGGGCTATTATAGATGAAAAATCAGAGTAAATAAATATTTCAACATACAGCTAGTCATGGAAGGCATATGGCTGGGGAATATGATTTCTTCAAGTCAGCAACCCTCTTTGCCCATTAACTTTGAGGTTTGCAATGACTGGAGTTATAGTGCAATAACATCTGATTATTTTTTTTTTGGCTCTACTGAAATGGATAGTGTGCAATGTATATATGTTTCTTTTGTGCCCCAAAATAAGCACTAGGGCTTATTTTTAGGGGTGTCTTATTCTTTTTCCATGTATGGGAGGCCCACTTTTTCTGCTTGCTCATGGCAGGGCAGGAGGCCATGCAGCGTACCAGTGCCGCCTCCACAAGGAGGGGATGGAGCTGCCTCATGCCTCCCGCACTGGCATACCTCATGGCCACACAGCCATGCCGGCCATGCCCCGACACCTGCCTTGCCTCTCAGCCATGGCACCAAGGCGGCCACATGGGCTCCTTCTCTATGTGGCTGTTGGTGCTGCTGCTGTAAGGCAGGTGTTCGGTCTGGATGGCCTGGCTGCAGGGGCCCTGAGGTAAGCCAGTGTGGAGTACGTGGGGCAGCTCCACCACCACCCCACCTCATCTTGTGACCATGGCACTGTGAGTGTCAACTCACAAAGCATCCCTGGCCTGCTCTCAAGTTGCCATAGGTAAGGGGGATGGGAAACCGACAAAGCAGCATGGCAGCCAAAGACATGAGCACATTCCAGACATATCTCTCTCAAGGTTGTCTCCCAGGGTTACCCACAGTGGCAGGGGAGTAATCTCTACAACCCGCGAAATTGCTCCGTTGGTGAATGTGATTGATGACACACCCTGGGGGAGGGGGGAAACAGGGTCATGACTGGGGCGTAAATTATGTGAGGTCAGAATTGGCTTCACCTGGAAGGTGCTGACATGAAGCTCCTAATAAATAACTGGATTTCTTTTGAAGCTTGGCTCGAGGCAGCCAACTCTCTCAAAACTAATCAAAATCACCGGGACTCCTGAGCCCCAGGCATTTCAGCCACTCCCTGACCCCTGGGGTGCATGGAAAGAAACTCGAGCTACCATGGGAGAGGGCAGATCATCCAAAGAGAGCCTGCTCCAGGAGACCCAGAGAGAGGCAGAACTTGCCTCTAACCAGGGACTTCCAGGACCCAGCTGCCCAATCGCAACTGGAGTGCATCAAAGCCGAGACACCCACCCCAGTGACCAAAGCGATGAGTATTGGTGGAAAAGAAGCCCTAAAGCAGCTGAGGTTGAGTCTCCCCCCCAAGTACCCAGAAGGGGGGAAGGTGCCTGAGCGAGCTGGAAAAAGTGGATTGGATGTGGGACTGGGCACAGGCCAGGTTCCCAAAGCCCCTGATAGAACCTCTGGGAAGATCCATAGAGCAGCTGATGGAGGAATTTGAGCAGGCCACCTTTCATGATGAGGAGCCGTCATGCTGCCCAAAAGAGAGGGAAATTGCAGCTGAGCAATTTGAAGTAAGGAGATGCAGATAGGAATGCAGTCCCCCTTCTCCACCCACCAGAAGGAGAAGGAGCCTGAGGCTGCAGCCAGTGCCTCCTCCATGCAACAGGCAATTTGTCCAGGGCAGACAGCTAGAGGGAGAAGAAAGGGAATAACTATCAGCCCTCCACAAGAGGAGAGCCCCCCAACTGCAACACACAGATGACTTCCTATGACAGCTAGAGGCCAGATTTGAGGAGGTAGAGGAGGATTTGTATATGGAAGATGAGCTCAGAAACTGAAAGCAGAGGTGGCTAACCATTAAAGAACACATTCGTGAGTTCAGGAGAATCATGGGGAAGATACCCCCTTTGCCAGAGTGGCTGCTAGTTCATTTTTTCAGAACAAGCCTGGACAAGCAAATTGGCTATCGGGACATCCCGAATTGACTCTCTGAGTGGTTCTGAGTAGTCATAAAAGTCGATGGTGAATTGCGTGCCAATGACATAAGAAAGCAACTGGACACGAAAGAGAGAGGTCAACCAGACCAGAGACCATCCAGCCAATGGGGAGCAACAGCACCACAGCCGGCCCCAAAACCAACTCTCCCATGAAGTCAGTTGAAATGCTACAGATGTGGGGGGATAGGCCACATAGCCTCAGCATGTGTGACCTCAGCCCCAAAACCAAAGCCAGAGCTACCACCCAGGGCACGACCGGAACGAGGACCCAGGCGTGCCACTGACACATCCCAAAAAGTCCTCCAGGCTGCAGAGGTCCCTCCCCACCCAGCCAAAGGGGGGGGGAACTCCAGCCAATGACGACCAGTCGCCAGATTCCTACAACAGCAGGCACGACGGCGAAAATGACCTAATGGTGAGTGAACTGGTCCACCCTTTCATCTTCCCAATATGCCTCACAGCCCTAAAAACAGGAACCCAGGAGACTTTTCAAGCCCTAATAGACTCAGGCTGCACTAAATGCTTGATCAACCTAACCACGGTCCTGAAACTGGGGATTAGAGCGAAAAGGCTGACCACTTTGAACAGGTCAATGGGTCCCTATTGGGGGGTGCCTATGTCACCCACCTGACCCAACCAATGAAGCTAGAGCTAGTGAATAACTGGGAAGCAATTTGATTCATAATAGTCCCCAAAATGACAGACACAGTCATATTGGGACTCTCCTGGCTAGACAAGTGGGGCCCGACCATCTGGTGGCAAGGGGGCAGCCGAAGGCTGAGGATAGCAAGGGACTCCAACCCCCTCCACACCAGCAAATAGAAGCACCACCCATGCAGGGAACTCTCCCAAAGAGCCCACCAGAACAACTGGCAGCCACCTCCAACAAAACCCCAGTGGTGTTCATGCAGTTAATAAATGAGGTGCTGCACGAGCATCTCTATAAGGGAGTCCTCGTCTACCTGAATGATATCCTCATCTACACTGAGGCCATGAATGACCACATACCCCTAGTCCTCCAGGTACTGGAAAAACTTCTTGCAGCCAACCTGTATGTCAAGCTATCAAAATGGGAA
This sequence comes from Ptyas mucosa, assembly GCA_012654045.1. Taxonomy (NCBI): domain Eukaryota; kingdom Metazoa; phylum Chordata; class Lepidosauria; order Squamata; family Colubridae; genus Ptyas; species Ptyas mucosa. The sequence goes on from WNWU01000054.1 coordinate 10,357,502, forward strand.
TTTCACCATGCATGGCTAGACTACCTGGGCTACCGAGTGTCAAATGAGGGCATAGAGATGGACTCAGCCAAAGTACAAGCTGTCCTAGGCTGGCAACCCCCTCGCACCCGCAGACAGCTACGAAGCTTCCTAGGGTTCACAAATTTCTACAGGCAATTTATCCCCTCCTTTGCGAAGATCACCAAACCCATGATGGATCTCCTAAAGACAGGAGGCCCAGGGATGAAACCCCGCCTAGGACAAAACCTATAATGGGACCTAACCCACTAGGCATTTGAAATACTAGCACAGAGGCAATTCAGGTGGCCCAGTATAAAGAAATAGGTGGACAGTTATGTGAAAAGTTGCACCATCTAAGCCACAATGAAGAAATGACCAGGAAACCACCACCACCCCCGGACTGCTGCAACCAGTAGCAGAGCCAATGAGGCCATTGGAGGAAATTGCAATGGACTTTATAGCGGAGTTGCCAAAAAGTGGGGGAAACACGGTGATCTGGACTGTAATAGACTTATTCTCTAAGCAGGCACACTTCATACCCTGCAGTGGACTACCCTTGGCCCACCAGCTGGCCAAACTGTTTCTGAAGCACATCTACCGCCTGCATGGAGTGCCACAGAGAATTATCTCAGACAGAGGGGTCCAGTTCACAGCTAAGTTCTGGAGGGAGTTCCTGTGGTCCATTGGGTTATCTCAGGGCCTTAGCGCGGCCTTTCAGCCGAGCACCAATGGGGGGGGGGACAGAGAGACTGAACGCCATGGTAGAACAGTACCTGAGGTGTTACATGAACTATCAGCAATCCAATTGGACAGACCTCCTGCTTTTCACTGAGGTCACGTACAATAATGCTGTTCACAGTAGAATGGAACTAACTCCATTCAAAATAGCGAGCGGTATGGACTTCAGCCCAATGCCTGAATATCCAAGGAATTCCCCCCCCTCCTCAGTCAGCTTGACTGACTAGATGTCAATGCTGAAAGCAACCTGGGAGAATGTCAAGAAAGTGCTAGCTAAAGTAGCACAAACCTATAAGAAACAGGCAGACAGACACCGAGCCCCACGATGGCTATTCCAATTGGGGGAGAAGGTCTACCTCTCCATAAGTAAAACGCCCCAGCAAGAAACTGGGGCCAAAGTTTATGGGACCATTCCCCATAGTAAAGATCATCAACCCAGTCACAGTGCAATTAAAAATGCCCCGACTGCTAGGGAAGATACACCTGGTATTCCATAGTAGCCTCTTACAAACCCGTGGTCAGATTGACCCTGAGGCCACTACCCCATGAGCCCCCAAACCCCTTGGTCATAGGGGGACAAACCCATTATGAGATTCAGCAAATCCTCGACTCGAGATGGCACAGGAGACAACTCCAATACTTAATCAAGTGGAAGGGCTACCCCTAATTAGAGGCATCCCGGGTAAAGAGTAAGAACATCCAGGCTGACCACCTCATAGCAAAATTCCACACAGACAACCTAAACAAGCCTGGGGGTGTGTCGCAACCCTAAAATCTATACCTATACTCAAATTGTTTTTGCTTTGCACAGGCTGCCTTGTGGGGAGCTGAATGTCAACTTGCAAAGCATCCCTGGCCTGCTCTTGAGTTGCCATAGGCAAGGCGGATGGGAAACTGATGAAGCAGCATGACAGCCAAAGACAGGAGCACATTCCACACATATCTCTCTCAAGGCTGTCTCCCAGAGTTACCCACAGCAGCAGGCAGGAAGTGATCTCTACAACCCCCGAAATCGCTCTGTTGGTGAATTTAATTTAATTTAATTTAATTTAATTTAATTTAATTTAATTTAA